>OZ022415.1:49502719-49816920 GCA_963989365.1 Rhimphoctona megacephalus | reverse complement strand
AAACCATGAGAGAGTGAGAGAAGAAGCATCGTCAGAGCCTCAACCAGCAGCAGCATCAAGGCATCTTTCGGAGCCATTGTCCGCTCCTGAAAACGGTCTCGAGGTTCGAATCAACCGTGAGAGATCAGAGTGCAGTTACGCCTTAGTAAGTCTCCACGACTCATGCGTGGACGCGCATAGTTCCGACAATGAGCTTAAGGAAGATCCGAAAAGATTGGGGGATTCGATCTCTCTCTCTCTCTCTCTCTCTCTCTCTCTCTCTGGCTTTCTCCCTCGTGAAGAGGATGAACAAAATGATACACGGAGGCCACTCGGGTACAAACACTGCTGGTGACTTGACTCCGAAGCAAATCGACCGCGATCTTCCTGTCCTTCTTTTTTACCTTATCCCTCTTCTTGCCCCGTTCCTCTTTCCCCATCTAAATAGGACATTGGCCGTGATTCTCACCGGAACTCACCCAACCCAAAAATTTTGGATTTAAATTCCACGTGACCAATCAATCTCACCTAGAACATCCTACAACCGAATCCTTTTTTTTCTCCGAGAAACCAGCAGATCCCATTGTACAAAAAAGCCATTCTATCTTGCTCGTGGGCGATCTTCACAGAAAGCCTGTTCAAGATTTATGCACCAACATTATTCCTAATGGACGATTAACATGCCGGAACATGTATCAATCTTTATTATTATTTCCGCAAGTAGAACGCTCATTTTTCTATTTTTTATTCTGCCTTGATACGACGTTAAGATCATTGACCTTGAAATATTTTTCCTAAACCATGATTTCAGTGGATTGGAAATCGGATTTTGTACAACAGTACGACTCTAGGTTCCAACAATATTGCAATACACTTTCCGTGACTTTTTAAAGAGAAGCGTTTTTCTCAAACTATCCTGAAAATTGGATAATAGTTTGAATTGTTTCCAATCAAATCTACCAGAATCCATTAATCCCAGGTTCTACTTTGGAGACATTTTCACCCAAACTAAAATCGATTTTTGGCTACCATTTTTTTCTCTCCTACTTTAGGGTTCCCCGGTGGAAGGGGAAGGGGGGCAATTTAAGTTGAAATCTTTTTGGTTAGTACACCAAATGGCAACTTTCTATAGCCTCTAGTTTGAATGCTTCAGGCGTTTAAAGTTCGATTTCGAGTCAATTTGTATCGATGTAGGAACGACATTAGAAATGGTATTTTATGTAACAAGTGCGGAAAACAACGAATTACATCGCGCGTGAAGTTGCCGCATGAGCCGAAGGCTTATGATGAATATTCGTATGAGTACGTTTGGAATTTGCAGCACGACCAATCGTTGAGAAATAAGCCACTTTCCGCACGCTATATATCAATCAAAAATCAAACTTTCGAGGCAGGTATCACGCACAAACTAATTTTTTTGTTGAACATAAATACGTCTTATGCGTTTAGAAAGCGCGTGTTTGAGGGACTATGTGGAACGTGGCTGTTCTGGCAATCTTGTATGACGAAAAACATGCGTTCGTGTGATAATTGAATCACATCAGTACCGATTCTGCTGAAGATGAAAAAAGATTTTTCTTTGACGATGACGGAGACAATCGGGGAAAGCGAGATTGTAACGATCATGAAGGAATTCACATTCGTAAATGATTTTCGATTTATCTATTTGAACGGCTTGACGGTTTATTGTCACATTACCTCAAACGGAAAAAAATCATTCTAATAGTTTCGTCGGGGCAAAAGAACAACAGCATTAGTAATTCGGAGAATCCCAAAATAATCGAGTTCTACAACAAAACCAAAAGAGATACGGAAACGTTTGACCAAATGTGTTCGGAGTACTCAACGGCGCGTGCCACGAACCGATGGTCAACTCCAATTTGTCGAAAGATTTGTTCACACCGTTCGTAGCGATGAGGCTAAGAAATTCGAGCGTGCTATCGATGGTGTTGCGTGTGCAAATGAGAGTCATCATCGGCGTCGACGATCCTGGTTATACTGTAGATCCCATCGACTACAAGATCGACGAACGCGAACTTCGTCTATCCGGTGGGAAACAACTGAAAGTGTCAAAACATTTGCCGCCATTGCAAGTTGCCATGATGCGAAGCGCATCGTTCGCTATTGTGTTTCTAATGTGCAGCAATTTCCTGACCATTATTTTCAAATGTTCAACGAATAAATGACACCGATACCTCCTCTAGAAAACGTTTGAGTTGCGTTTTATACGACACCTGGCTTCGATATATGAAGATCTAAAAATACCATGAATTAACCCTTTGCAGTTTTGTACAAGAAATGTTCAAATTATTTTGCTATATTTTTTTTCTTGTAGTTTCATACTTAACTTCATGAAACAATCAAATTATTTTTAACAAATCAAAAACAATAAAAAAAAAAATCAATTTTAAGACATACGTGCAGTTTTGCCAAAATTAAGATTCGCAGTGGCGAATGGACACAAGTGCATATCTTTTCGAATGAAAAAAAAAAAAAAAAAAAAACAAAGATATAACAGCTGCCGCGAATCAATATACAGCAAAGACCGTGTTCTAATCCGACTTTTAAAACACAATTGGTATTTTTCTTATTGTTATGGTACTGGTATTGGTATTTTTCATAAATTTTTATATCTTGAGTTATATAATGCTGGCAGTTATTTTTTATTTTTTTTCTCTTTAAAAAAAACATCAGTGCTATGTATATGTATACTGCATATACCATGCAGTATAGAGATTTCATTTATGTAATGATGATCGTGGCTTCTAGCAACTTGTTGGTCGAACACCGAATTTTCGCAATCCCTGAACCTGGCATTTTTACAAAAATGTGACATTTGACTTATTTAGTTGGTATTGCTGCCAGTGTGTATTTCGACTACTACTGCAAACATACACTGAGAAAAAAGACACTAGTTCTCGCTACTATACACGTATAGTTGTCCGCTCTATGGTAAAATGTACCAAAAAATATTGTTAGGATAATTATGTTATAGTTAATTGGACTATATCTGTAGTGTTTATCCAAACATATAATCCCAATGGTGTGGATAACCATGTGTTATTTAAAAAGGACTAAAAATCATAGTAAAAACCCTTACAATGATCAAATAATCCAAGTAACATTATAAGTAAGTTACTATGGATATGAAAAATATGGTATACTGTAGCATATTCATTTTTGGATTGACCTGCACTGAATTTTACCATTTATATGGTAATTAATATCTTTTAATGGATAGGCATTATTAAAATATCTCATAATAGTAACAATTTATGTAATGTCGCGGAGACTTGTGTTTCTAACTATCAATGACTATTTGTTGTCGTTATATCAACCATACTGCAAGGGATATTTATGCCGTTCACCTGAGTAAAAGTACGACGCGACAATGGTTTTTCTGCAAAAACGAAGTATTAATTAAACACATCTTTCCAGAAAGTAAAACGCACTTTTGATGTGTGATAATTAAGAACACGAGCAAAGTAAATTTATTAAAAAATCCAAAAATGGTATCCTCAAAAAATATCAATGGTCCTTACAATAAACATTACGGATCACACTATTTTGTATCCGCAAAAATGAATGTTACTATTAACGTATGTGCACATCAGGTTTTCTTATTAAAATGTGATAAATCTGACTAAACATTTTCATCTTATATAGTAGCAATATAATATGTTTATGGCACCAAGGAAATATCTAGTATGGTCTACTTTAAATTTTTGCCAAGCGTACCGTGAGTATAGTCGAGAGTACTATTCCTGATCGTTAACGGTAATATTTATTTTAGGAAAAATATCACTATTATTTGGTAACAAATACGCAACATATGTTTGGCAAGATCATTGTTGCTGTTAATATATGCGCGTAATATAAACGACTTATAAAATACAGTAAATGCAACCATATTTTTTTGAGTTAGCGTTACCTTAAAAGTATTTCTATCCTCTCAGGGAAATATGCAAATATGGTACTGTGAACCATAAATTTTTCTCAGTGTACTAACTATGAATATCATCAGTAGCCGATAGTTCTATAGGCAGTAAATCGTGGATATATATATATATATGGGGCATTTTATGCCAAACGCACAGCCAATTGCCTTTAGCATTTCTTTAATTATTTTTTTATTTTATTGATTCTTCTTTAATGGTCATTAAGGGCAACTTACTTGATGTTGGACAAAACTGTATCTCAACACGTTCATCGAAGACAAACTTTAAAAAAATTTCCTGATCATTTTCTTCAGATACATCTACAACTGCTTGAAAAAGCGAGCAAATTAAATGCATGAGAGGGTCAGAATTACCATTTTCGAACGTAATTTCGTTCAGAAGTATGCATCAAATTAAAAAAAAAAAAATTACTTCAACCAGGTTTTTCAGTTCTAAGCGTGACAATTTTTTCACAATATATGTATTCTTCGATTTTCTTTTGATTTTTTATAGCGCGGTCCTGGGATAACCTTCTGTTGAAGTATATATGTATCATTTTGAGACATTGAGACAAGTGCATTTTCGTAGTCCTCGAAAAAAATAATCTCATTTATTTAATCCACCCAAACGTGCTCAAGCCTGCAAAAAGTTCCGAAATAAATTCAAAGCTCCGAAAAATGATCACACCCTCAAAAAATTTCAAAACCTCTATAAGAAAATTATCAAATGAATTCGAATCAAACAAAAAGACGACAATTCAACCTTTGCAAAAAATGAAGTTCGAACTTTACAAAAAGTTATTAAATAAATAGAGATTTAATAAAGCATACATGGCCAAGTATGCGGAGTTTGATAATATTTTATACAAGCTACAAAAAATGTTAAAATATATTTCAAACGTCTAGGTAACATAATAAATTATCCTACGATTCTAAAGTATAGTTTAGTATAATTTCAGTGGTAACCAATTGATAAATGTTTAGTATCGTATGTTGAACGGATACGCACAAAGTACTTGCCTGACCCGACAATTTTTTTTAAATAGGTAATTCAAGTAAAAATTAAAAGTTAGCAGAAAGATTTATCACATAAATCATCTTATAAAATGAAAGGATATGCAAACGGTTAGTTGAAATCTTGCGAATATCTGTTTTTTAAGGGAAAGCTTGGAACTCAGTCGGTGTGTTATTTCACATTAATTGCTAACCAATTATTATCTACAAATTCATACTCATGTAAAATATTGTGCACGCAATATTTGATTTCGTAATTTTTCACAAATTGCTTTCCGGTATTGGTAATTTCATACAGTTAACATTGAGTCTTATGAGAAATCACAGTTTTCATTGTATTTTACAAAAAGTACCGTTCAGATTTCAATAAAAAAGGGTAGAATAAGAGAAAATATTATAAGGAACATTTTAAATCCTTAAAAATACAGGTTGAGAACATGTGATAGTAGTAATTAGCAAATAAATATCTCAAATGTACGTTTATATCATAGTTCAGTATAGACGTGGCAACGTCGCTAAGAGGTTACAATGCGCGCGTAATTTAAAAATGTTCAATTTGTTGCAATCTCTTCCGGTACATTTTTTCTGTTACTCTGCGGCCCTTCCAGTGGTAGATTTTTTTTTCTTTTCGTAGTTTTGACATTTTAAAGATGTTTTATTTCGAGTTGACACACAGAACCGAATAATGATGCGCCCGTCACCTGTCAGTCTTTACGCATAGCTTTTGCACACCTCTCGAGTGAAACAGACCATTTCTGTCTCTCTCACTCCATCGCGACGTTGCCTATTCTAAATACTACGTAAGTCAAACATGACGGTGTATACATTTGGCTCTTGCAGTATCGACAGTACTACCTTAACATACGATGCGATACTTTTATCAAATGGTTATCAATCAAATTATACTATACTATACTTTAGAATCGTAGGATAATTTTGTATGTAACCTAGACGATTAGAATATATTTCAACATTTTTTGGAGCTTTTATAAAATATTATTAAGCTCCGTATACTTGGCAATCTATGCTTTAGTAGATCTCTATTTATTTAGTAACTTTTTGTAAAGTTCGAATTTTATTTTTTGCGAGGATTGAATTGTCGTCTTTTGTTCCATGCTTTTGGCCAGAACCCGATCGGGAAATGTCAGGTTCGACAAGTTTATTAAAAAATGGTGCGTTTGAGTTCAATTTTTGAGGATCTAGTCCGTCTTCATTAGAGTAGCTCTCATTAAAATAAATTGTAATATTTAATATCAAAACTGATGCGGATTCCTTCGATTGGACGAAAAATCTTAATCGGATTTTTTCATTTCAATTCACAAACAAACGTGTTTTTTTTAAGCAATAAAGCTTATTTTTGCAACATCGAATATGTTTAGTTATTTATAGAGAATTAGAAATAATTATTTAACAAAAAATAAATAATAAATAATCATTATTGTTACATATTAATAATAAACTATAAACCATAATTATATTTATTATTACATTAATCATATAACAATAAATATTATTCTATGTATTTTTTATTAAGAATTCAATTCATTATCATTTATATTTAATATTATTGTTATTGTTAATTGGAACGTAAGTTTACTGTGACTATTTCTACCTTACTTTGAGAACCCTGGCATTTATAGATTTATTAAATGTACTGTGTAATATGTATATGACGTATCTGCAGCATATATTACTTTTTGAACCAAAATTTCTCAACGAGATAATAGTGTAATGGGTCAAAGATCAATAGGTAGGTGGGATCGAATTCCCCGGTGTTGGTGAGAAAATTTTTCCGCACAAGTTGATATCCGGAGTAACCTAAAAACTGATATAAAATGAACTATGATCAGATATGCAATTCTATTCATAAAAAAATTATTTTTATTAACATTCATTATTTGCTAGGGTTCCAATAGGGCTTCCTTTAAATGCTCCTATCTTTTTGCTCAGTTATACCCTCGTTGACAAAGTGTGACCAGCCCACAAGGGGCTTCCATATTAGAGCCCTAACAGGGGAAGGGAAAAATAATCAGGGCCTAGCCAAGACCCTAACTGAATTTCCACACGGCAAGTGCCTTGGGTCAATTTGTTTCGATGTAGGAACAACATGGTACAAAAAAATACAGTAGGAACCTAAGGTTAAATAAAATAGCTTTTTAATTCGTCAAAGAACAAACCTTGGTCCTTTTTATCTTGAAAATCTTTAAGAATTATTGTCAAACTTTTGACAAACAAACATCCATTCCCTTAATTCATCGGATGCTTGATTAAAAGTCAAGTGGTTCAACAAATTATTAATCAAGCGTTCAACAGACTGTGAAGTTCGCCAGATTCACGATTAGGGTTAATGACCGATAACGTCGACTAGCCGTATGTTTACCGCCGAGCCGAAGAAGTCCTGTTATTGTAGCTGTTTAATGCTCGGTGTAATCTGCACGTGAATTTTAGCTTCTTCATAATAGGCTGCGAGGCAGTCTTGTTGTAGAAAGTGACCAATCTAATACTTCTCTATGCGCGTCTTTCGTCGTCTGAATGCAAGTTAGCGACATTTTATGCTTTGTAGCTCTTCATCTTATTTCTCTCTGTCTCGACGATCTCTTTGTGGACGTTCAAAGAGTACAATTTCCATAGTCCTTTTCGAACGACAATAGCCACTTCAACGACTCTGGTTAGTATCGAAGGTCATGCGAAGGGTGAACTCCGTTCTACGTCGTAAACGAGAATAATGAGGTCTTTCATGATCACTGTTGTAGAATGCGGAAATATTGTTTGATTTTTCGATAATTTACCACCATGAAGACTTTCATTTTGGTCCGAGGGACAAAAAATGAAATTCATTTGATAAACATAAAAATAAATAGGTATACGAGTAATTTTTTTTATTTGAGACTTATAATGGTTAAGTTTACCGTAGCTACTGAAAGTGTGCCGTATAAATTTGGTGTCCACATCGATTGTCGTATTTGATTAACAACGGCGTTGCTCAAACACGAATAAAAAATTCATAAATTCCTAATGAGCGAGTAGTAACGATGATTTTGCGGGCCTGCTCCCTGTGCCACCAAATAATCGTTTACTGTCGGCGTTCCCAAGCTCGCCGAATATTATCTGGGTTGCAGGTCACACTCGATAATTCTTCGCAAACAAGTGAAACCCACTCGAGAGAATCCTCCTTATGTATTTTTTCCTGTTTTTTTTTTTTTTTTCTTTTTTTAACTTCAAGCTCAGGGAACACGTCCTATCGGGGCCATCAGTGTTGAAATTCATTAGCTTGAAGATCTTCGCGTCTTCGCTATAACAAAATCTAAGTGCGTTACGACGGGAGCGCGTCTGTTTTTGCAGACAGTTGCGGCGAAAAAAGCGGTTTTCGCTTTACAATGTATGACAGGACGTGCAAACATCGACGGCTTGTTTACTTTGAACAAATAGTTATCGCTATCGATTACTCATGACTCGATGATTTTCATTCTTATGTCGTAACTATTTCACTCGTGGCAACGTTCTCGTGCAAGAGAACTCAACTGATTCGTATGAGAACGGTAAATGCGGGCAAAAGCAAAAAACGGCCGCTATAAAAACTTCGATGATGATGGATCATCAGGAAGGACTAATTAAAAAGGAAAATTACAGAGAAAGTCCATTGGAGTTCCATAAAAAAAAATTGGTTGTGTTTGGTGACCTGTAAACAACCTCCGTTCCGTTAATTCTATGCATATAGATTGGAAGTATCGCAGATTGAACTTTTTGGTGTGTTAGTGGTCCTGGTATTTGACAAGGGGGTGGAACAGCAACGCGTAAGGGCTAAAGGGCAAGGAGGTTGTTTTAGCCGCGGTATCGGATACAAGGAACTGAAGCGGGAGTAGGGCCAAAGGGATGTAACAGGGAAAATGACATAGAGATGGAAAGAGAAAAAGAGAGGGGGGAAACAGAACAGGGAACGGAGAGATTTCGTTCTCTAGGGAGCAGTCAAAGCGCGTGGCCCTTACCATGACGATCTGAGCATCAAACAAGCTGCTGCATTGCGGCGTCCTCGTGGGCGAACCGACGCCCTCCTTTACCTTTTCCCTCTCTCTTTCACTCTATCCTTCACGTTGTCTTTCTCTATTATTATTTTAAGATTTGCATACTCACCTACCACGAATTATAGATAGAGTGACCTGAAACTGGCGGTACGATTTACAGAATGCATAGTTGGTATAATATTGATGAGAAAAATAATTATCCATTTTTTTCGCACAATGCGCCGTTTATGAGATATCGATGCATCTCATAAATCCTCTATTGCTCTATACGTACTGTGCCCATTATTCTTATCGGCGCCATGGTTTAGATCCGACTACTTAATATGTGGACAACGGTGTATCGGAGAGGAAAGGGCTTGACGACTTTTTCCTTCAATATCTCATCGTCATCTAACGAATCTTCTACCGCTTCAACGCAAATTTCAAGACAGTCCATATATACCATCATATACAGGGTCTCCAATAGGAATGCGTGAAAACTAATTAATTGGTATTTTGCAATAAGCAAAGGAATCGGATGAATGGATTTCTTTTTTTTTAAATAAAAGCGAGTTGTTTCTTTATCTTATGTCCATTTATTACAGAAAAAACGATGTATACATAGAACCAATTGTATGTTAAAGCAAATAGAAGAAAAAATATCAATATCAATGATATATATTGTCAAAAAGTGAGCCATTTGAATTACCACAGTACTCTAATCGCTTTATAAAACTATTACAAACATGTTCTATAGGTTCATTTGAAAAGCCATTGACAGTCTTTCTTATTTCTTTAACGGGGTCATCCCATGTGACAGCTATTTTTTTTCGGAATTTTTTTTTGATGAACCATTAAAACACAATATCTTTGAATTTTTACCACACATTTATTAACATTTTTACAGTCCCTCAGAATTTTATTAAACAAAAATAACGAGTTGAATTGACTTTACACCGTTCGGAAGACACTCATGTGTTGGTTGACGGTTGCCATGATTCCGCAGGTTTTGCTCATCTGAAATCAAAAAATCAAATGACATTTTAATTTATAGACCTGAGACTATAGCTGGAACTAGAGTAAAGTAAAAATATCGAAAATTGAATTTTTGGCACGGTTTTAAAAGTCAAAAAAACGACGAAACTTGGAACTTAACATTTAAAACCGTGCCAAAAATTCAATTTTCGACATTTTTACTTTATTCTAGTTCCAGCGATAGCGTCAGGTCTACAAATTAAAATGCTGTTTGATTTTTTCGATTTTAGATGAGCAAAACCTCCGGAATCATGGCAGCCGTCAACCAACACATGAGTGTCTTCCAAACGGTGTAAAGTTGATTCAGCTCGTTATTTTTGTTTGATAAAATTCTGAGGGATTGTAAAAATGTTAATAAATGTATGGTAAAAATTCAAAGATAGTGTGTGTTTAATGGTTCATAAAAAAAAAATTCCCAAAAAAAGCGAAAAAAAATAGCTGTCACATGGGATTAATCAAATCATCGTCCCGTCACATGGGATTAATCAAATCATCATCCCGTTAATCAAATCATCTACAGTTTTTGGGTTGTTTTCACAATAGTGATCTTTAATATAACCCTACAAAAAATAATCACAAGGATTAAGATCAGGCTAATAAGGGGGCCATTCCATCCTTGTTCCCTTAATAAATCGAGGATATCCAAGGCCAATAACTCGATCACCATTAACTTTATTGATGGCTTCGAAGACTTCTTGTATTCAATGAGGTGTTGCTCCGTCTTGCATGAAATAATAATTCTTAACGAGATGTTTTTTCTTTGCATAGGGAAAGTATCGTGTCTTCAACATCTCTTTATAGCTCTATCCGGTAGCAGTAGATTCAAAGAAATGCAGATTGTAGATCTCTTTCATTGAGTCAACTGCCCATATGGTTACTTTTGAAGGATGAAGCGACGTTGCCACTACGGTCTTTAGATTTTCTGAACCTCAAAAGCGATAATTTTGTTTATTGACATTAAATTTCATTAAAAAATGCGCTTCATCAGAGAAAATTAATTGTTTTTCGCTCAATTCTTTATTTTCCAACATTTGCCTCAATGTGTTGCAGAATTTTTTTCTTGTTTTCATGGCGTGTTCCGTTAATAATATATGCGTTGTTATTTTGTAAGGATGCATGTTCAAAAAATGACGCAGAATATTATACAACGACGATTTGCTTATTTTTAAAGCTTGAGCGGCTTTGCGGATTGATGATGAAGGATTTTTTTGAAAATAATCTTTTTTTTTTTTGAAATTTTTAAAAATAAACTTTATCAATCATTTCCTCTGTAGTTACCGAAATGGAAGGGTCTGGCTAATCTTTTCTACGGTTCTGTAGTGTTCCGTACTATTTAAAATTATCAATAACTCTGCAGAAAATATCGATACCATGTCAGAAATTTTGAAAAATAATATAGATCTGATTCCTCATAAAAGTTGACATAAAGAAATATTCGATTCTTACCTTCTAAAAGTAGTCTCGCTTCCAACTCTTTTACTTCTATACTTCGTACAAAAGTTTCTAAATGCTTAACTGACAATTTTCCCTCTTGAATAATAACATTCAACGAGCAAAACTTTTTCTTCAATAGTTAGCTCATTCATTTTCAAGAAGGTTATCCGCTTTCTACTGCAGCTAGAATAAAACTGACAGGTCTCAAATACACGTTTCTAAAACGTAGGTTTTCTTAAAATGTCAAAGAGGGAGGGGGGATTCGTTTAGTTTTCACACGTTTCTATCTGACACCCTGTATATTTATTAGGTGTATAACTTAATTTTTACCGTTTTTTTTAATAAAATTTATTTAATATTATAAAATATACAAAACAACATTAATCTTCGAAATATTGCCCACTGTTTTCGATGACCTTTCTCCATCTATTAGGCAACATACGGATGCAATCTCGAAAGAAATCAGGAGGTCAGAACTTCCAGCTTGATAAAAAAATCGGTAAAAACTAAGTTATACACTTAATATATATGCGAACAGATCGGTATCTGCCTACTTACGATGTGCTCCGGATAACCTAATGTATAATAATATAAGTTAGCCTGGCGCGTTCTCTGTATTCTACGATGTACCTATTATTATCCGAAATTAACATTACATCCAACTCATCCCTATAAAAGCAAATACTGTCAAGTGTCCCGGCAAGCGAATTTCACTTTTTACCCCATTAAAGCTGATTCATGTGTACAAGAGGAGTGATAGACTCTCCGAGAACCCAAAAAGCTCTTTATAACTTTTGCGAGTGAACTATGCGGCGTTATGTATAACCGTAAACGAACAGCCACGATTTGTAACTCTCACGCCGCACATGCGTGATTCTCTAATTGACTCAGCGGTGATACGTCGCGTGGCATTTCGAGTGCCAAACAATTGCGGCTTCGCGCTAGACAATAGTCTGAACAGATTGTTTTCGTCGCAGGAGTACTATTGTTATCCGAAATCAAAGTATTACACAATTTATGGAGTCGACTGGGACAAAGCAGGGTACCTATAAAACTTGATCATTTTTATTAATTCTGTTTCATTCCAGCACATGAATTATGTGTAGCTTTGACATTGAATCCAAAATTTGATTGATTTTGAGCACACAGTTCATTGTGAAACAGCTATTAAATATCTTCACCATGATCAATATTAACGGGACAGACCTAGTTAGAATTTTCGAAAAATCGATTTTTTTTTTATTTCATTTTCAAAAAGTAGAATCTCTTACGAACATTTTCCGCCCAGGTAAATGTAAATCGGACCATTATTCGCCGAAATACAAGACTTTGTAGCACGTCGTGTCTGAGCCATAGGTAAGCAGGTAGCGGACTTCAAGTGCGTTTTTCTCGAAACCATGTTTTTGAAGTCGGTGATCACTGTAGCTCGAGAACGGCTTTACCGATCGGGTTGAAATTTATATCACTTCTTCTATACATGGTAGTCCTCCATATGAACGAAGGATTTTTTTTTTGGATAATTATTTTTATTTTTAATAGCAAAAAATGGAACTGATATTTTGGTCAAAAAAACACTTTTGACTTTTAACGGCCGCCATTTTGTGAAAAATGGAAATTTTTCAAAACCCTTCGTTCAACTGGAGCATTATATCATTAACTAAAAATCCCCTCCGTTTTTTTTGTTTCAGATGAGCCGTTGCAGCGTGAGCTTGATCACCGCAAACCGTGTTTTTTTTTTTGCAGCGTCCTCGGCAATTGACGGTCACCAGCTTATTTCGATATGTATTGCGTTGAAAAAATTGCAACATATACATTACATATGTATCTTTTAAACGGAAGAACTTTTGTTGTGAATTATTTTATCGTTTGACCAAAAAAAAATCGGAAAAAAGGCCTTTTTTTTGACGTTCCAACTAGGTCTGTCCCGTTAATACAGACTTTGCAGAAGATTGACCGTTGGTTTTGGCTTTAGATTTGCCTATTTTATTTACTTTGTTTTTGCGTCTCATGAGCTTTTGTCACTATATGGTGAATTTGAATCACAGTCTTGTTAGCACGTGCACGTTTCTTCGGTAAAACATTTTCCTTTATTGATTACAATGGATGGATAACGAAGAGTAAATTTTTTTATGAAAATTGGAAAAAAAAAACACCAATTTACCAAGACAAAAAAACAGACAAAGTCCATTAAAATCAATAAAATTACAAAATTTCCTCAAGTAGCCCACATTGCCCGGGTATTCAAGTATTTTTTATTTATTTTTTTCTTTCGATCTTGACTAATTAGAGCTCTGCAGCTTAGCGCGTATTGAAGATATGAAGTTCGTGATCATGAGTGATACATTATGTGAATTAAGCAAAAAAATTCACCAAGTACTTCGGCCGAAATTTTTTTTCAATCCAATTTTTTTCGTTTGAAATTTTCTTTTGTATTGGAATTTTTTTTTCATACTAATTGTTTATTCTTCTTCTTATTGTATAGAATAATTATATTTTCAATTAATGGAAAGATTTTTTTATTAGAGATTAATAGGTTTTAATGTATTTGATTAATTATTAATGCTTTTATAGTTTCAATTTATTTAATAACTTTTTGTGGAGGTTCACCTGAATTTTTGATCAGGTTTTAATTGGTATCTTTGTGAGACTACGATTTAATTGGTAAATTTTTGTAAAGCTCTCTTATAATTTTTTGTGAGATTCAAGGTGAATGAAAGAATTTTTGCAGGGTTGGTAGTTTAGGAAGGAAATCTCTTTTATATTTAATTTATTGCATTCGACAATCGCTTTTCGATTCTTTACTTTTTAATGATTTGCAAAGAAATTATAACGTATTAATTAAATATTTAATGAACAAAATATATTTTTTCATGATCTCGAAAGAAATGATCAGTTTTGAGATCTTTTTTGCAATGTGGCATGAATTATATTATACGTCTATGTATGTACATATATGCATTACAGGAAGCCGAAGAGGCGTTTACAGCAGCCGGTACAAAACAACCTCGCTAAGTAGATACGTACCGCCTATGACTCGTTTTACTCGGTATCTTTTAAACTCTTTCTATTATAAGGTGTGCAAGCCTCAAATTGTATGTTTTACGAAAAGCCTACAATTTCATGCAAATTTATGTAGAACGTAGCGGGTCATTAAGATCACAGATTGTAGCGGCCACGCGCGGCCTGTGCCGTTCCCTCGGCCAAGAGATGTAGAAGGTGTGAGTACCCGAAGCTTATAGAGAGTAACACCTCGTAAAAAAAATAACATGGAAAATATTATTTCCGATGTTGAGAAAAACAAGATCAACATTGGATAAAAAATAAAAATAAATGAATGATAATAAAATAGATTGCACTGAGAATATAATCATTTCATCATAAATATTTGTCAATGTGACAAAATTTCTTTCTTAACTCTACGTATTTTCTTTCATAATTCCATCGTTCTTCGATAGAATAAATCGTAATAATTGCCTCGATCTCCAAATTCGTTGTATTCTTTTTTTTGTATATTTTTTAAATATTTTACCATTATATTATTTTATTGCAATTTAATTTAATGTTAGGATATTATATTAGTTTTTTTTTTTTTTACTTAAGAAAGTAGACCAGGACTTGGGGGAATAAGCTAGGGGTTGTAGATTTTTGCTAGACAGGAAGAAAAATGTGTGGGAAGTCATTGAGATGCCATTCGACACGTGGACACATAGATATATAAAAAAGTTGAAGCGAAAAGAAACGACGATGGTGAGTATCGCATCGCCGGGGTGGTAGAAAATACGAAGGGGTGTCTTGAAAAGCGTGTAAAGGTCGGTCGCGAACCGTATACTAGCTGCGCGTAATCGTATAGGACCGAGATCCCGTAGGGAACAGCAATTTATAAATAATTGAGCCGAGTCCGGTAAAAAATGAATTACGTCTCCCTATACAATATAAGGAGTTGTTTTACAGCGAAACGAGGAGAAGAACTAGACAGATAAGAAGAAATAAGAGAACCCAACCTTATATATATTTATATATATATATATATATATATATATATCTACAAACCTTAAGGGCTAGTGAGGCATTTTGCCTCACTAGGCAGTTCAATTTTATGAAAATAACTGGTGAAATTTTTTTGATCATTGTTAATGAATATATTAGACTTTTGGAAATATAAAAATATATATCGATGCCATATTAATAACTCGACCATACTTGGGCTACTTATTTGCTTTTAATATATGATAATTTTTTCAAACTTTGGTTATTAAATTATTGTTAGCTGCAACCTTTAATAATTATTAGTCAATTGAGAACGTATTTGATGGTAATTTCTTTGATTATATAATTTTGTGAGAAATGAAGCCTCAATCTTCTTGTAGGAATCACTATTTTATTCTTTGTGGCCATAACATTTTTGAGAATTTCTCTGGACACATTTTAGCTCGAGACTTACACCTCTTACATTTTCACATTTATATTCTTAAAGTGTAATATATTGCGCAACATTCTGTTGTATGTGTGTATGTTGTATGTGTGTATATTATGCATAAAATAAGTGATGTGCAACAGTATAGACAAGGACTAGGTTGGGAATGACACGATCAGCGGAGGGCAAAGAAGCGTCACGCAGAAACGTAACATAAGTCGCATCAATTTTGCAATTGGAGAATTTTATGTCGCCCGGACGCCATATATTATGAACGAACGGTTCTCTTTTTTTCTCTCTTCTGTTTCTCTCCAAAGTTCTTTCTGCTTCGCAAACACACACATATATACATGGGGCCTCTCAGTTTACATCTCCCAGAGACTCGGTGGAGGCACATATACGCGCGAGTTCTTCGAACGTGGTTTCTCGTCCTTGCCTTTTCTCATGTCTTCGGATCACACGCCCACGCTCTCAGGACCGGGCATAAAAAAGTTGCTGCTCTCACATGGACACGAGATTACGAGACATTTTTGAGGACTGACCGAAAATTTTGTTTTGTCACACCTACTTTGACATATATTTTTTTCCTTCGGTCATTTCACTATCTCACTCTCTCTCTCTCTCTGTTTTTTTTTCAATACCGAATTCGGAATAAACGATATTTGTACTTAATCCATCAATTCGCACATAGTTCTGTTTGCAGTTCATATGTACTTCGACTCCCGCAAATTCTAGTTTTTTTTTTTGCAGAATTACGTGTATTAGACAATTTCCATTATTACCTATTAAATATTGAAATGCAAAATGTTAATTCAATTATATACCTATATGAGGTAGTCCACGCCACGTGCGGAAACTCATTGCGGGCTCGGACGGGCATAGTCAAGGTAGCCTTAAGTTTATCGCCCTAATACTGCCCGCGGCCAGAACCCGATCGGGAAATGTCAGGGTTGCTAATATTATTAAAAAATTATACGTTTGAATTAAATTTTTGAGGACGTAGTCCGTCTTCATATAGGAGTAGCTCTCATTAAAATAAATTGTAATATTTAATATCAAAACTAATGTGGATTCCTCCGATTGGACGAAAAATCTGAATCTGCTTTTTTTATTTCAATTCACAAACAAACGTGTTTTTTTTCAAGCAATAAGGCTTATTTTTTCAACATCGAATATGTTTAGTTATTTATAGACAATTAGAAATAATTATTTAATAATAAATAAAAAATAAATAATCATTATTATTACATATCAATAATAAAATATAAACCATAATTATATTTATTGTTACATTAATCATATAATAATAAATATTATTCTATGTATTTTTTATTAATAATTCTACTCATTATCGTTTATACTTGATATTATTGTTATTGTTAATAGGAATTTAAGTTTACTGTGACTATTTCTGTCTTACTTTGACAACTCTGTCACTTATAGATTCATTAAATATACTGTGTAACATTAGGGTGGTTAAAAAAAAATCGATATTTTTTTTTTTCATTTACCGTGTCCTGAACGTTGATATATCGTGAAACAAAAAGCCTCGCGAAAGGAACGCCCAGTAGCACAAAATTAAAAGGTGGCGCAATCCATTTTTGTGTTTTTTTTCGCAATTATATGAGAAAAAATCAAGTTTCCGTAGAAAATTAATAACATCAAATATGCATAATTATTAAAAAATATCTGAGTTTTATATCTAATTATATTTGGATGTAGAAGAACCATTGTATGTCTTTAGATATTGAATCCAAGTATTTGTTTGTCGTCCAAAGGGTATTTTCTGTTGCTGTGATTGTGTACCGAGTGTGAAATATGTCGGTGAATATGCATACTCTTCAAATACATTTTCTGTAAATAACAATGAAAAGTATAGAAAGCTTTTTTCGATTTGTTTCAAGTAGATTTGAACAAAAAATATATTTATGTCTGCGTAAAAAATTGATCAATAAAAAAACAATGGTATCGTTGATAAATTTCTCAGGGTATTGAAATGTGTTTGAATCTAAATAAATTGTAGTGTCGAACTTGCCATTATAGCGAACATCATTATAATGAAGATATCTCATATTCTAAAATGAATGATTTCATCAGTATCGCGTAATAACATATAGGAACTAGTATTCTTGCTCAACCTTTTTTTCAACGTGGTCTGCACAAGGAATTATTGAAATCGCGGTACGGCGCTGTATGTTTTGTTCAGGCAGGTCACTTTGTCTTATGAATTAAGCTGCCCCGAATCTGTTACTTTGTAGTAATGGTTTACCTGAAAGCATGGTTCAACGCTCCGAGTGCTGTAAAAGCTCCGAATCGAGATTTGGAATTCATTAAGGACTTGGTCTTTTGTCAAGAAATAGATAAGGAAATATATCAAGCAGCGGCTACGAAATTTCGTGCTCATTTGTGGTATTTGTCCGAAGAACTTGTTTTGCTGTCTCTCTTTGATGACTCGGTATCATTAGAAATGAAAACAAAAATTGTGCAGTCAGCAAAACAAGTTGAAAGTTCAAACCGAAACACGAAAAAAGTTCAAATTACTAAGAATGCTTTTCATTCATTGGGTGCAAAAGATCTTAGTGATTTTGCTACAAAACAATCATTTACTTTATTTGATAAATTCGAACTCCCACGTGATTTCCTTGATTTAAACACAAGTCTATGGGCCACCAGTGATTCTTATCAATACTGCCGGATCATATGCAATAATATCAGAGCAGTGAATGATGCGGCGGAGCGCGGAGTAGCTTTGATCGAGCAATTTAATGGTTATTTAACAAAATACGAAACCTAAGTACAATATCTAGTACAAGTTGTCCAAGACCACCGAAAAAAATACCCGTCTTGCGAAAAAAAAAATTATCTGTCAACGATAATGGAAACGGAAGATTAATGTCCTGCCAAAATATTTTTTTTTTACCTCTATATTCTTATATGCGAAAAGGAAATATTGTTGAACGGATATGTGTATTTTACATTATTAATTGTCTATGATAAAACTGATTTTTCTCATCTAATCGTGAAAAAAATACAAAAATGGCTTGCGCCACCTTTTAATTTTGGGCTACAGAGCCTTCCTTGGGCAAGGCTTTTTTTTCACGACACATCAGCGTTCAGGACACGGTAAATAAAAAAAAAAATATATCGATTTTTTTTGAACCACCCTAGTGTAACATGTATATGACGTATCTCCAAGCATATGTTACATTTTTGAACAAAAATTTATCAACTAGATAATAGTGTAATGGATATCCTGCGTGCGCGTTGGGTCAAAGATCAATAGATATGTAGAAATCGTGGTGTAGGTGAGAAAATTTTTTCGCACAAGTTAATATCCAGAGTAATGCAAATACTGAAATAAAATGAACTATGATCAGATATGCAAATCTATTGATAAAAAAAATATTTTTATTAACATTTATTTTTTCCTTTAAAGGCCTTTTGCCCGGTTAGGCCCTCATTGACAAAGGGTGACCAGCCCGCAAGGGGCCTTTCGGGCTTCCATATTGGGGCCCGAACAGAGTAAGGGAAAAATAATCAGGGCCTAGCCAAGGCCCTAACGGAATTTCCATACGGATCCCGACTCGAACTCCGAGGACCCCGAGATCGAGTCCACTCGGCTCACTTTTATTTTCTCTTATTATCATTGGACCGTTCTTCACACTCTCTGCCGTACCCCGACGGCTAAACGGTACATTGGTGTCAGAAGTTTCCGAACCGATAAGACGTTCACACAAATCTGCGATAAAGCCCAAAGCGGCAAAACTAAGCCCACAGACGGTACAAAATAAAGCCCACAGAGGCAAAATCTACGAAAAATAAGTGACGTTAATCGACGAGGACGTCGAATTCGGAGAGGGGGTGTGTGACGGTTCGGTATTTCATCTAAATAGACGATTCGCAAGAGAGAGAATATAGGTGGCCACAGCGCAGTGGTTAGCGCTCCCCATTCAAACTCCGAGGACCCCCGAGATTGAGCCCGCTCGGTTCACCTCTATTTTTTCTCATCGTCACTGGACCGTTTCTCAAATCAATCAATATCATAAATAAACTTCCTTTAAAAATTAAAATTTAATTAAAAAAAAAAAAATAGAAGGAAAAATGGGCCCACGACCCGATCAGCGATACAAATCGTATAATTACTGATAATATTTTAGAGAATTTTTTGTAAAAACTTAAAAATGGCAATGATTAAAAAAAAAAGTTTGTACTTCAGAGGCAAAAAAAGGTAGGCATTGAGGATTGATAATTTATTCATGAAAGTATGGATCAAAATGAACATAATCGACATATTGACATTTGTCAGTATCTCCATTAGGTTAAGAGCTATCGGCGTTCGAACATTTTCGATCTTTTCGAAAATCTAGCTAGAGAGAAGAGGCAGGCTAAATGGGACACCATCAGCCAAAAAAATTTAAGGATTTTGTGTCACACCAAAACTTAGATATGCTTATCCAACTGAAAACAAACCTTCCAAAATAATTAGCTATTTTTATTAATAACTGTCGTCATTTTTTTTATTTCAAAGTGTGGTTAGATTATAGTTCTTGATGCATATAGGTTCGCGGTAACTGTCATGTCTTTTTTTTCGAACGAAAATGCACGTATCTCGATTCGTTACAGCGAATCTTAATTGCAATTCGAGCTTTTAATCAATTGAAAAAAACGAAAATATTCGAAAGTGCGTCCCTTTCTGGAATTGGGTTATAAAATTTTTCTCCGGTTTATTTTTATGTGAAAACGTCATAAGTACCAATATTATGATATATATATCTTTTTCGGTGAAAAAAAACATTTTTTACTTTTTTCTTTATGATTTTTTTTTCTTTTTTTTAACGAAAGTTATCTGGCCTGACTAGCTTATTTTCTGTTTTGCATGATGAGACAACATAATTTTTATCAGTATCACGATGACGTGTGATCACTTTTTGCCTATTTTTTGTTAAACAAAATTTTTTTTTTCAGTTTTATTACGTTAATCATAATTATCAATATCATAGCGATGTTCGATTGTTTAGCTAACAAAAAAAAAGATTCTTGGACACAATTGGAATTTTCGTTGCTTTAGTCGAAATAAAAATTGGTCCGGTTGCATAATGTTTTGTTGATCTGTTTTCAGCGCAATTCATAGTTATGTTCTTTGTTCAATATCGTTATTTAAAAATAAATACTCATATTTCTTCATTTATTTGATCAATAAATAAAAAAATAATCGAATTTTTGAGGGATGGGATCAATAATTAGTAGGTCTTCGTGAATAATTAAAAAGAAATTAACGAATGTAAATATACCGTTGGCTGTGTTCTTATTAGAGTCGGATGTTTATATTTAAGTTTCTATAAATGACAAAAAGCATTTTAATTTTTTTTTGGGGAGTTGTCCCACTCTACCTGCCTCTCCCTTACATACCTGTATATAGAGCCACGTATACACTTATATACATAATAAAATAATTCGAAACGTAAAAAGCTCGCTCTTTCGGAAATAAGTATCCGTCTTGCACGTTCGAGTGCGAAATTAGGAATACAAACAGGCGATTCGGGGTACGCTGCTTCGAGAAAAAATTGAAGAAATATATATATATATATATATATATATGTATATGTATATGTATATGGGGATGAGAGAGACATAGATATCGAAAGCTTTGCATGAGGCCATCAACGAGGCTGAGAGAGCGCCTTCTCACTCACGATAAGAGATAAAAGGAAGACTAATACATAGGGTTTGGATAGTGTTTGTATGTGTGCGCACGCGCGTTTTCGTTTTGCTTTCGCTCGTTCGCCCACTTCAGAGGATAAACTTTGTGAAGCATTTGGCTTTCACGCAAACATCATTTTAATCCCCGGACGACCGGGAGAAGAGAAACTCTCGGCTCTTGTTGGTCCTGTGGGGAAGGGAGGGAGGGAGGGAGGGAGGGAGGAAGGACGAAAAGAGAACGATGATGTTGCTCTCCTGTATGGCAGTTAGGTATAGATGCGGTACTGAATTCTCCAGGACAACTGTAGGAGGGTTAAATTTACGTATTTATGTATATATGTGTCTATTTGTATATAGTATATATATATATATATATATATATATATATATATATTTATTTGTATAAAGGAGGACGAAACATCGGTGACGCGAGTTGAAGGGGTGGCTCGGTCTCACGGGGTGGTTTGGTGTGAGAGGGTAGTGAGCTCCACTGAGGCGAGTAATCAGAGAGACATTATTTCTCTTTGAGCAAGGCCCAACAACCGCGCCCGTGGAACTCGTGTTTTAATACCAAGGAACATCGTGGGTGGTGTGTAAGCTTCTCATGCAGTTTGAATTCCCAAATATTTTCCCTGTTTCTTCCCCACCCCCATTCACTTTCTCTCTTTCTCTCTCTCTCTCTCTCTCTCATTCTCTTTATCTTCTTAGCGTTCGTTCTCTTTATATCCCTATATATTGTTATCATTGTGATTCAAATAATCCAAATATACTATAATGAGCTTTTTGTAGGATGCAGCAATTCAAGTTGATGTGTCTCATTTTACGAATGGTGGTATTTTTTTCGTAATTTATATTGACAATTGCTTTAAGAGAAACTTTGATTGCAGGACATCAAAAATGATAAATTATTGATTTATGTTATAGATATTTTTAGTATATTAAGGGAACGGGAGGGAGAGAGAGAATATTCTAAGGTGATTATTGTTCACCGTTTTTATTGTAGAATATAACTAAAGAGTTGACTCAAGTCAGAAAGAACATTTTTTCATCGAAACTACCACAAATTTTATTGGAGAATTTTTTGTTTGCTGTGTCATCGGAGTGGGAGTAATATTTTCATATTTTTAGAGAGAATAAGGGTGTACAGCATCAAAGTAGAAAGCGTAGGCGACAATATTTTTCATACAAAAATTTTTTTTTTTTAATGATTCACGTATTTTTACTTGTTAGTTGCTGTTTTCTTTTGCAATGTTTTTTTTTTTTACTCGGCTGACAGAAGTGCGCGAAGTGTATCATATTTGTTGTGTGCATCGTCGTTTTAACGACGACGATGTCGAGTCTCTTTTCGTCTGTCATGAGATCACATACTATCTCTCCTCAGGGAAGGAAAAGTTACACAGAGGAAGACAGAGAGAGAGAGAGAGAGAGAGAGAGAGAGAGAGAGAGAGAGAGAGAGAGAGAGAGAGAGAGAGAGAGAGAGAGAGAGTTTAGCACTGGCCGGATGTCGTATAATGGAACGTGCGCCGACAAAAGATCATTTTTTTTCTCCCGGATTTTCACCTCTCTAACGCTCCATATTATTCTGTATCTAATATACATACATACATACATACATACATACATACATATATATATATACACACACACAAGTGAAATGCGTGAACATTTCTCGTTCTCAGTTGAAACTTTGTATTTTATGTACACTTCCAAGAGCAGAGAATACTCGTGTCTCTCTCACATTCGTTTTCTCATCCCGCCATATCGTCCTTTGACGCAGTATCCCTCGCTGCATTTATTTCTTTTCCTTTTTTTGCTTTTTCTTCTTCTTCGTCGTTACAAAGATTCGTTTTTTTTTTTATCACGTCCGAATGCATCCACTACTTTATACACCCGTCGAAAAACACTTTCTCCAGCATCCGCGTCGCTCTCTATTTTCTGAAATATGGCTCTGGATTGATGAGACAACCGAAGTGTATTCTTTCTCCCTTATGATCCATTTCAGACAAAACTTGTAACCTTTTATTTATGTTATCGTAAACACAGGATAAATTGGTTTATCTAAATTCATTAACAAACTGAATGTTTCTCAAAGAATAAATTTTGACATACCAAGTAGATAAGACTAATAAATACGATATGATTCAAAATGACCGAGTGGACTTAATTTCTTCGATTTTATGTTATCTTCTTAATTCACGTTTATATTATGAGCAAATTGTGGGAAGATACATTAGATATATTTTTGTGATCTAATAGCAAAGAGAGAGTATTATTAAAACGTGAGAAACTTATTTTCAATTAATCTCCATCTCCATAACGAATCGATATATCATTAAATATGTGTGTAATAAATATCTATCTAATATATAGACAGTAGTCCATTGTGAGTAAATGATGTAAATCTGGAATAGTGACTACATCTTCAAGTCCTTATCTCTTTCTCACTCTCAGCCTCTCTATCTAAATATATAATAGAAAATACGTAAAACTTGTAGACAACGCAATCCTTTATCTGCCTTCACGGGTATGTTATACTCGCGGTAAGTCTTTCTATGTACATATTAAAAGAGGAAGATACTTAGAGCATCGATATTTGATCACATTCGCATCATTTTTATTTAGCTGTACGTGACTCACGCGCTAGATATTACGTATCTTTTCCCTATAATCGTAAGATAGGTGAAACGATTAGAAGTCTTTCCATAAAAAGGACAGTTAAAAATTTTTTTTTTTTTTCAAGTCAGTAAAATAGATTTTATAAATTGAAATTGAAGTATTGAATGATTATTTCAGGCCAGTTAATTGAATTTAATGACTTTTGTGATTAACTTGTTGTAATATACTTGAATTAATTGTAATTTTTATGTTTTGAATAAAACGATTAACCGAATCAACGTTTTATAAAGGCAAAAAAAAAGTTGTACATTAATGGCACCAGGATGAAGTTTGTATCCCACTGTGCAATTAAAATTCTCAGTATTACTTAAAATCGATCGCTCGATCGTTCAGACGTCGTTAACGGGGTCATCCCATGTGACAGCTATTTTTTTTCGCTTTTTTTGGGAATATTTTTTTGATGAACCATTAAAACACACTATCTTTGAATTTTTACCATACATTTATTAACATTTTTACAGTCCCTCAGAATTTTATCAAACAAAAATAACGAGCTGAATCAACTTTACACCGTTTGGAAGACACTCATTCGTTGGTTGACGGCTGCCATGATTCCGGAGGTTTTGCTCATCTGAAATCAAAAAATCAAACGGCATTTTAATTTGTATACCTGAGACTATCGCTGGAACTAGTGTAAAGTAAAAATATCGAAAATTGAATTTTCGGCACGGTTTTAAATGTTAAGTTCCAAGTTTCATCGCTTTTTTTCGACTTTTAAAACCGTGCCAAAAATTCAATTTTCGATATTTTTACTTTACTCTAGTTCCAGCGATAGTCTCAGGTCTACAATTTAAAATGCCGTTCGATTTTTTGATTTCAGATGAGCAAAACCTCCGGAATCACGGCAGCCGTCAACTAACACATGAGTGTCTTCCGAACGGTGTAAAGTCGATTCAACTCGTTATTTTTGTTTGATAAAATTCTGAGGGACTGTAAAAATGTTGATAAATGTGTGATAAAAATTCAAAGATATTGTGTTTCAATGGTTCATCAAAAAGAATTCCCAAAAAAGCGAAAAAAAAATAGCTGTCACATGGGATGACCTCGTTAAAGCTCCGGTGTGCAAGATCTTGTGAATTTCTACTAATTAATAGAATTACTTATTGTCATTTAATAGCTAGTATTTAATAGTAATAACAATAACAAAAACAACAACAACAACAACAGCAATAACAACAATAACAATAACAATAATGACAATAATATATTATAATAATTTACAAATATCAAATATTGTGTGGGAGTCATCGATCTCAAAAATTTACCAACTCTTTCTCTCAAATATCAAATATGTCCAACTCTTTCTTTCAAATATCAAATATTGTGTAGGGCTCATCGATCTCGAAAATTCACCAACTCTTTCTCTCTCTTTTCTTTTCGATCTCTTCGATTCCCTTTGATCTCATTGCCTTTTCTTCTCTTCTCTCGTAGAAATTTCCCACAACAGAAAGCAGATATAAACTTGTACACGTATACACTTCCGCTCGAAAATTTGGGTATACTAGTCGAGATTTCTAGCCGCAATAAAAACTAGATAGTGCAGTCAAAAAAAAACTATCAAGTTTAGAGAAGGTCGTTTTAAAGGGGATAATATCAGCTTCATTTAGCCATCATTAAATATTGTGTACGATTTTTTTAAATCTGGTATGTACTTTCGAACGGGCCGTTTTTCGGCTATTTTTTTCCTGTGGAAACACGGGTGCATATCTAGTGGGACATTTTGTCTTTAGTTTTTTCCATGAAAAACTTTAAAGTAGTAGCAAAAGCTGTATACATTTTCTTTTTTTAGAAAGTCTTGTGCGATTATTTTTGCAAAATTATTTCATTTTTGGCTAAAAAAGACAAGATTTAAAAAATGCGGCGTAATTCAAGAACTATGAGGTTTCAGAGGAAATGTCAAGAGGGTAAAAAGTTGCAGGGTTCATACTGGATTGACCAGATTTTTTTCAGAATTTGTTTTTCATTGTTTTCGGTCGGAACTCTGATGAGTGGAGTGGCTCGATTCGGAAATTATGGGATTTGGGACACAATATCAAGAAAGAAAACTTATTACTTTGTTTTTTTAAATTCACTAGATTAGTTTCGAAATTTTTTTTGATCCCTTTTTCGTCGGAACTTAGAGAATCGTTCAATTGATTCCAAACAAAAATTATGAAAAAAATTTAGTGAATTTAAAATAAAAAAGTAAAGAAATTTTCTCGTTTGAAATTTTGTCTCAAATCCCACAATTCTCTAGTTAAGCCACTGCATTCATCAGAGTTCCCACCAAAAATGGTCAGAAAAAAAAATTCAAAGTAAAATTCTGAAAAAAATGCAGCCAATCTAGTGTGGATCCATGCACGTTTTTATCTTCTTGACATTTCCTCAATGAGAGGAAACATTAATATGAAACAAAAATGTCGAATGGTAAATACTATGATGCTATTTTTAAAATTATTTTTAGGAACCAACGACTATTGAAATTACATGATAAAAGTTTGAGTGGTTAATACGTGTGTTGGTAAAAATGTTCGTAATTATATTTCCAGGTGAAAATTCCGGATGACCGTGCGAATGAAACAAGCGGGCGATGTGAGATGGGAAGACGAGAGGCTGCAGGGAAAGGCGGCACGAAAGGATAGGCACGAGAGGAACAAGAGGGGAAATACGACTAGAGGCAAACGCGAATCGTTACACCGTAGAAGATTCTCGTGTTGTACCGCGACCAAGAATCTACTCTCTATCTCTTTCTATTGCGATGACTTTCTGGCATACATGGTGGCCGGGACATCGCGCAAAAAGTTGCTACAGATAGGTGGCAAAGGTTTGAGCGAAAAGTCTCATGGGATTTTTTTTTCCCGATGCGCTGTGGATGAGGTATTAAAATATTATAAATAGCCAACCGATTGCACCGATTTCTGTACCGCGTATCAGATTGGCGGTTACTAATTAATTAATATCCCAAAACCGGTATATCGAAGAAAAATAATTTTTAAGACTTTTAGTTTTAAAATTTAGAGATCTATTCACCCCGCTGATTTCAAGCACGACTTCAGGACACTCTGTAGATATACTTACATTTATAATAGTGTATCAATGCCGAGAGGGATTGTAGGACCGACTACTTTTCCCGCTGAGCCACCCTGCGGTACACGTATAGGCATGGGAAAATAAATCTTGCGGACACTCAACGGGAGGGAGAGAGGGACTATAGCGACTGGACACTGGACCCTGTCACCGGACACGGGTTCCATCGACTGCAACAGATCGCGTGTGTGAAAAAGAGGACGGCTATCAATGGCTGCAATGTACGATATACGTATTTGCAATTCCAACTGCTAGCCGACAAAAGAGTATAATCTACATACCGTCGGTGTTGATTACGCCCTTTTGTTCACTCTCTCGATTGATAACCAGTGTAGACATAACTGAGCAATTTTTTTAACAAATAAAATTCTTCGTGGATGCCATGCCATCTTAAGGTTAATGAAGAACAAGAGCTAAAAAAAATTAATGGATATTTCACTAGTTTTTTTCATCTAAATGCATATTCATAGACATGAATATATTTTTTACTCTGCCAATATCTGTTATTTTACGCGTATGTACCACGTACTATATGGTATTCGATTGTATCGGTGGCGTTCCATGTATTATGCACTACGAGTGAACGAGAAACTCGCGAGTATGCACACACTTTAGTCGTGAATAAATACCCACGGCTTGTATCTAAACACTGCACAGTACACAGTAAACATACTAGAGAAAGAGCGAGAGAGAGAGAGAGAGAGAGAGAGAGAGAGAGAGAGAGAGAGAGAGAGAGAGAGAGAGAGAGAGAGAGAGAGAGAGAGAGAGAGAGAGAGACGAGAGCGAACGCATACGAGTGTCTGAATTTACTTACAAAAACACACTTTACCTGCTTCAAGCATCCACCTATATGTGCAGATAAATACATGTATATATAATCGCTGCCATGCGCGTCCATATATATTTATTACGGGGGTAAGAGTTATTTGTACGTTTCAGAGCACAGAAATATGCAAAATTGTGTATTATCGGGTGAAAACGAATTACCTTATTAGACGGAGATAAATGTTTTAGAATATTCGTAAGAAATTTCGGCAAAAATTGCCGTATTCTCCAATGATGTGTATGCCATTGTCAGACATAATAAAACATGTGAACAGTGCGTATAAATGTCACTAAAAAGCAAAATTAAAATCAATGGTGTGAGTACGATAAAAAGTAGTGTCCTAGCACTCTAAAATTTCATGTGACGATTGTCAATTCTTGCTTGCCTGTGCATGAATTTCAAAAGTACTCATTTTTTAGTTTTATTCCTCATAATAATAATAATAATAATAATAATAATTAGTATTATTATAATTATAATACTAATAAGTTAATGAATTAAAGATTATTCATCATTTGATAATCCATTCATCAAACAAATGATTTATTTATTGAACAAAGAAATCATCAATGAAATCAAACTTTTGAATTTTCTTTAGTTCGTCTTCAAATCAGGGTTTCAAATTAAATATATGTATGTATCAGGACACGGCTGCGATAGGAAGAATTATGTTGGATTGACAATTTGAAGTTGAAGGAGAACATCACTCAATTTGCTGCTTCTTTTCATCCCAAGAATTTTTTTTTCCTTTTTAGTATAAAACACATTGTCAAAGGTTAAAGATCATGTCATGTCACGTGACAAATCGGAATAAAAATAATAAAAGTAGACGACAGTCTCTAACCTGGTCGTCTTCTGCAATAATAAAAGATTAAGTTTGAACTGAAAATACCAAACAGCATGATAAAAATTGCTTTGCACTGTATGCAAATTTCTAACCCATCTGAAATTTAGTTGCGGTGCAGCCATTAATTTTTCATTCACGGCGAGTTAAAAAGCAGCAATTTTGTCTGTAATGGGACTTTTTAGAGTGCTTTTTCCGAAATTTGACTGTGCCGTATTATAAAAATTCATAGGTTTATGTTAAATACTGCAATACTCATTGAAATCTTTATTTTTTTTTTTTTTTCGATAAATCATTCCAAAAAAATCTTTCGCACCCAATTTGTAGTGCAGAGCACGGTAATTTTTGTGATATTTTTCTCTCCGTGTACGACAGTATCAAATTTGTAGATTTTTTTTCCAATTTTTTGTGTGCTAAGTACAAATAAACGAATAAAAATAGAAATTGATGCGTTTCTCACCGTGTTTGTGTCGCCTTCCACTAAATTTGTTTCAATTTTGAAACATGTCCGGCGAGGCTCAATTAATGATGGAATAACTCCAAGCAGCTGATCTTTTTTCTGTAAAGATACAAAATCAAGAGTTTCTATGTAGCAGTCAGTTTGAAGAATAGTGAATAATGATAAACATCAATCAAACGAATTTCCTTGGGGTTGATACACCAGTCCGCAATGTTTTAGACCTAGGGCGATGAAAAATTGTTACGTTCGTATGGGCGTGTGGGAATGATGTAGCTTAAACATCGGGTAGATGTTTCTACGGAAGCTGCAGGTGGTTTGTAATTCTATAAATAGAGTCACTCCTGAGCCCGATCGAGATGCCAGTAGCTCTTGTAACCCACCCGAGTACGATCTTACAGTGATGCCGCGAAAGAGAGAGAAAATAGTCAAGGTGATTTGACAGCCTATATATACAAAAAGATGTTCCGTTTCAGTGTCGCGAATGGGCCTATCATTGGATATCTAGCGGTCAAACTTTGTTCTACATTGACGCACAGCTCGTAGATTGCACCGCTCGAATACATCTTGTGTAAAAAAAACTCTTAAATAAAAAGAATTCTGGAACTCATGAAGAACTCAAAACTGTTTTGTCACAGCAGACACTTGTGGTGGTGCAGAAAAGGGTTTTATTTTGAATATAAATAATTCAGGTTTATTTTATAGAAAGACATGCAGTTTTCGCATGGTTCGCGAAATAATTTTTTCACGCGCCTCTCTTTTCCTTTACCGTAAGCGTAGGACCTTAAATATTTATCCTAAGAGAAAAAAGATAAAGATAAAAAATGTTGGTAATTTCATTTGCTATAAGTTTATTTCTGTTTGTCTTTGCGCTACAGTTAAAAATGAACGAGATAATGCAATAATTTAATTTTGCCTCTTTTTTCAGGTTTAAATAAAAAAAATATCAATCGTAGAGAAAAAATCGTTTAAACCAAAGTTGTAGAGAATTGAATTCCTCATAAATTTAGTCATGACCATTTTTAGTCAACATGTGAAAATAGGCGAGTTATATAACAAAAACAAATTTCTCCTTAAATTTAAGATGGCGGTCGACGCTCAAGCAGAATACGGTCGCGATTCTGGATTTAGACTACCAATGACCCCCTCCAATAATTAGGAAAAGAAAATTTTGGCCGGGTTTTTTTGTACCTTCAGGGGCTCTTTTTTTGTACATATAGAGGAACTCGGCTAAAGATCCCAAATTCTTGGAGGGAAAAAACGAATTCTCAAAGAATTTTTACTAGGGGAATTCGCGAAGTAGACGGTTACGCAATCGCAGTCGGTCGAAAAATCTCATCTAATAATCGTCATAATGGAAGGGTTAGGTAGGAGTCCTCATTCAGTTAGGTGGGAGTTCTCACGTATATACACAAATATGTGTGTATATAGTAGTCAGGTGTTGAGAGCAGATTTGCTTTGCCAGGTAAAAAGGATCGAGAAAGAGAGAGAAATGAAAAGAGAGGGATAGAAAGAGAAAGCGAGAGAGAAAGAGAGAGAAGGAGCGATAAAACTGGCCTGAGGCATCAAAACTAAGAGAAACGCTTTGGTAGTGTTTGTGTGGCGTGAGCGCGTCCGTTTTGCCGATCACGAGAGAAAAGATGCTGGAGAGTCCGAGCGGTGGTGGCACGACTGGTGCGGTCAGGTGGCTCGCAAGGACGCGCCAGGCCATTCACCTTTTCGTTTATCTCTCTCTACCTCCTCCCCCCTCTCTCGCTCTCTCTCTCTCTCTCTCTCTCCCTCTTTTTACAAGATCTTCTCGATGTGGTTAACTCCAGCAATCGCCGTGGGGACTCAAACAGAACTGTGCGGGACCGAAAGCGAACCGTGTCGATCGTTCCTCCACAGCTGACTTCATATATTTTCTTACTCCTGTTCATATCTCGACCTCCTAGCAATTCTTCGATCATCCTTCCCTTCTCACAACCGTCGAACATCCCCGTACACTTGTACACTTATATTGTAACTCGATTTACATCGGTGTTGAAATTATCTCAAAATGTGCGCCGATTTCTTTGAATCAACATTTCGCTATCGATACAGAAATTTACGGGAGACTTAATGGGTGTGAATGAAACGACATGAATGGACTACTCTGGATTGTTGTCACCTGGAATGACTAATCATAATTTTCACTTTTATTACAATTTTCATTCACAGGTAACAATCCATTGTAGATCTGATACTTGTTTGTACACGGAGAGAATTTTATACGAAAAATTACTATGTTCGTATTGCGGCGTGGTACCATGTCGATCATTGTGAAGAAATTTACTATGTTTTTCTTTTCAAAACATAGTAAATTTTGCTCAAAAGCGACGACATGGTTCCACGACGCAATGTGAACATAGTAATTTTTCGCGTAAAATTCTCTCCGTGTATGTTTAAAAATACCAAAGAAGGTTGTTACAATCGCAATAAATCCCTAAAAATACAATACCACATTTTTAACGATTGTTCTCGAGGCAAACCATCCATGAATCCGATAATTGTTCATAAGCTTCGAAATACTAAAAATATTGATTAGCATCGCAAAAAATCGCTGTAGGAGGAAAAGAAATGCAAGAACAGACTCTTCGTGTTTTTTTTTACCCGTTGGCCAAGCCGTGTTCGAGCAGCAGCTTCGATCTCCCGCAGAGAACTAATAACCGAGTTTCATATAGCCCGGGTGTTCCTCGATATACCACGAGACTGAGATCGAAAAATCGTTCTTACTCTCGATATATTCTTTCTTTTATTTTCTCTGCCCCTTTTTCTTTTCTCTCTTTTTCCCTCTCTCTTATTCGCTTTTAGGAGCAGACCAACACGTGAATCCTGGCACGGGGTGGCTGTAAGCGAATTCTCCTGGTACCATACCACACCCGTATTAGTCAGCCTCATCGTAGAGTTGAGCTTCATAAACCCTCGGTCTCTTTTTTCTCCGAGGAGCAAACTGTTATTAGCTTTCTTTTTCGTAATACTTGTCCTGTCACTGCCAGAATATAAGAGGAAGTTTCTTAGATACTTTGTCAGTACAACACTTCGCACACATATATGTATGCAACCTATATTTACGTAGATAGGTATAAATGTGCATGGGGTGATCCATTTTTATTTCAAGAATGACTATCGTAAACATTAATGACGATATTAAATTTTCTTTTAGGGCTTCTATTTTTATTTAATTTACTAGCTATGCTAGAGAAAGATAGAAATTCCATTTGAATTTAATGTAGTAAATAATTATCAAATAAGATGACATCATATTTATTTGTTCATATTTATTTAAAAGAATGAGAGAATGCATAGGAATTTCTGGAAATGTTGTGAACACGTCTACCGTTCGAAATAAGCATTAAAAAAATGGCATGGCAAACTTCGAAGGTCCCATAACGTTCTAAAAATTAATATTATTTGTAAAAATAAAAAAAAAAAATAAAACCGGGGCACCGTGTACATGGGCAAGTGGAGGGAAAACCAGTACAATAGTTTTAGCAGACACGCAGAGGGTGTGGATTTGTCTCAAGGGTTATTTTCGCCTGTGCCGAACGACCGAACGAAAAGATATAAAGAATTGTGAGAACGAATATGTATTTAGAATAAAACACGAAGAAGTTGCTAACTAGAATACAAGGCTATAAAGTGTATGTGCATTTGTGTGGGAACGAGGAAGGATGTGTGGGTGACGACAAAAAAAAAGAATCTCTCCTTCTGGCTGGAATCAGATCGGGAGGGGAGAAAAGTCGATTGAACATAAATTGAATGATTGGGGGCGAGGTGGAAGCGGAGAGGGCGCCAAGTGTACTTCTCGAGGGTTCTTGATTGTTCATTCAAACAACAATCGTAATTGCGTTACACCACGCTGGGCGAGGAATGGGCCGATTCGGTACAACGACATGCCAATGAATTCACCGTACGTATACATATATATTCACCTACATAAGCATAAATAGAAATTCGAGTTGATATAAAAATTCACGTAAGGCTTAAAACAATTTTTGTTGGTTTAAAAAAAAATTATCTTTTGCCCTGAGAGTATTGATAAATTCTGCATATTTTTGAATATGTCTTTATTAAAAAAAAAATTATTACAAACATATTTCATATGAAATAATAAAAAATAGTATATAAACAATAATGTTCTGTTTTGATCTCGGAAAGATCGAATGATATCTATACGACATTTGAAGACACCGTTTTGTCGGTAGCATATTCTTATCTTCCGTACTGATGTAAATAAACAAGGAGTCAAGGTAGAAAAAATGTGAAATTATCCCCACTGTTGATATAATCACGATGTCAATTACATTGATTCAATAACAAAATGAATACATAGGCATTGAATATTGCACATTTCCATAAATATGGCAAAAATCGAAAAAAACAGGTATTTAAGGAGCAAATTAATTAGTTTCATATCTGACTATGATTACTGTTATTAGTCGGTTGATTATTGACCGGTTATTCCATGAAATTACTTGACGACGCGTATAAATAGTAATTATCAATACTATCGATATGCATAATATTGAATTAATGATTTTGAAACAAAGAGAGTGAATATTTTTACTGTTAAATCGATTTTTGATTGGGGTGGTACTGCTGAAGGAAGAGATTTAAAGAAATGCATTTAACTTTATCAATTAGCAAGACCAAAATCGTTACCCATCCATGTGGTCACGATAAAATTGGTGGCACGTGGAGGTTTTGATTGCCATTGACGTACAACGCTTTCAACCACACGCCCACACACGAACACGAACACGAACACAACCACGATAATTAATACAAACACGAATACTCAAAATGCACATACACAAACACGCACACGCACACGTGGCAATCACAGAACCGCGTGTTCATTGTGGATTTTTCTTTTGTTTTTTCATCGCATGGATGCTAACGAGCTCGATGGTGTACGAAACTCAATGGAGTTTGCGTTTTTCATTCTCATTTTCTTTCATCTTTCATTGTTGGCCTTTTCTCATGCGACACGCGTTCGGGAGATCAATATATATCCTGGTTTTACGAGAATTCTATTTTTTTGTTATTTCGTAATTTTTATTCTTCAAAGAGATTTTGCAACGCACTCACATATGCTCACTTGTACACACATTTCGCGGACCTTTGACCCGTTTGAATATGACAGTCATCCTCTGTGTGTAGCAATGTGTAATTACAATTAGCAGGTTCACCACATATACCATTTCCCTTAAGGTTTACAATGTTCATAAACGTTACCGATATATTCTTCGATGTGTTATGTATCTTTCCATACATATACAGATTTACATATGTAGGGGAAGGCCGGGCAAAACGGAACACCCCCCCGAAAAACTCATGCCCTGACTCAGGGCATGCGTTGAAAAAGTAGTATTCATTGAAACGATTGATATTTCTAACATGAAAATTAAAATATATTTATTAATAAAAAAATGAATATTCAACGAAAATTTGTATGAACAAAAATTTATTTTGTTGCAAAACTGAGATGTGAATATCTGACTAGCGTAAGAACACTACTAACAGTGCTGTAAGCATGCTTGAAAATTATTAATTGTTCATTAGACTGATGCAACATGTTTTATTTTTTATTTTCTTGCTCGTGTTGGATATTGATGAAAAAAATCTCTGCTAAAAAATGAGCTCAATTGCTCAATATTCAGAGGCGACTCTTTTGACTTTCATTGATATTTTAATTATTTAGAAATGTTTTCTATTTAAAAACATCATTTTTTTAACTTCCTTGCTTCCTCTCATATTTTCTTTAAATATTGATGAAAGACACATTCTGTTGAAAAATAATTATAAATAATTTTCGTGCTACCTAATCTGTTTTCTTCCAGTATTGCTGAAATCAAAGTCCGGTTAACAAATGAGCTTAATTCTTAAGATTTTGGAGATGCTTATTTTGACTTTTCTTAAATTTATTTATTTGCTCGTAATAATTTCATTTGAGGGTATCCTCCCATCAAATTTTTCGAAATAATCGATTTTTTTTCGATATTTTCCCCCTCATTAGTATCGCTATAGCGCTGTCCCAAATAATTGATTTTTGGCCATCAATTTTTTTTATAAACAAACGAACGTAAAAAGTTCGGGTTTTTTGCAACTCTATTTTTAAACTATTGTTAAAAATCGTGGACATTTTTTTTCGTTTTTGCTTTTTTTGCGATAATCATCCTCAAATGGTACAATTTTTTTCATGATATTTTTACTTCTGATCCGTCGAGTCCTCATCCCTCGAGCGACGTGTTTTCTTTTTGGCACTGTAAAGATGACGAAATATGTCGTGTATTTTTTTATGAAAAAAATTCTTTAATATCTTGTATTTTTCAACAGATTTTGTGGGAGGATGCCAATAAAACGGTCTCAAAAATGGCATCAAACAATTATATCACAGTCGATACAGACACCTGTGAAAATTGACGAATTAAGACCATTTTTAGCCAGATTTTTCACACGATCAAACTCCAAAGAACAACCAAAGAACAAGAAAGAAAGTAGGTGCGCGAAAATAAAAATTCTTTAAATCCTGCGATTGAAAAAATAAAAATAAAAGTTGTGTGAGACACCTCTGGAAATAGAGCTATTTTACTTCTTAACAGAACTTGTTTTACATCAATATCTAAAAAGAACTATGCAAGAGAGGGAGCAAAGATTAAAAAAAAAAAGTGTAAAAAAAAAATAAAGTAAATTAAAACATCAATAAAAGTCAAGAGAATAACCTCTAAATATTGAGTAATATTGAGCTCAGTTTTAAACAGATTTTTTTTCATTAATATCCAAAGAAAACACGAGTAAGTGCAAGAAAAAAAAAATTTTGCATCAGTCTAATGAACAATTAATAATTTTCAAATATGCTCACAGCACTGTTAGTAATGTTTTTATGCTAGTCAGATATTCACATTTCAGTTTTGTAGAAAAATACATTTTTGTGCATACAAATTTTCGTTGAATATTCATTTTTTTATTAATAAATATATTTTAATTTTCATGATAGAAATATCAGTCGTTTCAATGAATACTCCGTTTTAAATGCATATCCTGAGTCAAATGATCGAATTTTTCAGTTTTCCACTGAAAAAAGAAATTTCACTTTTTTCGGGGTGGTGTTTCGCTTTGCCCGGGTGTTCCAATTTGTCCGGCCCTCCCCTATACATGTATTTATGTATCGACGTGTGTTTCAAAGTATATAGAAGGCGTCAGGATGCTGTCATATACCTTCAATAGGTATACATGTAAAATATAATGTGTCAATAGAACGCTGCCTTCGTTGGCTTTCTATCCGTTTCTGTGTATGTGTGTGTTCTGCCAATAACATTCGGATACAACGGATGACATAGCGTGTGTACACACATGAGGCATTCCACGCTAACCCAATGGCCTTGACTGTACTACTCGACAATGCGTTTATATCTATAATTTTTTTTTCTCTAGCCAATCTTTTTGAAAATCTTTACTTTGTGAAATTAAAAATAATTTGATAAATTGTATTTACATACAGAAAAGCTTGTTATAAACTGGAAACTTGAATAGTGATTGCTGGTAATTTCAAATGAAAAAAAAAAAAAACAAAAACAAAAAAAACAAAAACAAAAAATTCTAGATACAAATTTATGCATAATTAAATAAAATTTGGAGAAATAATTAGGGAGGAGGGAATGAATTGATGAGGCACGAAATGGCCCATATAAAATATTGATTGTATTAACGAAGTAAACGGGTAAAGAGTATGATGTGTTGAGTTTTGGGTTGCGGGGAAGGGGTGTGGGTTACGTTTGGTCATGGTCCGGTTACACATACACGGGGCTTAGGGAACTAATGATTTGCTTAGTTAATATTTGTTCAGCCTGGCGTTCCTTTCAAGTTGCTTCCTAAATTGCGGTCGGAGTTATTGTCACCGCCTTTTTTTGTGATTACCATAACAACGCAAATACAGCGACAAGAAAAGACGAGGCAGGTCATATTTAGCGGGTGAAAGAAAAAAAACAGGAACAAAAACAAAACGAAATGGAAAAACGGCGGTTAATGGGGTAAATGTTCTGTTTGATCAGGTGAAAACTCCATGATTACGCGATGAGTTATGGTTTCTATTATATGTCAATGGTACATCTTTATTAAGCTTATATCGTTCCATCTATATTAAGCTCATATCGTTCCGCTTTTAACCGGTAAGAACTTGTTTTTTTCAGTTCTTCCCATTTTTATCTCTGTTTTTGACACTTCTCAAAATATAGTGTATTGTGCTCGAATGCGACATTCAAAAACAAATGTACGTTATTTTTTTTACTTTTTGCGTCGAAATATCAGCTAACAATAGTTATCGAACGTAACGATGAGAATGGCGTGAAAGTGAAGGAGTCTCCCACGTTGAATCGTGATAAAAGATGAAACAAACAAGGGACTATTATTTCAGATAAAAATTGTACAAAAATTAATTTTTTTTCTAATTCAAAATCAACATAAAAAATTATTTTTGTAGCAATTTTTATAACAAATATGAAAATAAAGTGATAATAACTAGAGGATCAATTTTTAAAGGACTGACAAAAGACGCGTGATCGCCAAGGCAGAAACTGGAGAAATCACCCTCGGAAGTGGACAATGTCCAAGAGCAAAGGACCACTCGTTGGATAAATAGAAGAGAAGGACACTTATATGCGATTCGTTTGGTTGTATTTCTTGTTTTTATGATTGAAGAAGCAACCAGGCACAGAAGAAGGAGTACGATGTCCGATTTAACCCCCGTGTTAGATCAAAAGACAGTTTTTACCTTCCATTGAGTAATGCACACGCTCGCGAGCCAGAAGGAAAGAGCGAACCGGAGATTTCTCATTTCCAGGTAATTAATTTACAATGAAACGGTCCCTGAGCTTTTCTTGCCGCGAGTAGATATACGCGGGGGAGTTAATCCTTGTTTCAAGGGTTACTTATGGGCCTTCCGATCTTTCGTTTAAGGGGTGCTACTCTTTTAGCTGATATATATATATATATATGGTGTGTTTTACGACGTAAAAATCACTGGGGTTCGTTGTGGCCCTTCAATACACACACATAAACATCAAATACAAAGCTACATTGCTGTGCCGATTCTCTTCCCGGATGACTCCCATCCCTTTTCGTGATCTCCACTTGCGAATACACTTCAGATCTTTTGTTCAACCCCTGCATACATTTCTCCTTCCACTGTCCAAACTTTTGACGCCCTTATGTTTTTTATTCCCTGCGTCTAATGAGAGCATCTATACGATTCGTTCTTTTGACAAATGAATGATCATCGAAAAAAGTGTAGAGTAATTTAATTGTGTTGAAGTAATACAATATATGGATTCGGACTCTATCATTGTAGCATTGACCCAGACGAGACGTTATTGAAAAATAATAATAAAAGAGATTTTAATTACGATTCGTTCTTCGTTATCGGAATGGCGATCTAGAATCGAAGAATGAGTAGATTATCTCAGTCTACTTCACGGAATTTCTCATCCCCTCAAGTGTTTTGTGAATATTTCTGTATGAATTTCCTGAGAAGAGGAGTCAGCATATCTGCATGTGTATTTGTAGGATGAAGATAGACGGGCTGACTCTTGATCGTGAAAAAAATAATTGAAAGTAGAAGAGAGTGCAAGAGGAAGAAGAAGGAAGACTGTCTCGTTTCAGGAAGGATGCCGGGGATGGAAAAAAATCCTGGCGAGAACGGATGCAAGCCGGAAAATGACAATCACTAGGCTGGACGACCGAGTCATATTTGTCTCTTTCTATTGCAATGTTTCTGTCTGACGTCGAATCCCGAGGGTGTTGAACGACCAAGGGTGTGTTACATGCAACTTGAGGGGATTGAGGGATGTTATGGGAAAAAAATGAGAAGAGGAAGAAGGGGGAAGCTGCACCCTCGTACGTGAACCCGCCGCGAGGTCTCGAACAAAACCATCGAGAAATTCACTCTCGTGCAAAAGTGGCGGCCAACTTCCGACTGGCAGGAATTTGCTACCTTTTCCATTTTACTTAGCCATTAAATCTTTTTTTCTTCCTCCATTTCTTTCACTCAAAGGGTCATTATTTTGATGCTGATGTCAAGTCGGATTCATCGATTTTACAAGCATACTTATGGGTAGTTTATCAGTACTTATATATTAGCAATAATAATCAAATTTTCACAACAACAGTAATTGATTAAATTGAACAATTAAACTTTATGTTGAGTTGAGATTTTTTTTATTTATAATACTCATCTTCTATATATTTTGATACACATTGTTTTTCAATTCAAAAATATGTACATATTTCCTACGCAATTGTGAATTTATTACACAAAATTAAAATCACGAATTTACACTGCTAATGAAATTGAAAAAAAAAAAAAAAACTATGAATGTACGATTTTATTAATAGTGTATAACAAAGAAAACAATACTTTCTTGTTTTTTCTCAGCTTCTTTTTTAATTAGCCTTGAAAACTGCGTACATCTTGAAGAATAAGGATAGCATATACCCAGCATACATCTTTGTATGTCGAAAGACTAAAAGAAGGGAGAGAGAGAGAGGGGGGGGGGGAGAGAGAGAGAGAGAGAGAGAGAGAGAAACGAAGGATGCTTATTAGTTATCAGTAGCAATGTGCCGCAGTATGGCTCTTGCGGGATCTCTCGAGTGCCGAGATATCTCTCGAAGAGCCAGCACCGAACGCTGGCCAAGGAAAAATGGTTTACAAATGTGAGAGCCCAAGAATGGAGGAAGGAGATTGAATGGGTTTCTTTGAATTATCCAGAGAGGCCGCTTGTTTTGTATGGACACATTATATTCTCGCGTGTACCAGTATGTGTACATTTTATTTTATAGACTATCTATATATGTATATATATGTACAATTCTATAAATACTTATATATTCGCAGACATATATGTACAAATATGTTGCACGTTCCAGTCCAGCGAAGACTAGCACATATACATTCAATTTCGTTCATCACAACATATACAATTACTATATATATATATATATATATATATCACTTACGAATTATATAATACTTGAACAATTTTTGTACAGCATGCGTAAAGCGTTCGTCCAGAATAAGAACAATATTGCATAACTACTTTTTATTAGCTTCTTTGGGACCGATAATAAGATGTATATTTTGGATACATGCAGCATTGAAATTTATGAGTCATTAATTATTACGCCATTTTTTATTGATAATGATTAATGATGCATGATACAATTTGAAAACAGTTTAGAATTGTTATTTTATTTATGTAATATTCTAAAAGAGCCTGTATACACTTTGTATTTGATAGTGCATCCGTCCATCTCTCTGTTAATCCTCCATACAGGACGAGAGATGAGATCCACACAAGGGAGTTGAAAGAGCAAAAGCATCATCAGCAGTAGTTGGCTATACATTTGAATCGTATCTGACGCTTCTATGTGTTCGCTACTCTTTCGCGTTTTCTTTCCGTGCCGGGGACGGACTCCATCGCGATACAGTACGGACTTTTGTAAGTATATAGGTAGGCTTGATATGGTGTGTCCTGAAAGTTGAGCTTTATATTTGCAAGATAAGAGATTGCGCAATTCCTGAAGAGAAAAGTCTTTGGCCAATTTTTTTTTTCTGTTGCGACGTATGCGAAATATTAAATAATTAGTTACAGACAATTCGGCCCTGCGGAGTGGGATAAGTGTACGATGCACATTCAGCAGCCGGGAATTGGCTGTTGCTAATTGATAAATATATCTCGTTGACGCTATAACGAAAAGAATAATTGCTAAAGACTCTTCATTTCTGAATCTATCAACCTATCTATCGATCCCTAATTTGAATGCAACTTTCTGGACATCCTATATGATACAACCTCCATTATGAAAGTTTTTTCTTTCTCTGTTTTGCTCAACTCTCCAGTGAGTCTTTCTCATCCTGTCATCTTCTGAAAAGAATAATATCTCCCTTTGAAACATTAGCAATTCTATGATTGCTGGCTTTATTTGCTCTCGCGCTCTTGCTGCTACTGCTTTAGGGTCCCTCACCAAGCTTTTGCTTCTCTTCACTTTTCTGCTCTCGTATTTTCTCTTCGCTTCCTCCCAATCCCTTCCCATCCTTTTTCTGCTGCAATGAGGATATACGCCTCCCGTTCTTTTACTCTACGGACCGCAACTTCGGTGTTGGACGCGTTAGTATATTCGTCGTTCGTCGTTCGTCCCCAAAGAAAAATGCCCGACTCTATAGTCTTATTACGAAAAATGCTAGAATGATACTCGTCTCGTACTCCATACACTTATTATATGAAATGGTATACATTATATTAATTATATTTGTTTATACACCCAGCACAGGAGTGCACGCCAATTTTTTTATATACCGCTATGCCTTTCAGTGAATTACATTGTACATAACAACTTTAATTAATGACTCCTCGGGGCAAATTCGCCTTAATTATTAGTATATATGTTTACGCTTCTTGACTGCTGGCTTCATACATTGATACAAATACACACGTTATTTTTATACTAGCTGTGCCTTCGGCTTCACCTGAAATTTTATCACAGAAATCATTCTAACAATGGCAAAATAAATTGTAACTTTACTGAAATTCTCTTCTAAATCCAAATACTGATTTAAGCATCTCAACTCGCCGTTCTGTAAAAACTTAAAATTTTGAGTGCCGTTCTGTAAAAACTTAAAATTTTGGGTGCTATAGTTTTTTCGAAATCGCGCTAGGGGAGTTCCTGTAGGGTTGAGATTTGTTTTTGTTCTTTAAAACGCTGTAATTTTGTTTAAGATTGAGAGATTTCAGGGTAAACAATTATCTATTTGGTTTATTAAATTACTAAACCAGCGGTTTTTTTCGGGTTTTCTTACGAGTCTTTGCATATAAATAATCATCAGCATTTCCGGTGTTGTTGAATTGCGATGCATCAAAATGAGTTTCTGTTACAAAATATTAAAAATCAAACATTTTTCAACATGATCGCTTCAAGGTTCTGTAATTTTGTTAACAATTGAGATATCTTGATAAACAAAAATCGTTTTCTTCGTTTGTTTATCATTTTTTTAGAGAATTTTTCAAAAAATTTCATTTACCCAGCCGTCCACTGACTCCACGAACATGGTTGTAACTTTTTTTTTCATTTGTTTGGGTTTTGCTATATATTTACAATTTTTTTGTTTGAGTTTTATTATATTATTTATTTTTTAATATTGCATGAACGATGTTTCGAAAATAGTTTCACGTTAAACTCGAAAAAACAGTGATGACCGAATTTAGAAAAAAAAAAATAAAAAATTGAGGTTCAGATCTTTATCGACTTGACATGAAATGCCTTTCGGTTACAAGCCTTTGCTAATTTTTTTCATAATCTTATTCAGCACATATTTGTACGCACCGGATACATCTTTCACAAAGAACTCATTGTGACGTAGACGGGGATCCCAGTGTACCGAAAGACGGACAGACAACACCCGGTGCTGGACAGTCACAAAAAAAGTCGATTCTTTGCATTCAAGTCTGTTTGAAAATTTGAATAGTTTAGTTTACGGAATGATTGTTAATTTTGTGCATAAAATAGTTTTCTGCACGGTTTTTCATTTAAAGTGATTCGGGCTGGCCTCGTCCACTTCTTCTTATCGGTCCATTGGATCAGCTGTCACCAATTAATGAATGTCTTATCAACGGTGCATCAGAGAGAAAAATTACTAGAGTTTTCCGCACAAATTTTCCGCTTCCAATTATTCTCCAAAGCTGTACAGAGTTTTTTGACACACTCTGTATAAATAATATGTATATTTTTTTTCTCTTAGCAAGGGCTCGTGGGAAGAGTTAATAAAGTGAGTAAAGAGAAAAGAGCGACGATGAGTGGACTGGCCATGCTAACTATTCATGTTTGACCAAAAAAACGACGAAATAAACGGAACGCACGTTTCGTACTTCTGTAAGTCTGCACCGTTACGCAATAGGTGGCCACGGTGCGAATTTTTCTCTCTCTATATCTCGCATTCCCTTTACATACTATTCATTAGAATAACGCCTGTAGTTTTTTGGTCCTCTCTGCCGCATTTACCGCTTTTTCCTCTCACCCTCTCTTAATTCGTCTAATACAAGCACGAAATTCCCGGTAAGCTTTTACTGCGCACAAAGTTAACAACCAGCTTTATAAGCGGAACACTAGAAAAAAAAATATAAAAAAGTATATATATTTTTGGTCATAATAAATAAACGACATTTTATCCACGTGGTATTTTAACGGTATTCTAAAGATTGTAAGAGCATACGTTGAAAGACTTCACTCACTACTATTATTTATAAACAAAAAACTCGTCGTGACCAAGGGTTCCGTAACAAAATATCCGCGGACAAAATAACCGCGACAAAATAACCGTGACAAAATATCTGTGGACAAAATAACCGCGGACAAAATATCCAATATAATTGCCGCCTAATCCAATATAATTATTATCACGTAATGAGATACGAAATATCGATTCACAGCACTCAATCCAAATTCCATAATATTATTACCTGTACGTTTATCGGACGTTGTATGCAAAATAACACCACAATCCAATTTTTTGTATTGTACACATCGCCAAGTAACGTCACTTTTATTAGTGCTTTTTAAATTGTATAAATAACCCTCGTGTACTAGTAATTTTTTTTTTTTTTGAGAATCAACAAATTTGAGAGGCATTTCGAACGTTAGAAGAGGTTTACGGCAGACTGACTTCAGGCCCTTCAATAAGTAGGATTAAACAGCAACTAACGGTTTCATACAATAACAGGATCAGCCCCGCTATTGCCCCACACAATCCCAACATTCATCATAATCACCTCCAAATCATAATACATAATCATTATAATCAAGTTCATATGTTATCATTGCTACATTAGTTCCGCATCATAATAGATAGTCATAATACATAATCATTATAATCACGTCGATATATTATGATAACGTAAATGATAACAATATATGATAACAAAATAATATATTATTTTGTCCGGGGTTATTTTGTCCGCGGTTATTTTGTCCACAGATATTTTGTCCGCGGTTATTTTGTCCACAGATATTTTGTCGCGGTTATTTTGTCGCGGTTATTTTGTCCGCGGATCATTAGTCGTGACACCGTGACCAAGAGTCATTTTTTTCCGAAAAGACATAAACCCCTACAATCAGAAAAGAGAATTATTAGAAATTCTAAAACTAATCAAATTATCGTGAAAAAGAAATTAATGCACACAGACGATAATTTTTTTGTAGACACGTGTGAATGCATACAATTTTTTCCAAAATTGAAAACGAATATAGGAGTATTTATTCATAAAACACTATATTAATGTGGTATTTTTGCCCACGCCACAAAATGATTTTTTACATTGGCACAGCGCAACGAATGCATCTCTCGCCATCTAGGGATCTCCTTCCAGCAATCCGACCGGGCCGAATTTAATTACGATCTAATCATTTTTTTATTGTTCCTACGTATGCCCTTGTGGGTTATTACGAACTCATGCTTTCACTTTAATCCCACTTTTCCCCCATATCACTAATTTCCTTGTTCCTGTGAGAGCTCCCAAAAATGTTGCCCACAGGTTAGCACCCTCGAAAACTCAGAAAAAACTGCCTTCTGCTCAGCTATTGATGCGTGAGCCGGTACATTGCTAAGCGGTCACTCAACCAAGTATTGGCCTCATCCGAAGCTGCTTAACTTGAGAGATTGCCGCAGCCACATACTGATCACGCCGCCATCGCTGTCGGTCAATTATGATCTAATTATTATTAATTTTAGTTTCTTTTATATTATTTCTTCATTTACGCGCGAGCGAACGATGGGCTCTCCATGACAGTAGCGAGATCATTGGAAGGATCGTGACGACGAGGGAGTCCGAATTTCGAGCAGGCTTGTCGTCGTCTCGACGCACCGAAAGATCCTCGCCGCAGCTGTGTGAGAAAACCTTAACGCTCACGCACCCCACCATCGTGGTTCTTGTAACTAGAGCAACGAGTGCGACTCACTTTTTAAGGTAGATCGGTGAATTTGAGCCATCCAAGATGAAGGGCTGATAATTTTTGTAGTTACACATAAATATGGGATGAATTGATATTTTCAACTTGAACGCTATTTACCATCTAGTTTGGTAGTAATTAATTCGTAAAAATCGACTGTTTCCAGAAATTTATCCCTACGAGGATAAAAAAATCGTATGCAAGTCAAGACTTATTGAATTTTCACATTTGGTATTTCCAAGATTTCGTAATAAAAAATTGATCACTGTATTCCGCGAATATTCCTGAATATAATAGTGCTTGGCTTTTTGGATGTTACCGTTAAAAATCGACTGAAAAATAAAAAATTATATTCGTTGTAAAATGATTGAGATTTCCACAGGAATGACACGGGAAAGAGCGCGAGAGCGCTTAGCAACTCTGTATTCGGGGTCTGCTAGCACATGCCTTCAGATGTGACAGTTTGTCAATTTGACTGTGTTTTTCTTTTCTGCTCTCGAATGTTTTTACTGTATTTAATAAATATCGATAGGATTAATGGTGATAGGCAAACTGAAAAATCTCTGCCGTTGCGTAATTCCTTTGTGTAAATACACTATATAGGTTGTAAACAAACCTGACAGTTTCGGCAGACACGGCCATGACACGTTTTACAATCTACTGCGTTCATCAAATTTCAATTATTAAACAATTATTGAACAATAAAATCATATAAAAATATCCATTCTCCGCTGTTTATATTTCGAAAATAATAAAATCATAATATCAAAGTCAATTTTGCATTTGCAAACTTTGGTCTATAATAAATACTGCAAAGATCACGTAGCCGTCACTGATCTACCTTAATGGCTTTCATCGGACTTCTAACTGTCCGAGCGTCAGTTGGCCGGCTCGAAGCCCTCATCCCGAATTGTTGCGCTTACAGTATCGTTTTGGGATTATCTTTGAATTTTTATTATTGTCCTCGGAGCTTGAACGCATCGTCCAATAGCCTGCGAATGTGGATTATTACCGAGGCTTCACATGGCTCATTTTTCGTCCAAGCATCATTCCGATTAATCGATTATCGATTATTATAATTAAGATTACAGTAAGTGGGCGACGGGCTCTAGGGTGGGGTGCTACGACCTGTAATCCTGGAGCCAGGTTCCATTATAATTTTTAGGGATACGAGTTTTGGCGTTTCCGGAGAAGAAGAAAACGACGCTACCGGATTTCGCGTTGATCATGGACCAGAGCGTTGGCTGAATTCTGATCTCATGCAACTGTAGTGGTCAAGTATGGTTTCTCGGATCGTGGATATCCCGGTGCTTTGAGTTTTTGGTTTTTCGGTAATGAGCGGTATTGTTTCAGTGAAACGTTTTCGCGTGACGAAATTATAATATAACGTATTTGACGCGATCAAGTTTTTTCATGATGTTCTTGTATTTATTAAACTCTGAATCGTTGATACAGGTAATTTTTTCTTTTTTAAACGTTAGAACCAGGGTCTATAGTTTAACTGTTTTGTTCTATCATTTCCGATTGTAAATCCTTTTGTAAATTCCTTTGGTGAAGCGGTCATCTTGGACGTGTGATGTTCTTAAAATTTGACAGTTATTCAGTCTCGTGATATTACTGCCAGGATCTCGTTATTAAGACCATGTGAAATATCGACCGAGTCGTCATGAGTGTGAGAGAGATAGCTATTTTCTCGTTACCAAGTTTTCTCCTAATCAACGGATATTTAGAAAAAAAATAAAAGAACCACCTTCCACTTTATCGAAAAACGAACAGTGATTATCCTTTTTTGCTCGAAATATAATCTATAAATGAGGAAACTTGGATGCGGGATTTTTACCGATTGAACGTATTTCATATTGCCTTGAAGTTAATCGTTATCGTTATCTACCGTTGGTCACGATTTTGTTATTATCAATTTGCATCGTTACCGTAATAACGTTGTCGAGAATTGTGATTCGTGAAAGAAAACTGTAAATATTTTTCTGGAACTTGTAATTAATAATTTTGTTTCTTTCGTTTTCGTCATCTACTAGAACGAATGTCATTGTTGAATAAAAGCGGTTTGTAATCCTAAAATTCTTTATGTGTTTCTTTCCTATTATTGAATATTTCACGAAGAATTGTGTACGCCCCTTTACCATCTTCAAAGGCTAGCCTAAGCCTTTATATCTCGCCCATTGATTCAGTAAACAATTTTTTTTTCACAGAAAAATCATCGATTGGTGGCCAAAAATAATTATAGAAGCGAGACTTATTTGAGTCGCCGAATCGACCGGGAAAAAGCGTCAAAATGCATATGTATTTAGCTTTCTTTGCTGTTTAGTCAACCCGGATGGCAAACAGCAACGCAAGATAAGTTCCTACGTTGATTCCTTCGTACCCGGACTTGCTCCGGAGACTTCGAAGCTACCGCAACGATTTTTTATCCTTTTTGTACCCTCAGTTTCGCTCAAGTATACATTTACGGAGTGATTTCCTTATACCTCTGTGTCGGGATGGTGGAGCCGCTTACATGGACCACATGCACCGGATCTTCTCCTTCCATCGTACTGTCGCGTGGCTGTATTTGTATGCAGATATCTACACGCGCTCCAATATAGGGGTGCGGTTAAACAGAGCACGAGGGCGCTGCAGACGCACAATCCTTACCACAGTAAAACTAGCTTCTTTTCCTGTCGATAACACTTCCTTTTCGTCGCCATGCCACTCGATACTTATTCAACGATGTCGGACAATACTACCTTCGAATTCCCCTCTTCTCCCTTCTCGTGCTCTTATTTTTACTTTGATTTATTTTCTCTTTTCTTTCTTTCCCTCTCGTTCTCTTTCTCTCCTTCAGCTGTTCTCTACTCCAACGTTTTTATCCGACTTACCGATCGACTCAAGCCGACTTTCTATACTGCCTGTCGATTTTTCTTTCCTACCTACATTCACAGAATCCCCCTCGCCTTTATAATTGGAAGAAGCCGAACATCAGCAGAGCCCCTCTATTCAAACACAAATCCATGGCGTGTTCATCCTCGATTGCTAATCTGTTGTTTCGCCCTCGAGTTTTACCATTTATGTATATTTCAACCCTATTTTATGGATTTCTTTATTTGGTAGAACGATTCTCACGTTCATTAGATATTGGCGTTCTCATCTTTTTTTCTAATCGTTCGTAATTATGGAAAGGACAAATAATTTTATTGGTCAATTAAAAGAGAGGAGGCATTTTCATTTTGGATGATGTCATTGATATCAAAAGCCAATTTTTTTCGCTTTGCATGAAAGGTGTTTCGTTAAGGACCCAGCTCGGAAAATCAGTTTGAAAAGAATTCGAAATGAGCTAAAATCAATTACAACAGTGATAAGAAACATAATAATTTTATCTTTAAGTAGCCCAAAATTGTTTGGTTATTCGTTTAAAATGTTTGAAATTTATTGGGAATATAAATTTTTTGAGCCTATTTTAATGAACGTGTTTTTTTTTGGCTTTACACAACGAGTATGGTGACGTGTAAGATAATTACAATCGTACAGGTAATACGAGTACAAATATAACGGGGTCGAAAACCCAACAGGGTCTAAAGACTGCAGTCTCGTGTTCAAATGTTCACTGGACGAGGAACCGAACTGGTTTTACAACTCACAATTAGGCCACGAAATTTCTTTCTTTCGGTTTGGTTTCGATACCAGAAAAGGAGGAGAAAAGAGAGAAAGAAAATGAACGGAGATGTGAGAGAGAAAGAAAGAGCGAAACAAGATGAAATAAAGATAGACAGCTTTTGGTTTCAGCGGGAGAGTCGCTTGGCATGTCCCGTGGGCTCTTTATTTACTTTATTAAGGTGCTTATAACGGCAGCGGTCGGGCGTACATCCCTCGTCTTTTTTCTGTAGCCATTTTTTCATATCCTATCTTTGTTACAGTTTTGCGTAACCTTAGTTTAAATTTAAGCCCTTTAAGAACCCTTCAAGTACGCGCGATGCACTTTAAATGTCGAAAAAGGCAATATTCGAGGGTCCAATTAAGAATTTCGATATTTTTCAATCGTTTACGAGTATTTCAAAATAAGAAAAACCGTGTTTGTTTTTTCCAAAGAAGTAAAATTAGTACCTTTAAAAATTTCGGGATGGTCCAAAATGTGAATTTTTACTTGGTATTGCTTGAATTTTTCATCAGTTTTTTAATAGTGAACAAAATTACGTTTGTCAATATATATATTCTTTTTTATTCTGATGCTTTCAAAAACGAGGTATAATGAGCTTCTTCCAAATTGAATTTTTTTAATGAAGGAGAAAACCCATTTTATCGAAAAAAATGATAATTAACTATGCTGCCTGGGTTGATCAATATATTCCAATAAATTATAACTCTAATTGGATAGTAACAAAAGGAATTTTAAATACACATACAGACATTCCAATAAGAGTATCGTCATAAATCTGTTTGGTTACCTGAGAGATCCGTAATTGAGTAAAAAAAGTGTAAAAAAAAAAAAAAAAAATACAAACACGTTTATTCTTATGATCACGCGTTGTTATCCTTTTGAGTTGCTCAATTTCATCGTCTTCTTGACCCAAATATTCCCGTTATACAGTATGTGCAGGCGACCATCTCGATTATTATCTTTTTCTCTTTAGGCATCGCACGTCAATCCCAGAGAAACGATCACTGATGCTTGTGAGAGTCGCGTAATGCGGAGAAGATCTTGAAAAACGATCGTTTGTAACAATATACATATTTCCCACACATGCATTTCAAACTGTAATCAACTACACAACTTTGGATTTTTTTTACGAGTAGTTCAAAGTGTGAAGTACGTTGATGAATTTATTTAGACTTCTTTCGCCGTCTTCAACATCAAATAAAAAAAGATATAAAAATTTGTTCGACTGGATCTTAAGAATTCGTAAAAAAGTTTCCATTCAATTTCTAGACTCGAAAAACGAGCATGATTGAAGATAGGATAGAATAATAATTGATTTGGAACAGTTTTGAAGTATTTATAAATACTGCCACCTGCAAATTAAATTTTTTTTTCGACATCCCCGATTGTACATCACGCCTAAAAAAAAATTCTAGAAGAATGAACTTTCAATAAATTATTCACATACGAAAGATTAAATTCTGATAAACATAATAAAAATTATACGTTTCGAAAAAAATGTTGAAAAATCTTCTCATCTTTCTTTTTTTCGTGGGAAATCATTCCGGAAAATAGAGGACATGACGATTGGTTGTATGGGGGAATAAAGGGTTAAGCACGTGGATGAAAGAGTGCCACCGGTGTTAAAGAAAGAAAAGAAAAAAGGTGGAACGAAGATCGGTAAAAGAAGAATAAGAAGAAAGAAAAAGAGGATATCAGAGAGAACAGTCTCGGCACTTTGCGCGCGTAGGTGCCAATAATTTATAGCCCTTCGGCCCCGGACTCGTTGGGCTGTTGTTCGAACACATATAGAAAGAGAAAGAGATACACACACGTATATATATTTATATATATATATATATATATATATATATATATGCATATGCATTGAGTGACTTAGGAGGATACACAGTTTAAGTTCCATATAAGAATATTGGGAGAAAACTAACCGTGAGTAACATTAAATATATAAGGCTCATACGAAATGCCGGGCCATTACTTTTGGTGATTACCGCCATTCGTTGATTAGCTTCGCTTTTATACTATATGTATATATAGAGAGAGGAAAAAATAAATCTAGCAAAGAAAAAAGATGCTAAAGTCCCTGTGTGAGATCGACGACCGGAATAGCCGGTGAATTCCTACGAGATCTTTTCTCCTCGGTATCTTTTCAGATTTCTTTTATTTCTCTTTTTCTATGTTTTTTCCATCTCGACCACTCTTCTCGCCGGACACAAAACTTTCGGTCTAGTGCATGCACACGCACTAATATAAACACAAAGGTGTTTATATCAGAGAAAGAAAAGAGAAAGAGCCCACGGGATCACGGTGAGAGAAGACGAAAAAAGGGAGCTGGGTACATCTTTCGAAATTCGTGGAGATAATTTATGCATGCCGGGGACCCTTCGTAACCGATAATAGGCGATCGTCACATGTAGGAAATTTTATAGTGTACTGGAATTGATGACAAATATACGGTCCTACCGGCCTTCAAACCCGTCTGTAATGTATTTCGAAAGTTCGTTAAGAGGAGGAAAAATAATAAAATGAGAAACTAAAACGAGTAAAAATAAATTATATGAAAAACAATGAAAAAAAGTGAAGAGAGTTTCGTACCAAACGTGTAGGGTTCACGCTAAAAATCAAAACTATAATTTAACCGTTAACCGTACACGATGACCGTACATACGGAGACAAATATTTATTACGATAAAGGATGTTGTACTTCCTAGACTTTGAGTGCTTTTGGAAACGTTGTAAAAAGAGATTTTCATTTATGATCCTCGACTTGGATGTTATATCCTGTATGTGATACAGAGTGAAATAGAAAGAGAGATTGAGAGAGAGAGAGAGAGAGAGAGAGAGAGAGAGAGAGAGAGAGAGAGAGAGAGAGAGAGAGAGGGAGAGAATGAGAGGAATAATAAAGAGGATAATCGAGATATATCCTCCGATTTAACATTACGACGACGATCATCAAAGGGTAAACTCGCCGCTTAAGGAGAGGAGCTTTATATCGTTCCGAGGCAAAAGTAACTATCTATTCATACAAAAAATATTGCCTAATATATCTAACATAAAAAAATATACATTTACAAATATAAAAATATTTCTATTTACTATATAAATATTGTATAGAAATGATGTGTGTATGAATATTTTATCGCATTTTTCGTACAGCAGCGTGAAAAAAATCCGGAAGGGGGACGATTGTAAAAGAGACAGAATTGCAAAAAAAGTAAATAACATATATAGGATCCGGAGCTTTCCGCAGCTCTTAGAGAGTTGTTATTCCAGATGCCATTTCATAAACATCACGAATTTATAGACGATCCTGCTGTAGTTCACAAAAAAGGATTTCACCGTTTCGAGGATCAAGCCAAGTCTTGAGAGATGGTGGACCGAAGAACGTGCCGATTATACTTCGATATATATATATATACACACATAAATGTGTATACCTTAACATATATATATTAACAATATACTATATTCAAACCTAGGGTGGTTATCATCCTTTAAACGGCAAGGGGCGCCTCGCGGCTAATCGGGCGCGAGGCGCCCGGTTGCCCCAACCATCCAATTCCACTATTCAAACCCGGTCAAATACTATTGAAACCCAGTCACTATTCAAATCCTTTGAAGTCCTCAAAACAACCGTTACAGATCTATATATCTGTAAATATATTACATATTTGTGTATATATATTAAAAAATACGACCCTTTAATTTCGACACCTATTTCGTTCTCCCGGGCATTCGGGAGGTTGCAAAGAACGTACGAATATGTCAAGAGACTCGATAAGAGTCTCGGGACAAGTACATTTGCAGCTCTGTTGTCTGCTGTCCCGAGCACTCGCCGAGTTTATATTATCTCGAAACAAAGCGATTCGAGGTGGTGGGAGTAAAAATTTGATGACGTTTTCGCTAATTGTAGAGCCTAGGAGTCATTTGGTGGCTTGGAAAGCGAACTTTTGACTAATTGAGCGATGCTCTTTCGATTGAGCCTAAAATCAGCGTGATCGGCTGCGTAATAATACGGTTTGTAAATAAATACAAAGAATATATATATATATATATATATATATATATATATATAATATTCAAGGTAAAGCGTAAGAGAAGATAGCAAAATCTTTGAATACGTCCAGTATGAAGATCACGTGTTTTGGAAGAGAAAGAGGGAGAGAGAGAGACAGAGGGGGGGAAGAAGACAGGCACGCTTAGTGACCAGAGGAGAATTCTAAAATTAAATTTCATCTGGCAAAAGGAGCACCTCGAGTTACAATCTCTTTCCCGCGTCGAATATGAAATCCCCTTTCCCTCACTCCTCACATTTCGCAGCTACCACGTACGTACACTACCTCTAACCACATCGTGAGAGAGGGAGGGAGAGAGGGAAAGAGGAAGGAGAAGCCTCTCCGATCTTGCGATCTTTCTCTTTCTCTGATTCGTACGGAGTCGCCGGAGGCCCTCTGTGGCTCGTCCATAAAACCGCACGAACGCCCGCCCGTGATGCAAGCTCTCTCGTAACGTCCGGGTGTGAAGATTCATCGTACAGATACTATATATATGTATATATATAGTCGCATGTAGATGCTTATACATATAATGTTATAAATGTGTGTGCACATATATATGCGTAGAAATTTAAAGTGTTCTGATCTTTCGGTGTCAGTCGACATAACACACGTAAACTCTCGCGTTAGGGTGATAAAAGAAATCGTAAGAACGCATCATCGTTAACGTGAAATAAACCATTTGCTTCGTATTTTATTACGTCTATCATAAAACCGACAATGCCAAGATGCTTGAAAAAAAAAAAAAATACTTGTCTTATATATGGAGTTTTTACTTTTATTTTTACAATGGACATTTTTCTCATGAGAAGGAATGTCTATTGTAATGAGGACACATGCTGCTCGGACGGTCGTGTCGATTTAATTTGATTTTATCCGATTTTGTGGAAAAAAAGCATGATTATATCGTCGTTTGTCAAGCGGATTTGATTTTATGTATGTGCTGTGACACATTCATTACTCCATGATAACTTCAAGATTTGACCACATAAACGTATTCAGAGAGTAGCTTGATATTCTGTGAAGTTGAAATATTTCGATGTACTAGAGTGCAGTGAAACCCTGCACTAGACCCTGCATTAGGGTGTAGAAATCCTGTACTAGGATGCAGGGTTTCACGTTTCACCGCTAGGTGTCGGAACGACGATAAATTTCTCGTGAGCGAAATGCGCTATCACGGGGTCTATATAGGATCTCATAAAATAATAACGGTTTAGTCTCTGTATGCGTTAGTGTTATATTGACATTGCAGGTTTGTCAAGATTGTTAAAAATTATTGTTTGATTTAAAAATTAAGCTTCAAGCAAAGCCATTAAGCATTAATTGAAAAGATATATATTTTTTTTTTAATTGGGCAAATATTTTTATACTCATTCTATCTTTTCCGCTGGAAAATGAAGAAAAAGGCAATGCAGAGTCAACGATCATGTCAGATAAAAGTGTCACGGACGTGTCGTAGTACAGGGGACTTCCAGCACAAGGTTCCTGTACGTACACAGATGAGTACACACACGAATATGATCGGATACATCAACTTGGCTGCGTTGTGTGTGCACGTGCAATGAAGCACGCTGATGGGATGTAATTCTGGCGGTTGCTCGGCCAACGAGAAAGCAAAAGGCATAAGGCAGGCAGGTCGGTGACAGAGCAGCTGGTCTGGGTCCAGCAGTGTTGCGATGCAACTTTCTTCATACACATTTACGGATATTAATATACAGGTATACATATAAGTAATTTTTGTTTTCTCTTTTTATTTTTACACTGCCTCTCTTCTTGTCGTTTTCTCTTGCCCCCTCATCGGTTCTTGGTTCGTTCTGCCTCCGACACAGCCACCGAGCATGCCTCCCAGGGTCCACCCATATTTACACCCGCTCACCTGCTCATCCGTTTCAAGAGTGTCCCACTTGCTGTCGCTTTTGCCTCGTCTTTCCGGCTCTAATACTTCACGCACCATACGCACGATTTACTGTCACACCAATGAACAAGTACGTTTGCACATGCAAATATTTCAAGTTGTATACATTTTGAATTGCGGACAATGGATGCAGGCACATAATGATTCCGCGATCGAGATGTTTATAATCTTCTGTAAAGGGGTTCGTTGTCATTAAAAAAAATTGGCGAAATGAGAAATGCTTCTTATGCAGACCATTTTTTGTAATGAGAGCGTTCACAGGATTTTTGAAATCCGATAATTATTGTTTAAAATGTAGTTCCACAAAGGATAAATATTGTTTTATGTAACGTACTAATGCATTTATCAAACATCGATGTTGTAAGATAAAAAATATTGTTCTGTTATTAAAGGATCGAATGATAATTCCCTTCGGATGGAGTAGTCTTTCGTTTGCATCGTTATTCAGTAATATCGTCATCAATTGTAGGAACTTTGACTGTGAATAATTTTTTCATAATCTACCGAAGCCATCTGAATTAATCTCGATCAGAGGGAAATAAATCGCGAGAGATCTTGACGCAGCAGAGGTTGGAGAACTTTAATAAATACCAGCCAGCATTATGGTTCAACTAATCGCTTCTCTTTTTCCTTTATTTTTTTCCGCTTTCAATGCTCTAAACTCGATCTTCACGTGACTGGTCAAGGCGCCAGGCAACGTCCTTCCATTTGCCGGACCGCCACAAAACATTGTTGTAAACAAAAGCCGGAGATTCAAAAACTATTGCCCAATATACTGAATTTATATTTCCTTATATGAGTGCCAATTAAGAGCGTTTCATTTGTGTTAAGATTCTATAATATGAATCGTATATACTCTCAAATCCGTAAGCGTTGTTGGAATTAAAGAAAAAAAAAACACTTACTGGCGAACGACCTCATCCTCTTGATTAGGTAAATAGTTGATGATTAACGAGCGATACTTACGAATAGAACAAATAACAGGAAGATACAGAGAGAGAGAGAGAGAGAGAGAGAGAGAGAGAGAGAGAGGGAGAGAGGGAGAGAGAGACGTAATGAAAGAAAGACAACCCGTTTATCCGAATATTTTCGAGTCTTTTTTGTAAATTACACAGCAACCTACGTCAATTATTTAAATACATTTCGGTAGAAAAAATAACCAGGCACTAACGAATTGATAATAATGAATAAATTATCCGCATTCCTTCTGATTTACTCTCTCGAAGTTTCTATTGAAAAATGTGATGTTTTTTGTGATTGTTAAATGCAGTGTGCTCACCCGAATGTTGTTCATTTCGGAAAAAGTTTCGATTTTTCGTGATTTTGATAGTGATTCAGGAAACTTTTCTTTTGTTTGATCAATATTTACTATAATTTACAAACAATTTAATTCTTCTATCCATTAAGAGTCGCGCCGACTCGAGACAAGTACATTTACACGCGAGGCTCAATAAGACACTTTTACAGGAAGCACCGCGATTCTACCTGCTTTCGAAAAATGTTCCCTTAATTGTTAATTCTTTTTTATCCCCTGACCTAATTTCATAACTAATGACATTCAACTTTTGGTTGGACGGAACATAAATTTTTTTCAGAACGAATTTGTGTAAGTAAAAATTTTGTCAATTCAGTGATTTCATCGAACCAGGTATGGGTTAATTTTTATGTTCAAATTACAGTCTATAGAAGAAAAAACACCAGCCGTGAAAGCTTGATCCCTAATTATATAAAATGCCTAGTCAAGTAATTCTGGAACGTATGATTCTGGGCGATTTCAATCCTGGATAAATATCGAAAAAATAAGGTTTTGGCGATTTTCACAATTTAAATGAGAAAAATAAGTTTAAGAGACAAAGTTTTTAACCGAGTTTTAAGTGAACTTAATTTCCACAAAACTAAATTTCTTGCAAGTCATTCTGTTCTTTATTAAAAAATGAAGAGATATATGTGCTGGTAAGTCGCTTTAGCTCTGTAAAAACTATTTTACAACAAAAGATATCACGAAATCAATATCGACCCCGGTCATGCGTTAGAAGGTAAAAAAAATGGGACGTAAGTTCTAGGGTTAAAAATTTGCAAAATATACAATAAAAAAAAATGTTCATATGCATACATTTGTATATAAATATATGAAAAAGTAACTGATAGTGATGGGTGTACGATCAGTGTGCGGCTCCGGCGATCTCCTAAGTTAAGCAGCCTCGGGTGAGGCCAATATTTGGTTGGGAGACCGCTTAGCCATGCACCTGTTCGCGCATGAATCGCTGAGCGGGGGGCAGTTTTTCTGAGAAGAAAAGGTACATTAGTACTCCCCTCCGATTTCGATAAATTTTTTATATGTTGTAGCCCATCGAAAAATAAGAGACACGTATTTTTTTATATCGGCCCAAAAGTGGTTTTAAGGGGTGAAATCTACACTCAAAGTTCGGCATGTTTTGTAGCTGGTACATTGTTTCATATAGAAGCACTTAACCGATCGAAACAAAACCAATTGCAAAATGTTCCTCATGTCAAATAACCTATTTAACATGTCCAACTTCTTATGCACCCTTATTGCAGGGGGGTAAACCACCCCCTGATATTCATGAATTTTTTGTATAAAAAAAATTATCATCCGGTTTCAATAAAACAAATACTATCATCAAGAGCAAAAAACACAACATTACATAATTAAAAAATTAATTTGATTACAACATAGGCGATAGAATCTTCGTGTAGTAATAATAGATTTTAATTCATATTTTCATTTCAATTATCATTCTAAAATTTATTGATTATATTTTGAACAGTAATGATATTCTTCGAAGAAATGTTTAAAACCAAGTGACTTTTTACACCATGAACATCATACTACAACTACATTTGTGCCGCCTTCAATTTCACATTGCGTTTGGGATGACATACCAAAAGCGAATTCAATGGGGTTTTCAAAATGCTCATCAGGTCATTCTTCAATATAACCACTTTTGACTCAGGCATATCGAAATAAATTTTTGTACCTTGGGGATGATAATATAATTGATTATGTACCAGAGACTGCAATTTGATTATATTATTTCTCAAATGCAAATTTATATCATAATAAAGTAATATGATACTGTTTGAAAAATGTCTGATATAATTTTTCCAAATTCTAAATCCAAAGATATTAAGTGACTGGATATTCCCTGTCGTCCCTTTTGGTATAATCATTGTAACAATTTCTTTATTACGCGGTGTAGCTTCGATGACAGCTCTGGGGCAATGCTCCATGCGTCTATTAAAAGGATACTTTTTTCATCGACGCTTGGGAAAACACTTCTTGAAACCATACCTTGAGGTGTTCTAAAAATGAATATGTATTAAATAAATAGCAGATCCATTTTTTATAATCGAAATATCATATACCGACGTGCCTGATGTAGCCTTGCCCGATTTCGAAACACTTATAAAGACATTAGGAGGTCGAAAAATGGTTTGGTCCACTATTGGCTTCAACCATCCAGATGGCTCTTTTAAAATTATCAAAAGAGGTGACAACAATTTTCCTTCCACTGATATTGTTGGCTAAATGGTGTAATTATGAGTTGGCGCTAAAATGGATTGTACAAGGCATTCTACTTATTTTGTGCCTTCTTCTATCAAAATTCGCCCCGAATGTATTTTTAATTGGAAACCGCTTTGATCGGAATTATAAATATATTTCAAGCCATATTCTTTAATTCTCAATTGAACTTCAGATACAAACTTATGAGCATCATTTTGTAATATGTTCTTTGATTCGAGGGTCTTCCTTGTTACGAATTTATTAACTTTTCTACTTGTTATTCGATGCACTTTAAAAAATTTTTTTATCCATGTTGGCGAAACACTGAAACGCATATCTTCATGTACAATCATTTTTGGGTCTGTACCGTCCACCTTCGAAGATCGACATAGACTGCAATGAGTCCTGCGTCTATGGTGCTTTTGAGATTATTGATTGTATATTCAGAAATGCGCGACAATTTCTCCTTGTAAGTTCCCCCTTTATTTATCTGGTGAGCCTAGCGTCTTAATGGGCCTACATACTTAACATATTTAAAATGGTGTCGGACTCTTTCTATTTTCCTATTTTGTTTCGTTTTTGCAGTTCTCCAGTACTCGACCGCTCTTTGTTTATAGTCGTAGCTCAAACCTTCTTCACCATCAGTACATGTTTCAGGGCTTAATGGAGTTTCTCCAAGACCCTATTTGACATCATTATCTTCCACAGCTTCTACTATGACATCTCTAAACGGCTCTTGAAAATCTAATGTCGTATCTTCGACGATTTCTAAATTATTGAATTCTGTCATAGAGTCTTTCAAAATTCTTTCTAAACTTTCTTTTAATTTCTCTTCATTACTATTAATAGGACTGTCAGGAATGAATCTAGGAAGATACGTCCCCGGAAAATTCGTCCCGGAAAATTCGTTCTCGGAAAATTCGTTCCCGGAAAATTCGTCCCCAGAAAATTCGTCCCCGGAAAATTCGTCCCCAGAAAATTCATCCCCGGAAAATTCGTCGGGTATACTCCAGAAAAGCGGAAATCGAATTTCGAGCTGAAATTGGGCACACTCCTTCATTTCAATATTATAAGACTTCCCTTACAAGGGTTTTTAGCGTATTTGAATATTTTTCGAGCAATCCAGTTGGTGTTTGAATAGAAACTGATCGCGATCTTTATAACTTCACGACTGTTCAAAGATATCAAATATTCACCGAATACGAGTTTATCATACACCATTCTCTAAGTTACCAAAAAAAAAAAACAAAGAGAATGGTTTCTAAATAAACTTTATGATTGCATTCGAGGAACATTTTATGGTAAAAGAGAAGAGGCACCGTTTTCGACTCCGTTCTAGAGTTTACGTTCGGAAAAATGGATTGTTGGGGCTAGGGTTAATAAAATAAATTATTTATTTAGACACTGTTCAAAAGTTTATTTATTGATTTGAACTTTATTTTTGCACTATCACTCTTCTATATATAAAAAAGTCACTTTAATCAAAAGTTAAAACTGACCGCGATCTTTATAACCTCACGACAAAGATATTAAATATTCACCGAATACGAGTTTATCATACACCATTCTCTTAGTTATCAAAAAAACGAAGAGAATGGTCTCTAAATAAACCTTATTATTGCATTTGAGGAACATTTCATGGTAAAAGAAAAAAGGGATCATTTTCGACTCTGTTGTAGAGTTTACGTTCGGAAAAAAATTGTAGGGACTAGGTTTAATAAATAAAATTATTTATTTAGGTTCAATAGTTTTTTATCACACTTTATTTTCCCATTATAACTCTTCTATCCATAATAATAAAAGTCATTCATTACTCGTCTATCCATCTATCTATAAACGCCACTCTAACCAAAAGTTCAAATTGACCGCGATCCTTATAACCTCACGACTGTTAAGAAAGAATATTGGTCAGCTGTCATATGCACGATCAATCGAATGCCACCAGATTTTTTACCAATATCACTAGTATCACTAGACCGCGACTGCAAAAAAAACAATTGAGCAACAAAAATGTGTGCGAAAAAATGCTGAATATCCCGGACCAGCAATTATAAAAAAAATTAATATTATCAATACGCTTTAAGTTGCGAGTTGCTAATTAGTCGCGATCGAAAGAAAAAAAAATACGTGAACTTGAATAATCTTCCAAAACGCCGTTATTTAATAAATATTAAAAAAAAACAATTTTCGAAAACAGGTAAAATCGTGGTTCTTCCTGTAAAAGTGTCTTATACACTCGCTTGTAAATGTACTTGTCTCGAGTCGCTACCGCGACTCTTAATATTGAAACTAATGGAGTTTAGCAAAATGTACTTATTGGAGCATTATCCCATTTTTCTTGATAAAATATCGTTTTAGACAAAAACTCTATAAAACATAAAATATCAATCTTTTTACAGGCTACAACTTTTGTGGGAAACATTTTTCTCTAAGATTAACACTTATTGAAATAAAATAGAAAAACTTTAAAACTAGTTTTAACCTTGAAAATTAAATTTGCGGGTATTTTCACTATCATATTCGTGATCAGCGAGTCAAAATACATGGTTACACGAAATTTCAAATTAATCGGCGGTATAGGCTTTTCGGAATTACACTCCTCGGCCGGGCACAAGTAATAATTTTAAACATTCGATTTCTAGAAGACTATTCAAATACGCCAAAAATTCTTTTAAGGGAAGTCTTATAATATTACAGTGAAGGAATATACCAAATTTCAGCTCGAAATGCGGTTTCCGCTTTTCGGAAGTACACCCTATAGAAATATCCAACGGGGACGGATTTTCCGGAGGATGATTTTTTCGAGGGACGATTTTTCCGTGGGACGAATTTTCTGGGGGGCGCATTTTCCGGGAGGGGGGGGGGCGAATTTTCCGGGGATGAATTTTCCGGGACAAATTTTCTAGGGACGAATCTTCCTGTTACCGTCAGGAATATGCATTACCTCGAATGTGAAAAGCAAGAGTCTTATTACGTTCATTGGATTGATAGACATGTTAATAATGATACGTTACTCACGATAGCTGATACGAAAATGATGGATCAGCAGACAAACAGCAACTAAATTTCTGAAGTAATATAAAGTCAGCTTTAGCTTTGTTATCTCAAGTGGGCGGCTTAATCTGATGTCACCAAGAAAACATAGCGTTAGATATTTTTGTTTTTTTCGGATTTTTTCACGTTCAAGTATGACTATATATTAATAAGAGTGCGGCAGGGCTTGAGCCGGCTTTGTTTGCATTCTGAGCGTTGAACGGCTGCCGCGGCTCTGGATATTTAAGTTTGTTGTTTTCATAAATGGTCTAAAATAGAAATTTATCATGAACACTGTTGAAAGGTCTTATGATATATAAATACGTCGTTGGTTCAACTGCGCAGGATGTGAGTTTTAATTATATTTAATTATATTAATAATTTTAATTATTATTCTAATTATATTACATATTAGAAATATGTAATGATCAAAGTGTTGTTTACGCATTTATTGTATTCCGTATGATACGGTAATAATATTGCAAAACATTTGATAAAAAAGCGAACACCAACTCTTCAGTATAAAAGCAAAGAATGTAAGAATATTCAATTCTTACATTCTTCCACTTATTTACAATTATTACAATTACAATTATATTTAGGATAACAGCTGATGTATATGCAAAATAAATATTTTGTAGCATGAAAGTAGACATACAATGATAATAAAACCATTAAATTTTTTTTTTTTATATTCCGGCGCTTAAAATTGAATTTAGGATTTTGGGGGTATTTTGCCCTTTAATATTTTTTCTGGGGTAAATCTAAAGACACGTCAACTTTATTTTTTTTTGTTCTTCAAGATAATGTTTGTTTTATTAAAATCGGATGATAATTTTTTTATACAAAAAAATTATGAATATCAGGGGGTGGTTCACCCCCCTGCAATAAGGGTGCATAAGAAGTTGGACATATTAAATAGATTATTTGACGTGAGGAACATTTTGCAATCGGTTTTGTTTCGATCGGTTGAGTGCTTCTATATGAAACAATGTACCAGCTACAAAACATGCCCAACTTTGAGGGTTGATCTCACCCCTTAAAACCACTTTTGAGCCGATATAAAAAAAATCGTGGCTCTTATTTTTCGATGGGTTACAACATATAAAAAATTTATCGAAATCGGAGGGGAGCACTAATGTACCTTTCCCTGTCAGTAAAAATAGAGCCACCTGTATCGGCCGCGTTTTCCACAATTTTCCTTAACCGTCGTACAAATGCGATACAGTAGAGCATTAGTAAAGAGTGGCTGTGGGCAACACTCTGGGGGGTCTCTCAGGAACAGGAACAGTGAAGTGGGGGAAAAAGTGAGGTTACAAGTGATGTAATGGGCTCGTAAAAATCTGCAAGAGTATATGCAGGAACAATAAAATATGGGGCATTCCACGCCAGATCGACCTACGTTATACCCTTTCATTCTTTGATTTGGCTGAAAATTTGATGTGTTATATGACCCATTGAAAGAAGCTCTTTTGATTTTTTTCCGATTTTTTTCTCCCTCCACTCGTGTAATATTATTTTTTTTCAAAATTCGAAGATTTTTTCTTGAAATGATTGTAACTCCTCGAAAAATAGATTAAGTGGGACTTTTTTTTTATAAAGGTTGGTTTTTCACCGTACTCTTGGAAAAGAAATACGGAAAAATGATTGAATTTGTCTTCCATATTTTTTCTCAATTTAAAGCAAAAAAACATTGGTTTTAAGATGTTAGTCTTTTCAATTTTTTTCCAAAAATTCACAAAAAAACTTTGACCAATTAAATGATTTTTGAGACCAGTCCCATCATGGGCAGAATTTTCGTTATACTTTTATTCTCATTTTGAACAAAAATTCATTCTTTTTTCAGTCAATTTGGATCAAAACGAACTTGTTTTTTTTTTTTTTTTTTAATATTGGTTTTTACTAGACTTTTGGAAAAAATTACGAAATAATGGTTGAAAATCGCCTCCTATATTTTTTTCAATGTTTAAACAAAAAGTCATTAAATTAAGGATGTTGGACACTTTTGATGTATTTTTAAAAAATCACAAAAAAACCTTGACCAATTAAATGATTTTTGAGACCAGTCCCATCGTGGGGAGATATTTTCATATTTCTTTTCCTAATTTAAAAAAAGTTTCATTTTTTTCAGTCAATTCGTACTAAATCGGACTCTATTAATATTCTTAATATTGGTGTGAAACCAAATATCGAAAAAATAGTTCGATTTGCTCCAAATTCACTGGAAAAAAAAAATTAATTTTTTTTCAAAATAGGAAAAAAATATATAAAGAAAAAGCCGCCTACGATGGGACTGGTCTCAAAAATCATATAATTGGTCAAAGTTTTTTTGTGAATTTTTTGAACAAAATTAAAAAAGGCTAACGTCTTAAAACCAATGTTTTTTTGTTTTAAATTGCTTTAAATTGCGACAAAATATGGAAGCCAAATATCAATCATTTTTTCATATTTTTTTTCCAACAGTACAGTAAAAAACCAATTTTTCTAAAAAAAAAAATGGTCGACTTGGTTCATTTTTCGGAGAGGTACAGTCGTTCGAAGAAAAAACATCGAGTTTTGAAAAAAAAATCATATCTCACAAGTGGATGGATAAACAAATCTGAAAAAATTGAAAGAGCTTCTTTCAATGGGTCATACAACATATAAAGTTTTCAGCCAAATCAAAGAATGGGAGGGTCAGACGTCCATATATATATATAAGTATATCACTGGTATAAATGAGTGTTTAATATATAGGACAATGTGTTTGAACTGTAGCCGCCTATCCATATAATACTGCTTTCCGGATAGACAATAAAGTACGCCAATAAAGAGAATTCGATATTCTTTGTTATACTCGATAATAATATAGAACGAAAAAGAAAGAAAAATAAAACAATAAATACAAAAGTACACGAAGTATATACATATAAGTACGGCGATGTAGCATGAATCGCAAACCTCAAGGAAGATCTATAAAATTGCAGCAAAAGTCCTGAACGAGCTGAGGATCGAAGAAGCACCGGAGGATGAGGAGAGAAACGTGAAGAGCGTCGTACAGAGAAGCGTCGCTCGTCGCTCGTCGTCGTCGTCGTCACTCGTCGTTGTGGCCCGTAAAGTATAAAGCATTAAGCGTTAATCTCGACGGTGGACAAGATAATGCCTGAAGTCGGCTCCACGTGAGAAGCCTTTGAGTGGCCATTTATCTCGAGTTTAAATCGATTTGTATGCTAATCCCCCGCCGAGAATCCGCTCCTCACCTCCACCATAAAACTAAAGGAGGCCTACAAAACTCGCCTCATGAGATTCCAGATATATCCTCTGACTAATTAGGACCATGGACCTGCCTCCTTTTTTCACTGCGTACATGTATACATACATACATTTATGTGCATACTTCTTCAGCTACACAAGAACCTTCTTAATTCATTCCTTAAATCCCCCTTTTCTCGTAACAATATCTGCACGCCGCCGTAGAGAGTCTTTCTTGATGGTTTCCCGTCAATGATATTAATCCTTTTTCCCTCGCACACAGCGCTTCTAGAACGGCTCTCATGTCTCGTTTTATCCTCAATTTAGAAAAATTTGACTTTGATCGCACACCGTGTGTAGTTTTGAATTCGAAATGCATTCAGCTGGCAGTGAAATTATTGGGAAGATGGAGAAAAGATAAAGAGAGTGTGTTGAGAAATTTTAGAAAATGGATCGGCAAGAATTTTTTTTTCTTCCAAGGTTATTGAGTATAATTGAGGGTTTATAATTGTATTTGTAATTGGAAATATTTTTTTTACCGATAACAATGATCGATAATTTTCCAAGTAATGTCAATTTAAGGCAAAGTAAGGCAATTTAAGTCCAGTTTAGATGGTCAAAAAAGAGATTTTCGGGAATTTTTTTTCAAGTGAATTAAATAATTAATCTTTCCGAACTTTTGCACACATTTTATTACGCATTTTAACAATATACAAGAAAATTCTCATCGAAATATAATAAACGAATGATGTATTTTAAGGTATATAAACCAAACGCCTCGCCACAGGAGGTTCAAATTGGCGAGAGCTATAGAGCGCGTAATTCTTACCTGAAATAAAAAACCAAAAAGATTTTTAATTTAGACACTTTTTTATAGTCGATGAAGTAAGTAAAATTCGAGAAAGAATGTAAAACAGTAAAAATTTACAAGGTGGAACGTAGAAGTAACTATTTTGAGCCAAAAATTTATCATTTTTTTGCAATGAATATTGTTTAAAATAAAATTTTTATCAATTTTCTTAGTTCATTAGGATGATTGGCAATACTCTAAAGAATAAGCCTTGTTTTAACCCTTTGAGGCATACATTTTTCCTTACGTATGATTTACTTGGAAGTTTGTTCACATAGGTTTTTAGGGTCACTGATTACGAATCTGAACTAAAAATTCGAAAATAAGCGAATGTTTTCAGTCAATACTATTTTTAGTTTGGATCTCGTCTAGAAATAATTAAATCTTTATTTTTTGTAACAAAAACTACAGAACGGAAAATTTTGAAAAAATTTTGAACAATTCTTTGGAGTGTATTGAGGTTGTAAAAAAATTGCCATCGCATAGTAAATTAGCGGAAAATGAATTTTTTTAAGAAAAAGTACGAATTTCGACTATTTGTTTATACATGATATTTATACAATTAACAAATAATGAATGTACATATTTTTTGTACATTCATGAATGTCTCACGGACCATGTACAAACGGAACATCCGGTATTTGTTGCGGCAAAAGTCGTTGAATAATCAAAGAACTGCAAAAAAAGGGACATACGTTGTTCCACCATGACCCAAAAGGTTAAGTCGATAGGTCAAATAGTTTTTTTTTGCTATGAATCTCGCCATATTGGATAAATTATAAAAACAATATTTTGAGAAAACGCGGTTTAAAGTTTGTAGCATTTGTACGTACCCGTGCGGCACCTACCTGCTCTCAGCTCTGTAACTTTCAAAATACGTTTCAATAGTCTTAAAAACTTTGGGAACATATTGTTCAAAACTTGAACGATTGATTAAATAATAAAAAAAAATCGATTTTGTTGACCCTCTAAGCTAGACCACTGCCTTAATCACAAGAGATAGAAACTCCGATTTCAGTTGAAAGTGCCAAAAAATAGTCAAGCTAAGATCGGTATCGTTCCTCTTCGCCAACAGAATGATGAGTTTTTCTCCGAGTGTGGAGCGATCTGTTGCACAAACGATCTTTACAGCTCTCCCTATCCATTGAAATGAATTCCCATAAAATTCTGGGAGGTAGCGACAGTCAACGAGTGCCGATTTGGCGATCGTTAAGCTCTCTTCTCACACGGGACGATCTAATCGATCGGCGAGCGTTAACGGTTCACCGTTGGTAAGCGAGATCGCTCTCGTCGTGTCTGATCCAGTAGCAACAATACTCAGCTCCCTTGCTGTTGGTTATAAAACGCTCGCTTGATCGCTTAGTTAAAGCTGCGCAGCTCCAATCGCTTGGTTGCTTGTGACTCAACAGAATTGATCGATCCCATTATATTAAGATTCGCGGTAGAGAAACAAGACAAGTATATTTTCGAAAAAAATCGATTAAAACAAAGACATGATGACAGCTACCGCGAATCTCTCTATACATAGGAGAGACTGGGGCAAAACAGGACTCCTAAGGAAATATTGCATGTTTTTTAAGTTTAACTAACTTCGTCTATTGCTTTTCCCTCACAATCAAGAAATGTACTCCGTTTTTGTAACTTTCTGCAAAAAAAAAATCGGGGAAGGTGGGGTATAAGGGCTCTGTCTACTTTGGATGCATGAAAAAAACGCTATTTTTATTATTTTTTTTAAGAATACTGTTATGTTTATTGATATAAAACTTATTAGGCTTAACAAAAACATTCGTAAATTACAAAAAAAAAAAAAAAATATTGATTTTAACCACTTTTTTAGTGTGAAAATGCCAGGTAAATAGGAGTCCTTAAAAAGTAAAAAAAAAGTAAAAAGTGGTGTGCGCTGTTGAAAAAATCTGAACCACGGCCCATCTGAAACAAAAAAATTGAATGGATTCAGGTTTAGTGTGACAGTGGCTATAACCCGTACCTCTAATATTAATTTATATGCAAAAATAACAAAATGGCGGACAAAAAAAATAAATAACGTGTTTTTTTGTATGTTTTTTGCCAAAAAAAATAGTAAAAATTAAAATTTTGCAATAAATCTGGTACGGGATATAGCGATAAGTGTACAGAATATGTGATTAACATTTCATAAGGATCAGTTCAGTAGTTTCTGAGATTTTTTCAACAAGCGGTTCGAAAACGTTGTTTCGAGAAAAACGCGTTTAAAGTTTTAATTTATAAAAAATCGTAAAAAAGTTTGACTTACACTTAATCAGCAATGCCTGGAACATACATAATTGCTTCTGCCTCTTCTTGTAACTCAATTTCTTGCGATGTAGCCTTTTTCCGCTTTATTCTGCTCTCTTTAGAAGCCTCCGATGAGTGTCTGTTCACAAAGTTGATGCGCTGGATATCGCGCGCCACCGACGAAACAATTCGCGTATTCACCGATTTTGATGCCCATTACACTCATTATTTTTAATACTGGTTGGTACCCTTCATTGAGAATGCAGGCTGCAATATAACATGCAATTTGAACAATGACTTTGCCACTGAAAGTGTGTTTTGGCGCAATATTCCAGACGCAGTTGTTGTAACTCTTATTATTATTTTGGGTGTTGCCGCCAAGACATCTTTGGAGCAATTCGTCTCTCGTCAAGTCCTCGTAGATGGGTTTCAAAACCTCTTGAACATCTTTAGAAAGAGCAGGAGGATGTTTGAAATTATGTAAAGTATTGGTGGCTTCGGCCTTGCGGTATTTACACCAGCTCTCCGCTCCGGCCGGGCAATACGAATGTTGTGGTCGAGCGTCGATAGAAATTTTGTGGTAAAACCAGGCTAAAATCTCTCTTCGCATCTCTTCGACAGAATCTTTGTATCTTTGCACTGCCAAGCCATAGTTTAACGACAATTTCTTCATCAGTTTTACTGTTAAGCCAACAGTTTTTTCTTTTTTTTCAACGGGAGCTTTCCTTTTTTCGCCGAAACTTTTTTCACTTTTTTCGCGACAACTTTTTTGGAGTTTTTTTTTCAGCTTCCTTTGCGACCTTTTTCTTCTGCGTAAGAAGTTTTTTTGCTTCACTAGCACATTTAAATATACGCTTAGCGACATGTAGAACACACTCTAATTTTTTCACTTCGAATTCTTCGCCGTATGGATGAACATTGAGCAGGCTTTTGAACGTTTTTGAGCCACCATTTCCGATATAAAAACCGTAGCGCACGCCAAACTTCTCGATAGATCGTAAAAAACATTATAACGATCCCCTCCACCTCCATCTTGCCAGCGCTACCTTCATGATTAGAAGTACATTTTTCATCGTTGTGTATTGCTTGCCATTTCTTACATTCTACTGTATTTTCTTTTCCTTTTCACCACTCGCATGCCTTGCAGTAAGTTGAAAGCACAGCGACATCGATAACTTTTTTACTGAATTTTCCGATCAATGATACGATGCCTACGAGAGATGAAATGTCTCTTTTCGACCACGAACCATCACCAGAAACAGTCAAATGTTCGCTGCATCCTTTTTCTGCATTCAAATCTTTTTCTTCCTGTACGGCTTTCAACGTCACTAGATCAAATACAGTTTTTGATGCGGTGTGGATGGCCTCTATAATATTGTAATAAACTTTCTTATATAACCCTTGACCTAGTTCCATAAGTCCACAAAATATGTTTATGCCTTGCAGTCCAATACCCAGCAAACGCATCACAAACACTAATCGACGATTAATTTCGTATCCTGAACCAATCATTGAACACGAGTCGATAAATCTTTCACCACAGTCACAAACTAAACGCACTTTAAAACCAAGACCTCGTAGTCCGTACTTGGAAAATGACAATTTTTCGTTACACGTGCTACACTTTATTATTGTGTCCAAAAATGAAAACACGAAAAAAAAAAATCAAGGATACAGTAATCATTATTTTTTTCGACAGGTATATCGAAACTAGTATCTTTTGATTTTTGTAGTTTTTCTGCTGACGCGCTAGTGTGATCGCTGCCGACTTCGTCAGAGTGTTGATTTCCACGGAACTTTCGTTTCTTAGACGACGAGCCAGGACGTCTCTAAGAATCTTTCAAATTGTGCGTTTTCTTTTCCATCGTAGATCTATTTTAGGTGCTGCTGTTCCAAATTTTCAAATAAGACTGATTTGAAAATGCTACCAGAGTAACTGTAGTGTCGACTGGTGACGTTGTTAGTTCTAAAAATTTAACGATGAAGATTAAACATTAGAAATCGATTTGTATACAATTAAAACTTAGGGATTACAATAGGTAGTAGCTGGGTGAAATAACAAAAGCATGTAACCGGTCGCCGTATACCTGCTCCGGTATACGCAGCGGTTGGGGTGAACAAGCGCGCTCAGGTAGCGTTCAACGTATGGAAAAATACCTTTAGAATGCTCTGATCTTTCTAAAATTTTCAGAGAATATTTTTAAATATATAAACTTTAAAAAAATGCAAAAAAGAAAAATTCGATTTTTTGAAAGTTTTAAAGTAGACAGAGCTCTCTGTAAAAAATTTGTTTGGCATAATTTTTCTTTATTTATAGTATTTTGATCATTAACTTACATCATTGTTTTTAAACTGTTTATGCTCACATTATGTGGAAAATGTAGGTTTTGACAATAATTGAGTTGCATAATTAATAATTTTTTATATCAACGTAGATAATGACAAACGAATTTTATTTTTCGTAAAACAATAGAAACAATTTAGGAATAAAAAAAATCATTCGAAAGAAATGTAATAGAAAAAATGATTTTTTGTTTTTTAAATTTTCCAAATTTTTTCCGTTGTTTTATAAAAAAGACGGTTAGGGCGGTTAAGGCCATTTAATCATAGTTTTCAACTGAAAAAATATCTGGACATAAAATAGGTAATTTTTAAATGATTCTAATCGAAGTGCCGCATTCGCCCATTGAGGGCCTCAGTAAAAAAATGTAAGGGTCTCGCGTCTTGGCATACTTGTTGAGGACACTTTGAACTTAAAAGAAATGTGAAAATGTTAATGGTTTTGTGTTTTTTTTTCCATGACGTTTTATGAAACATTGGAAATATGCCACTATTTTGAGTTTTTTAAAAAGCGATCACATTATGAAACATGTTTTTTATCGACTGAGCCGCTAAAGATTGTCAAACAGGGTATTCTCCGCTTTTCAAAATTACCTTCATGCTCTCTGTATGACCATTGGTATCCGAGGTGCAGAGGAAGACATGACAAACTTTGTAAAAAAAAAACGGGAGTTTGACCGTTGAGTTTTGGAGATATAGAGATAAACGGTATATGCAATGTGTGAAACGTTATTTCTGAAACGCTCAACTTTGTATTCGTCATTTTTTCCATTACTTTATAAGTTTTTACATTCCTCATAAAATATAACTAACATTATTCGCATATTCTATAAGTTATATCCATGATTGACTACGCATTCTAACTATCTTAATTAAGAGTAATTTATAATAAATTATGAATTTGAAAATATAAAGAAATATATTAAAAAAATTCTGACCTTAAAAAAAAGGTAAAAAAACAAGAATCATTTTTGTTTTTGACATAATATAAACAATTAATAAATTTGAGAAGAAAAGGATTTTTTTGAAAATAAAAAAATTCAGTTTAGAAAAAAATATAAAGAATGAGGAAATTTTTGGGAAAACATATTTCTTTGATTTTGGAATAATATAAAAATTTTAAAAAAAGAAAAAAAAAATTTGTCTAATTTTCGAAGTATCCCATTTTGCCCCGGTCTTCCCTATACATACCCAACATGTCTAAAATTTCTCTATCGAAAAATTGAAATCGTTTAATAAATCGGCAATGTGAAGTAAGAAAAAATGTTTTTATGGGATATTTAGTCCTTTAAATATATTTATTTTTGTAATTAATTATTTATTGAAATCTATCGTAACCTTGTTGAAGTTGTTGAATCGTAAACCTTGTTGAATAAATAAAAAAAAAAAATTTCAAAGAAAACTCAACGAGACAAAAAAGTCGTCAAGTCATTCGATCCTCGGTCGTTGCATTCTAAATGATTTTATGTTTGGGTGATGTAAGAAAAAAGTGACAATCGTGAATGGTAACAATAAATGAAAAAGTTAGTCGCTGTCCATCTGTTCATAAACCACGTTACAGATTTGTTTTCGTATAAAAATTGCATGCTCTCACGTGCAGAACCAACGAGCGTTATATACGACACTAAAGATTCCGCATAGATCGCGGCAGTGCGAGCGTTAAACTCGCCACAAGATATTTTTCTTCTCTCTCTTTCTCTCTCTCTCTCTCTCTCTCTCTCTCTCTCTTTCTCTCTCTCTTCCTTTTTTTAATATTCATTCCCGCGAGAGGGAATTTGATGAGTTTTAAGTGGGCGAACGGGTCTGTCCTTTCGATAACGCTGACTCATAAACCGTCAGCATCATTGCTCGCGGTCCTTTTCGCATCTTTCTTTCTCTTTCTCTTTTATTCTTATTCTCTTCGCATGTGTATTCTTCCCGGAAGAATACTCTTAATAGTCGCGCGAACAAGGCGCAAAAAAGGAAGATTCCCAGAAATAAGAGGTGTTTTAACGCTTTGTAAAAAAAAAAAAAACAACAATAATAATGATTTTTTTACTGACGCGATGGTGACTCAGACAAAAATTTGATCTGGGAGTATCGCAACTTCAATTTTATTATGCCGGAATTTCTCTAGCGAACTGTACATTCTTCTTATGGGGCATTACGTTTTTGTTGCCTAATGATTACGAGGGTCTTCTGACCTCAATTCTTTTTTTGAAAAAAGCTAAAGTCAACTACTATTCATACGGAAATATTGAATGAATTATATGTCAAATAAATATTCTTTGAGCTACGTCTTTATAATTCTATTACTTTAGAAACAAGAGTTTTGTAAATACGTAGACAAAGAACTCTATTAGGGATAACACGCATTTTCCATGCCAAGGTGAACTGCCAAGACGTTTGTGAGAGGCTTGGAAGACAGATTATGGTCCACAATAGGACAAGTCCCATTGTGCTTAACTCTATACCATAGTCAGCCTCCATAAACCTCTCTCTCTCTCTCTCTCTCTCTCTCTCTCTCTTTCTCTCTCTCTCTCTCTCTCTCTCTCTCTCTCTCTCTCTCGCTCTCTCGCTCTTCCTGTTTGTCTTTATTTCTCTCCATTTTGCTATTTTCATCGTCCATAGTCTATATAAGCTAGATTGGTAAACCACCTGTTTCGCAAAAGGCGAATTCAGTACCACTCTCTCTCTCTCTCTCTCTCTCTCTCTCTCTCTCTCTTTCTCTCTCCTTCTCTTTCTTTCTTCATTATGGATTCTTAAGATACACTTAGGACACCTGGTGAACGATCGTGTGTAACTCTATGGCACTTAACTGACAAGCCTCTTTTATTCTCGATCTATTCATTTACGAACTACGATGCAATTGCAGATCCTTAATGACAATTATTTCTTCGAGTATTATTTACAATCACTCTTACATGTATTTCTAACAGTGAAGATTTTCCATTTGTTTTGTATTCAGTTGAACAAATTTCTTTTTTTGATTAATTTTTTTATTAATACTTCATAATTTATTTTTTTATTTATGCATTTTATTTCAAACGTACACTTTATTATTCTTTGTTTTTTTTATTTGATACATTCAAACAATAGCTAGAACAAATATTTTTTTGCTTCAAAAAATGTTTGAGCTACCTGAAATTATTGCATATCATGACATCATTTTATTTTATATTGATAAAATTGTAATATTGAAATTTCATATTAACCATAAAATACAGAATCGTTTTTTAAAGAAAAATTCCAATATTAAAAAATCTGGAGAAAATAAAGTCTATATCGAAATGAAAGTAGGTACCAAAGTGAATAATAATTTCCCCTTTTGTCTCAACGGATAATGGCTAATTAATTTTTTTCCTTACACGGATATAGACGCCCTAAGGATGAGTATACTTAAGATAACACGCACAAAAAGGTGAGCGAGTGTTCCCTCAATCTTTCGGATGAAAATGTTCGAGCTGGGGACGCGTGGAGGAGTTGAAGAACGGAATCGCCCGGTGACTCTTCAAAATTTGTTTCAAGAAAAGCACGAAGAGAACAGGCCTTAATTGGATGCACGTGGAACTGGGTACTGTTGAGGTGAGAGGGAGAAAAGGATGAGGATAAAACGGAGGAGAACGGTGAACAATTTTGTTTGCAGGGTAAGGAAGGATGAAGAAAATTTACGAGAAAGAAAGAGGGAGAGAGAGAGAGACAAAGAAAACAGGGAGACAAAGACAATAAAAAAAAAAAAGATAAAATGAGAGAGGAAAGGAAAAAAGAAAGAGATGCCCTAGAGAGAGCAGGGGGTAAAAAAGAGTTTCGTCGTATCAAACGTAAAATTCCTTCAAAGAAACGAGATATATGCGAGAACGACGAGGAGCAGAGAACGTTGGGAAAGAAAGGGATGAGATATAAACAGAGTACGGGATTTTTGCGGTATGCTTAAGAAGGGTTAGTAGGGTTGAAGGAAAGGATGAATTCTACGTTGCCCCTGTCTGTTACGCGAAAATCTTGTGGATATACGTGGAACCCTGTAAACTGGCGCTCTCCTTTGTGACGCAGCCCGTAAAGGGTTCTGCAGCATCCCTTCGGTTCGGTGCTTCAGGGTCGTGAGTACACGCGCCTCCTATCACTGTCTACCACGTATATCAGTTCACTCTACGTGCAATATTATGTGTAGATTACGTACTACCGTATTTGCTTTTCGTGGTTTTCAAATCATCCTTCCTAGGCATCGCTTTCGGATTCATTTTTTATCGAAATCCTACTTTAAACATAATTCAATAATAATAAATTAATAAAACATAATAAATTAATAAAACATAATAAATAATAATAAATTAATAAAACAAAATTGGAAGTAGTAAAAAAATGCTGATGTTGGCGAAAAATTTCCTGAATTGAGTGAAAAAAAAAACATAATTAAGGAGGTCGTAGCGAAAGGTCGAGTATTAGACAATATATCAGATTTACAACATGTCGATTGAACTATTTTCTTCAGAAAAAAATTGGGAATACTTTACCGATAATTCCAGTGAGGAATTAAATTCCAAAATTTGTAACTTTAATCCGGTGTCTTATGACGTAACCTTTCGGATTTTATTTCGATAATATATTATATATATTTAATTATTAGATAGCCATAAAGTTTTGATTCTCAGTTATAAATCAATCATCAAAGATTGATATCGTAACATAAGAAAACGAGTTATCGAATTAGTTCTTACAAAATTTTGTGTTGAAGTTGGAAAAATCTCAATAAACTCGATTAATCGTTCGATCGGTCCACGCTGAAAAATTCTTACAGTGAGCTGGCAACGTTGCACATTCGTGACAACGGTAACATAACCTATGTTAGGCTAGGCTGAAACAGAAATATTGTCGAAGGCACCAAATGTGCGGTTACGGGCGTGCAAATGAATTTTTTTACCTAGATCATAACATTTCAAGTTGTCTCGAATACAGGCTTATTGATAAACGAGAACTGTTCCGCTGTCAAAAGAGGCTAAGGAGGTTTATGTTTACAGAGTGCGAGTATGCAGCATTGCCAGGCTTCGCTTGAAAAATTCATAGACTGTTGACAGCTGACGATGAGTAGCTCGATTCAGTGATTAAAAATATGTGATTTCTTAAAATATTATCTCATTGATCAGGATTGCTGTCGTTTTATAACGAATGTATAAAAAAAAATGTTTTGTACACCACAATAGTGTCAATTTGTAGTATAAAAAAAAAAATTTTTACATACGGTCAATTAACCACACGGAACTACTTCGATATCCATAATTCGATTGTTTTTAGTAATTATTATAGTATTAAAAAATCAAAGAAATTAGTGAAGTGGAGTTAAAGTCATGAGATGGGATCGTAAAAACCTGTAAGAGTATACGCAGGAACAATAAAAAAAAATAAAATAAAATAGTATTCAAAAATTATGAAAATGCAAAAATAGTATAAATATCTTTAAAAAATTGTCAAACATACACTGCTGTGAATAGAAATTGCAACACCGTCAATGTTGAAAACTATTGTTGGTGTTGCAATTTCTAATCACAGCAGTGTATATTTGATAATTTTTTAAAGATGTTTATATCTTCTATACAAATATCTATATAAATATAGATAAAATGTTATAGAATTTTAATTTACGAAAACCGAATGAATTAAATTGCAAAAAAATTTTTTTGTGTAGTTCAATTTTAATTAATATCTATTGTAACGACACGACGACACGTTGCATGGAGCCAGGTCGCCTAGCGGACAAAATTTACACTATACAACGCGAAGGAAGCCTTGCGGACATAATAGATATTAATGTATAATGGGGAAAATCGTCGCTTAGCGAGAAAAACGTGAACTAAAAATGTGAACATAAGACCGATCACACACGCTTTCGCATCAAAGTCCGTAGATTGGTAGAATTGCATTAGTAAGTAAGCATACGCAGATCCAAAATGGCGGAAATACTCATGCCAGTATATCTATAGTTCACTGACGGTTACGAACACAAACGCACACCGATACCAACACAAACGTACACCGATACACCGTTATGACTAAACAATTTCTCCGTGGACCCAAAATGGCCGCCTTTGAGAAGACCTTACTAATGCAATGCTGCCAATCCACGGATCTTGCCTTCGCATAGCATAGCATAACGTAGCATAAGAGATTTCGACCAATCGGATATCGTACTGTATATATACGTCTGGACTTACCTTATTGGTCGAAATCTCTTATGCTACGTTGTGCTACGCTATGCGAAAGCATGTGTAATCGGAGCCTAAGGCTCCGAGAGCGCTCGGCGTCTTAGCGTAAAGCGACTTAGATAGCGAAGTGGGGGGAACCAAAACAATGAATGCGCAGGCGCGAGCGACCGAAATGTCGAGAATTAATCCAGCGGACAGATTGCCGGGAACGAAATTTCAATCGAAATCATAAGCAATAGCCATGCGCTATGAATATTCTGCAACATTCCATCGTCAATTGGAGCTCGATTTATTTTCTGAATTCGGAAACATGAATAAAGGAAGTCCAGGATATAAAAGGCCATGCAGAGCAGCCGGAATCACGCTTTTCTGGAGAGCCACCGAGCTCTTAACAGCAGAATCTCGCTTTGGTTCTACTACTAGAGAAAAGAGTGACCTTCCTATTCCTAACCTAACTTTTTCCACGCTCAGAGTATCGGAGTCGTTCGGATACGTTCGGCTCCCAGAATCTGAGTAAAACTTTCCTTTTGACCTAATCTAAATTATTCCACGTTCAGATAATCGGAGAAATTCGGGTATCTTCAACTCCCGGAATCCGGGTGTCTTAAATTCCGAACACTAGTGATCGGAGTCATTCGGGTATCAGTCATTCGGAGTCATTCGGAATCAGGTTGTCTAGCGTTAAGGGAATATGAAAAATCAACATAACGTCACAAATTTTTGGACAAGTCTTCCTCATAGATTGATAAGACTTCTGCGAAAAATAAAATGTTAGAACCTGTTGCTGACACTTTTTTGTCTCAAATGTACTGGTGATCATACTTGGTTGGGTGACTGCTTAGCTATGCACTGGCTTGCGAATCGATCGTCGAGCGGGAGGCAGTTTTTCTGAGGTTCTGATGGAGGAAACCAACTGAAACTCAGTCAATTATAGCGCTTGTATGGGCAAGGTTTTCGACAGTTTCCCTTGGCCCTCGTGCAAATTCGATACATTACTACACTAGGGCTGTGGGTAACGCTCTGGGGGGTCTCACATGAATAGGAACAGAAAGCTAGTGCAGTGGGGGATAAAGAAGGGTTAACGTGATGAGATGGGTTCGTAAAAACCCGCAAGAGAATACATAGGGACATTGAAAATTAGATAAATATTTTTGGATCGATTCTTTAAAAAATCATTAATTTTTATTTTGATTACATCGAATCATTTTGACATTATCAAATGAATAATGCTCAATTTATAAATAAAAATCGAATGACACTGATTATCCTGATTATGTCGAACTATCGACGAAAAACAAAAATATGAATGTAACATAACAAAAACTTGAATGAACAAAATTTTCATCACTCAATTTGGATTATATAGACTCTAATCACAGTCACAATCATGTACAAATTAGATTGTACGTAATCAGCAAATTATGTACAAACTAAAATTTTCGATATTTATTTTATTGAATAAATTAGATTTAATTACTTAAAGCTCAAATTCTGCCATATCTCACTTCTTTTTCTATTTGCTGCCAAAAATCTACTACGTACGAACACACACGTAGCGATCAATGTGGAAAAACCGTTTCGTTATACTATTACAAAATAATAAAATAACATCTTTTAATTCTTTGCTTATAGATTTTTCATTATTTTACAAAAACCGTTTTGAAAAATCCAACACAGTGGCATTTGCACATAAATCTTAAAAAAAAAAAAAAAAAAAATTAATGGTCAATTTAACTTGAATCTTAAGACAGTCATAATTTTATATAATTCAACATCGTGAATAAAATGTTCAACGGAGAGATCTTGCCTTTGGTATCTCGACAAAAGAGACTTTCTCTTGAACTACGCGTTTCTCGGTAACACGGAACAAACTCAGTATAGTGATTCACAAATGATCATCAGTGACCGAGTGAAAGAAACAGATGAGGTAAACATACTGGCCGCTGGACACGTTCCAGCATCCGAACACTGACGCACGTATTGATACTTTTGGATTTTCCGTGGAGTTAATTTGTCGAAATTAATCATTTAATGTCCATGACGATAATTAACATAAAGAGGGAATTTTTATATTGACAAAATGACTTTTATTTTGTGATTTGATTGAAGTTTAAAAAAATTTTAATTACGTGCGAAAAAACATTCTTGTTCACGATTTTTCGAAGTTTTTATTGTAAATACATATGAAATGAATAAATAAATATTTATGAAAATAGAAAAATGTTTAAAAAGTTCATTTTTACGTGTAACCAAATTACCTGTACTATTAATTAAATATATATTTATATAATTATTTTTCGCTATTCCAAAGTATTTTAATTGTATTTCCCATATAATTGAGAAAAAAAGTCGTAGGAAAACTCAGTTTGAAGCATTTCCAGTGTATAATTGCACAATAAAAAGGAATTTCAGCAAGATTATCCGTCGAGAAAATATTCACCTGTTAGATATAAGTACGTAACAGATATATCCGCAATTGTAGGATCGCGAGAATTCTTAGAGGAGTCAGGCGATCGAACGATCGACAGGAAACAAGGCAAATAAAGACAAAACAGAGGGATAGGAAGCGTCTAGGAATTTCCATTTACATTGGAAACGCGTATGTGTCTGCGAAGGCAATGGCCTGCGTTTGCTCTCCCATCTGCCTCCGGCTTCCGTTTCAATAGCGAGTTAAATAAGATTTTTCTTTTTCCCAACATGCCAGGAATTCGAGTACCTCTTATTTAAAGAGAAAAAAGTGAGGGTAGAAGAGAAAAAAAATATGGAGCGCAAAAGAAATAGCTCACAGGTGTAAAATGAAGTGAGAATGGATAGAAAAAAATTATCTGAATCGAGAAAACCACTTGCCTGATTACTATCAATTAATTGAAAATAGAGTAAAATAAGTTAGCATGAAGAGTCATTCTCGTCGTGTCGTATTATTGTAACAGTCAGGGAGTTTTGTTGAATTTTACAAAAGTATTGGTTCTCAAGTATTTGTGGACCAAAAATTGAAAGACGCCAAGAACCATAGCGATTGTTATTCGCTATTACTTCAGCGTCGTATAAATAATGACGGGTTGTTTACCGAGCCCATAACCGCAGTCGTAACCGCAATTTCATTTGAGAGCTTCGGTAGTCCATGTTCGTTGCGCAAGGTCCAACGTGCATGCGTTTCTGAAGCGAAGGGAAAAAAGAAAAAGTGAGGAAAAAAGAATCGAAACATCGATTGTTTAATTATGGCGATTGCGAGAGATTACCGGCCACAATTCGCGGATAAAATCTCGTAAAATGGCGTCTGAAGGAAATTGTAAAACTTCATGATCGACAACGAGCGATGAAAATATTATTGACACGTCCGTCATTAATTTTTTTATTTTTTTTTATGACGTTTTTGACGAGTTCATATAATATCACCAAGTTGCAAATGGACGCAGTTCCGTGTTTTGTAACACAGACATATTCGATGTCTCGATCGCTCGTGACAGATAACATCTCTGTAACAAGGTTCACTGCTTGTCAGTTATCGCTTTATCGTCTGCATAGGTGTTACAAACGAATTATCGGTTTGCAACAATCGTAAGATTTATTACATCTCTTTCCTGCGTGAAAGAAAAAGACCCAAGAGTTTCTCTTTCTCTTCTTCTCTTTTCTCGCAGAACCTCTCTGGTCGATCTTGATTTACAATGACGAAACGAAAAAGAACGTTCTGGCATACTTTACATATATGTACCTAATCTCTCAAATGGCGATGTACATTTATCCCTGTTGATCGAAGACAACGACTGTTTTACAGCTTTCCCAGTTTATTTATATATATATTGTACTTATATATGGATAAATTTACACTTCAATATACTAGTAAATGTAAACACATATATATATTTCTATATATATCGGTAATCATCGACACGCGCATTTAAGAACCTTAATGATATCCTAATCCAGCAGCAAAAGAAAAGAAGTTATAAAAATTGAAATAATCATTGATTGTCATTCTTCCAGCCATCTCTTTCTTCCTCTCTCTCTCTCTCTCTCTCTCGTTGGGTGAACATAAATCTGTGAAATCATGCGAGTGCAGCGAACGCGATTTAGGAGACCGATTTCACGTTAGCTTGGTTAAGAAGGTACGTAATAGTTTTTCACTTTTGCCAGACAGCTTCCCCACATCAAAGAAAATTGATTTATTCTGTTCAAATACATTTTATCCCAGGCAGATATATTTTATGATGAAGCAGGTAATACAAGTGTTTCTGTTAATACTCGAAAATGTGGAAAATGTTTGATATATCTTGATCGAAATACTTTCTAGTTATTATTGATCCATACGTTTAATTCTGTATATAAACGTGAAATGAATTAGGCGGTAATTTCACCAAACAGAACAAAATTTAAGAATTACTCCACAATCCCACATATTCATTTATTTATGTTTTACTTTTGATATCGTAAGTCAAAAAGAACCGATTTAAAATTTTCAAGTTCCTGAATAGATTTTCAATAATTATTGAATGGACCTACAAATCTCGGAATTGCTGACGATTGATCGATTTCTTGAATGAAAAAAAAAACGAAGAACGATCGTATATGAGAAGGGAAGACATACAGCACGATCTTGAAGAAGAATTCGTGCCAGAGCAGCCGAGTAAATCGGTATATGCATCACAGTGCATTTAAGTCGACAACAACGGTATGTGGACAATCAAGCTTCCCCATATTTTCTATACCTATTAACGATAGCCCGAGCACAAAGTAGGATCTCGGACATAGAGTCACATTGCTATTCTTTAGCGGGGCATACCTGGCGGTACAATTGCACCGGGATTTATTCTATACTGGGTTGTGTCGTCGCTCGGTTGAATTCTCCGCGAGAAAATATCGCGGGAAGAAACTCACCGTCAATTCTGGGTAGTAACAGCGTCAGCTTCCATGTAAGTAAGCCGCGTACGTAGCACTTCTCGATGCACAATAGCCGGTTTTCAATAAACGGGAAAAAAAAACAAACAAACGAACAAACAGATAGAAAAAACAACAAAAAATAAAAATGATGAAAACAAAATATTGCAGGGTATCCGACGTTTTTGCGTTTTACACCTGTGCACCAGTCCAAGCTAGAATCTTCCAAGCTCAGAATCAAATTTCATCGAAGTTTCAGCACACCAACAACAATAACAACAATAAAATCAAACAATATGGTCGTTGATCTTGAATTGGTTTGTTTTTCGTTTTACACGAAAATTCACCGATTTTTTTTTCGTCACTTGCAATATTGTAATAGATTTTTTTTTCGCGCACAAAACTGTTCACGATAATGTGGTAAATGAGGAGAGAGGGGTCTACGTACCAAGTACGAATAATGGATTTTGTATAACATATGTTATTGGGGCTTTAGAGAGTTTTCCGGTTCTCAGAGTCCGTCGTGACTAGTAACGAGTTACTAGTTGTTGTTGGTAACCACGATGGAAATCCGATATCATATTCGATATATGGCTATCGTGGGTTGGATAGCAGTGACAATATTAGCATATATGTAGACGCAAATACGTATATATATGTATTCATTTATGAATATACATACACATAAACATAAACACATAAACATACACATGTCCCGCTAAGTATTTTTAGTAGGTATATATTTATGCGAAATGAACAAAAAAATCCATGTATGAAGCACACACTTGCTGTACGTATCACAAATCCTCGATCACAAGACGTAGAGTTTGGAAAAACAAAATTTTTCCTGTCTCACCATTCGTGCTATGGATAATTATATTTTATTTTATTTTTCAAATTATTAATTTCATTCACCGATAATAGTTGACTAATTGAGCATTCATAGAATTATATCCGTATATATTAGTACTAGTATTAAGCCATCTGCTCAAACACGATATGTTGGTGGCACATACACTATCCCGACAATTCAACACTCAAACGAAGATTCGATATGAGCCACTGGTATTTCAGGTGGTCGCGCCACGACGAACAATAAAACCACTTGATACCCGACTAGCATCCTCATCTGGCACTATTTCGAGGACAAATCACACTAATTTTCACGCTTCGTTTGTCTTCACTGTTAATCCACGAAACTATCCGGTTTTTACGTCGTTAGAATGATAAGTTATTGAATCCAAATCAGTTGTAGTGATGAACTATTAAATCTGGTCAGTTCGGGTGAGGATCAGAATTTCTAGATTATTAGGCAAGGACAACTAAGTATTTTCGAATTCCTGCTTCGTTGGGTCACTTAGAAATTTCGATCCCTGCGTCCCATTGCCCGCCAAATCTTTTGGTCGACCTTCGGAGATCCTTCAATTCGGTTAGATAATGGAGACCATCAGTTAACACGCTTTTATGGAGACACGACCCATCCTCGTTATTCATGTTCTCCTTTACGCCCTTCTGACAAACCCTTTATTAGTTTGCAGTTTTACCACAATATGAGTTGGATATGACACTGCTGAACTACACGTACGCCTTGTATGCTTGATGATACATGCCTGATGTTCCAGAACAATTAATCGCAAACTCTAATCGATCTAATTAGATCCCCAACGGTGTATTCCTTTCGATAGATTCACCCTTTCGTACCTGTCGGCGGCCGTTAATCTTACTTTAAATCCGTAACTACGACAGCGTTTATTCCAACCAGTTTTAATAGCCTCTTGCCGTACGGGAATTGATCAGTTCACTTAATGGGATTCCTCAGCAAAATGAATTACATCCTCCTAGATATCACTCGATAAGGCTTCTTCATATGAAGAATTTCGGATAGTAAAATGGACGTTCAAACGGGCCTCACACAGGAAGCCATTACACAAAATCCGAATACTTTTCACTGAGGGCCTCCCATAAGATTTGGATTTCGTTTCGAGCACCGTGAATAACACCTGCTCTTTTGTCACTCAAGAGAAGAAAAAACACCCTGTAAAATTCTTCACACTGGCGCAAATACGTGAAGATCAGTAACTCTTGATTTTCTTCCTGTGTTTCAAACAGTCCGTGCACTGGGTTATGAATGCATTTGAAAAACTGCAGCACTAGATAGACGTAATATTTTCTGGCATCAGCTGGTTGATAACCAACAATCGATGCACCTTTGAATGATTTGACAAAATAGCAGATAATAGTACAAAAATTAAAGATTCAAGTTTAAGAGAAGGGTGGAGAGGGATAGTTTGATTAAACCGGCGGTATATTGTTGATCGCGGACGCAACGGGAACGATTCGCCTGGATGACAATGATAATGATATGACAATAGCCGCGTGCGTTCTCCGTTGGTTCAGATCTTACACTGAAGAACCCCGGCAAGTCTCACACACACGTGTGTGTCGAGAACGTTGCGTACCTCTCTCCCCGCATGCGGAGGTTGAGGGGATCAGGGGGAGGCGAGAGGGCTGAGGGACCTGCCAGGTAGAGGGAAGGAGATAGTAGTGGGCCCGTGAAAGTAGGAGGTGGAGTGTCGGAGAGCCGAACCTGCTGTGGAGTGGGGAGACGAGTCTTAAAGCGGCAGGGCAACGGCAGCTACATCGGGAACACAACAGGCCTCTCTTTCCTTCCCATTATCTTACTCGTTCTGTCTTTTTTTCCTTAAATAGAGTGAGACGAAAGAGCACGGAGAATGGAAAGAATAAAGAAAGACACAAATGAGGAAAAGGTACACCGGACGACGGAGAAGAGTGATGAAGAGAAGGAGAAGAAGTTGAAGAGGTATAGAATGAGAGAACAGAGAGGGATAATCTCGCGTGTGTTATTCCATGGAACACACGAGAACTCGTATGTATATATATATACTAGCTCGCAACACCACGTGAGACCGATATATACCTGTTTATATACCTGAAGCTGATCAAGGCACATGGGTAACAGGTAACATACGGGGCAGCCCCGCTTACACATTTGCTCCGGGCCACGCTGCGCGGAGTGGGGTACGAGAGGCGGACGAGAGACACTTGTTTCTCTCTCTCTCTCTCTCTCTCTCTCTCTCTCTCTCTCTCTTTCTCTCCCTTTTTCTTTATACACTTCTGAAGTGGTTATTCGGAGGCGAAACAGAGTGCAGGAGATAAGAGACGAAAACTCCTGAGAAAGATGGGGAGATGAAGAAGACGAAACGAAATAAGAAGGTGTGGATGGTGCGAATAGCCAAGTAAGAGAGAATGAGAAAAATATATATAGGACTAGAATCACAAGTATGCATACCATATAGCAAGTCTACACATTTCGATTCATACGTTCGTACACCTAAATGTGATGATCATCTATACCATTCCATCAGTAATCAATATATGGGTATAATAATTCAATTGTGAGAGAAAGGAGAAATATCACACACACGGACTCACAATTACATTAATCGACATAGGACATGACATATATCCCATGTGACTTGATACATCGTCAGAGCTTTGTCATGTTATCCATCTGGTCTTACACAAGACTGTATCTGGGATCAAACCTTAGCAGATAGACGATTGACCAAGATTCTGAAGCTTTACACGTTCATCTTCCCATCATTCATTTGAAGATTCATTCAGTGAAGGAATCCAGTCAAGGTATGAACCATGAGTAGTGGATGCCGTGATCTTGGATTTTACATCGTTAACATGTTCCCTGCCATGTGGGTCATCAGTGACCAAGGCAGGAACGGTTACTCAAGCTGGATGGTACTTTTGGCATAGAATATAGATAAAAAATATACGCAATGTTTTAGTAGTCTTAAATACAACGTTTTGAAGAAATAAAAAGAGATTCCTTCAATTAAACGTACTTCCATCGCAAAAAGATAGTTTTACTATTGCAGTTTCAATGCATCCTTCATTTACAGAAGACACACAAATGCTTAAAAAGAAATAAATAAAAATACCGTTGAAAAAAAGTAATAAATATAAAAAACCTTGGAAAGGATAAAGTTTTCTCTGTTTTGGTAGTCTCAAAAAAGCCTGAGAAAGTCTAGGTATCATTTCATACAACCAACAAGCCATTAAGTTATCACATTTGTCTGCAATTTCTTATTTGTCAGCTCGTAATGTTACTTGGTGTAAGATTTTTCAAACTTTTCGGATAGACTCAAAAAAATTGTTAGTAGTGGTGTAGTATCACGGAATGTCTTACGTATATATAAAGCGTTCATGTATAGATATAAATAGTGAGTGGGTATGCAAATAAGATAAGTCTCGGCGTCATAAGTCATCGGGTGTTCGATATGGTGAATGTTGGAGACGGTGTGGTCAATCGGACATGCTTCACGGGAGCAACGCGGATGCATAATATGCATAAAGGAGAAAGCCTAGGATCGTACGTATATATACGGTGTGTGAAGATAAGAATACCTGTAGCGAGTTGGTTGGAAGGAGATTGTTGCACAGAGAGACCGGAGAAGAGAACGAGTAGTTGCAATTACAACGGGACGTCATTTTGCTTCCGACGAGGACGTCGTGAAATAAAAAAGGACAATAAGTAAGAACAGAGTTCTTGTATAAAGTAATATCCTCTGTGCGTGTGTGCAAGTTCTGTATACGGGGTAAAGATTCGATGCGTGAGACAGGAGTTGCAAAAACAAAAAAACAAAAAAAAAAACATGAAGCGAGAAAAAAGTGCAGAGAAACTCGATGTGACATGAAATATGCGAGCGCTTACGCACGAACGTACCTGCCCACTGGCGTACCCATTAAAGCCACAGCAGCCAGCAGGAACACCGGCAGCCAACACAACGACGATAGGAAACCCACTCGCAGACTCTTAAGATTCTTCCTTACTGCGCGACGGAGAAGGACTTCAAAAAACAAAGACGATAATCGAATTTTTGACGTTGTTGAATTAATTGCAGCGAGAAGTGGTCTCAATTAAAAGGTATAGAAAATTCAAAATTATTTAGGGCTTTCTGGCATAGGATTGTTCTTAAATAGTCGGGAACTTAATTAATGACGTACTTTCCAATTACGCTCTCAACAAATCTAAGCCTTGCGAACGAACATCGAATGCTGACTCGAAAATGAAGGCGGCGCGTTGTCGCGAAGGTGTCAAGGGCAACTGACCCGAGAAGAAGATACTTCGGGGCCGATGATATCATACTCTTTAGGTAGGGGTAGCATAAGCAGTAAAGATAGGCGAAGCGTCGCAAAGAGCATCGGAGAGGCTAGCATAGTAAAGAAGGGAAAGATAGAGAAAATAAGAGAAAGAGAGAGAGAGAGAGAGAGAGAGAGAGAGAGAGAGAGAGAGAGAGAGAGAGAGAGAGAGAGAATCAACACAAGGGGTTGAGGTGTTTCACTCTCGATACAAACGCCTGGACACTGGACACTAGATCAATCCAAAGACGTTATAGGCACGCGGCAAAGTGTCCAAGAGAGTGTTAGGCACCATCCCATGTCGATAATTTGATAAAGTGTCCTCACATTAGCCTATTGATTGCTCCATTGTCCCTGTTGCTTCGGTGCGGAAGGCTTTCTCCGTCGTCGGGATCTTGTCTCATGAAGAGTAAGAGATCTCAACCCTTGCTACTCTGGGTTCGGGTCGCCTGAACCCTTCTCGTTCCTCTTCCTATCTGGGGTTCAACACTGTGTTTACTGCAACTCCATATCGTCTACCAGCACATCAATACTGACTTGCCTATGAGTGTAGTAACTGAATACACACACGTATACATATATAAGTAAAGATAGAAGCAGCCTTGAAGAGCTTTGGAGTGAGCTTAGAGGACATGGAGTTGCTTTCATGTTACAACATACAACTTCTACAATTTCATAGTCAACCGTTCCTCATCGATTTTCAACCCTTACCATCGTCATCATCCTCATAGTTCTCTGCTTCCATATTCATGTTTGACACGTTTGCCAAGATTGTATAACACTTGGTAAGTTTCTAGCTGTATTGAACCTGATAGTTCCATAGTAAATATATAAATATCTATATATCGAATATGTTTACAGTCCTGAAACAGCCAACAGAACGTTCGGAATATTCCTGATCGCATCTTACCCCGTACTCAAAGTTTCTTAATAAAAACAACGTCAGTCTATCCTTTTCCGAGCCAATTAAATTCGTGATCTAAATCACCGATCGTTCGGCGTTTCCTGCAGCAAACCGAAGTCCCTCGCACGACGCCTTCGGGGCAGTCAATCTTTCCAACTCCTGTGTGCCGACTGGGGTATCATTTGGGTCTCGTGACTTCTCACACATCTTTGCCATTCGTAGACGGTAGAGGATTTACGGATATATAAATTTGTATGTGTATATATAAAAAATGAAAATAACACAAAGAAGCTTTGGTTCTTAGCGATCTTCATCTATCACTGGTGGCTGTGTAAGAGGCCACCCGAGCCTCCATAGGGACTATGGGATCCCTCTTTTACATCGGCAATCGATTATATATATATAAACCTGACCTGGTTCGTGTGGCTGAAGAGCCACGAGAATCGGGAGCAGGATCACAATTCCCCTACTTCTCGACTCCTGCATCCTAATTGAATCGTTGGCCTGGCCGGTAACCCGCTAGTGGCCGATGCTGCTCGCAAGGAACACACACTCCCGGATTCCCTGCCTCTGAGATTCTCAAAGTACCTTTTATAAGTAGAACATATACCCGTTTTGCAAGAAGCAAAGCGCATACTGGGCAAAACCTTATTCCGGTTCCTTGCGCGAGACCAGAACGCATTTATTCCTTGAGAACTCTTCCATGCGAACGAGATATTTTCCAATCTGATAAGTCGTTAATTACAGACTCTGGGGTTATAAACCCCTTTCCCCCGAGCTCTCTTTAGAACACTGAGGTTCTTCCTGATAGCAAAAAATAATTACATCACATGTATTGCCAATATGATTTAACAGTATTCCGTAAAAATAACTCGACCAACCGTAGACTCGTAACTGACGTTAAAAGAATAATAATTGAAAAAAAAAGGTACTTGTACATTTTATTATTATTTTCGAGCAGTCATTCGCTTCTCCATTAGGTACAGATGAAATCATAAATCATAACAAAATTTGCTCACTTGATGGGTGATTCGAAGAGGAAAAAAGCGGCTGCACGATATAAAAATTGATTTAATCAATTTTCATATATTTGAATACATAGATATATAAATGATCTGTAACATCAATGGCAGAAAAAGAGGATCATTTTGTTTGAGTTGAAAATCGATTATACGACGTTCTATACCTGTGTGCCCTGCTGACTGTTCGACGAAGCCTCTTTCCACCAGTTTCTTTTCTACCTCCTATGCCCTGCTTAACTGTGGTCTGCATCCTAATTGAATCGTTCCCGAGGAGCCTGAAAGCGAATCCTTCGGGTCGAGACAGCGGGAATGTATGGCAGACATTGACATCCCTCCTGACCACGTGATCAACTGTCGTAACGTGCATATCCTCTATCGTATGGTCATGGTAGATCTCGCTTCTCTTCTTCTCTCTTCATCCCAAATCTTTTCATATCTGTATACAGTCTCTCAGGGATTCATCGACCGATTTGGAGAATCCGGACGGTCGATGCTTTGAATTCTCACTCGTAAATTGCTCCTGGGACGAGAACCCATATACCCGGTAGCTATGTACATTGACGTCCTTCAAGTACTAACCACGTCCTTCAATGCGTATCATCGACTCATCGTTTTGCTGCTGCTCATCATGCTATAGACATACCTGCAGCTAAGAATTTATGTACTATATGTTTTATATACCTTTATGTATTTATATGTTAATACTATATTATACCATAAAGCACATATATTATACCATACTTATATAGTGTACACATACTTATCAATATATTCAATTTGTGCATATATCTTTGTGTAAATATACGTAACGTGAATTCGTGCGAGTTAAACCGTGGGCGGAGCAAGAACTCAACGCGTATTCTTGTTTGCCATTCTATTTCAGATCACCACGGCTCTCATTCATAACTCGGTATTTTTAAAAGCTTACAGTCGTCCCGCAGAGCTACGCCCGATGACCATGCGTTTATTCCCTCATGAAGAGTGGATTTCTTCTTTTTCTTTTTCTCATGCAGGAAGCTCCATTTTCGTGAACTTCTTATTATTCTTTTTAATTGATTCAAATTACTCAATGTCTGCTCTGTTGAAAAATTTTCTTATTTTTCAAATTAATTAAAAGTAATATTTATTATTGAAATCATTATCATCAAAAATTTGAGATTGATGTAGAAAAAATAAAAGTTTTTAGGCTTTAAGGTCAAAATACATTGGAGTAGAACTGACAGCGATGGATGCTAGGTCGGTGTGTGACTCCAGTGATCTCCTAAGTTAAAGAGCCTTGGGTGAAGCCAATACTTGGTTGGAGGACAGCTTAGCCATGCACCGGCTCACGCATCAATCGTTGAGCGGGAGGCAGTTTGTCTGAGTTTCCGACGGTGCTAACCAACTGAAACTCAGTAAAAGTATAACCACCTGTATGGCCGGGTTTTCCACAATTTTCCTTTTGGCCTTCGTGCAAATGTGATACAGTAATACATTAGGAAAGAGTGGCTATGGGCAATACTCTTGGAGGGTTTTACGGGAACAAAGAAATTAGTGAAGTGGGGCAAAAGTGAAGTTAAAGTGATGGGATGGGGTCGTAAAAACCTGCAAGGATATACGCAGAACAATAAAAATATAAAAAAACAAAAATCATTTATTGATTTTAATTTTCTGTTAGTTTTTACTTATTTCTTTTTCGTATGTAATGAATAATAAACTTAGTTTCAATATATTTTCGTAATACATTCTGTCATTATTGAAACGGAGACGATGTTCACTCGCTGGATCATTAATCTACGATATTTCACGGATGACTAGGATAATTCAACTCGTAGCAACTGTAAACGACTAACAAGACTCGTGATCGTCCAAATTGATGTACAGTCTTGAACGAGATTCCGAATCAGACGTGTCACAAAATCGAGTAATTCTAATAAATAAACATTGATGCACCGGTTTCCTTTTTAATAAATCAATATCTTTTCTTTCATTGATTATTATGCTGTTACAAAAAAATATAACAATAAATGATTACAACTGCAATTTTTGATTCAAAACACCATTTTTTTTACCGAATTTTGCCAACAAAATAAATACAGGTTTTGACATCCGTTCTTTTATTATTTTTTTTCCCAACCATGCTCGTAATTTATGGATATTTAGGACTCAATCATCGAATGTCAATGTTTCCATCTCTTTTTTTATAAAGCCGTTCGTCAAGCTATCGATGCATTAAAGTTTAAACTATGATGTAGAGATCTTATTAACGAGTCTCAGATTTTTACCAGGCTTTCGTACGCACACGCATTTCTTCTCACTTGTCCGAGCTAATCTCACGATTGATCGATTGATCGATATAAACGTCGACCATCGCTCATCCGTAGTGTCGAAGAGAACTTTGGATCGATCCACTGAATCCGATGAGCCTTATGTTATTATTGTTCTTATGATAAAGAATTTTATTTTCATCGGATATACAAAAAAATTGTTGTGAGATCAAAAGTAGTACATCGATGTTATTTAATGCAAGGAGTAATAATCCTGAATAACAATAAACAAATCTTTTAATAAGCAAGATTTCAGGCCCAATTGCATATTGTTTATTGTTCGATCTCTATTCTATTTTATTTATTGTTCGAGAAAAGAATTATTGAGAGAGATAAAATATATCAGGTATTTTCCTCACCTTTCTGTCCCTTCCTTTACTCTTGTCTTCTTTCGTCGTCCTTTTTTCTCTCCAGCTCTCCTTTGTTGCAATGAAAAAAGGCAACGTTCAAGATATGAAATATACCTCCTTGTACAACTTGATAATCCGTGGTTACCATAAATCCTTGGTGATTATCCCTGCGTCTATTTATAGGCTTTCGTGTGGCGTCGGGGCTGCTGCATTGCAAACGGCGTTAAAAGAGGTAAGTGAGAAAAATCTTCTCCGTCTCTTTCTCTCTCTCTCTCTCTCTCTCTCTCTCTCTCTCCTCACCTCCCTTATTCTCCTCGTGTTATTCGTCTTGATGTAGATCCAAGTACACGAGTGTCTTATGCCCTGACGCTGTGGTCCACCGTCACGTCCTGCCCGTGGTTAAACTCTAGCGTACGCTCATTCCCATTCTCTCTTTCGTTCGTTTCTATCTTTTCCTCTTTATCATCTTACGAACGCACACTTTACTTCGCTTTTCTCATTCTCATATTTTACTATCTTAGCACTGTGTTTTCTCCAGGATGGAAAAAGCCAGCTTAGTAGTGAGGCAAAACGTTTTTGTAGTTACTGAGATATGTACCCACTCGAAGCTTCTACTCATAAGTTTACCCTATTGCTTATGTGACATGGTCTAATATGTAGGTACTGCTAAACATATTGAGTAATATTAAAAATGCTTGGTTATAGAGGAAGCAAGATAAAAAAAATAACTTTACATATATAACGGCAAGTTTCTTTTGAGCTTTTCATGAAAGGTTTTCCTTCTAATTTTACCCAGATATGGCAGGACTAGCCACGGAACTCTATGGCTATGGGGTTTGATTAAAATTTGACAGTTGTTATTACATTTTAATTTTAATTGCAGAAAAACCATATAGTTAAAGTTTGAATGATAATCATTGTGAGATTGAAGTCATGCATATGTATGCACGTACCTCAGCGAGGATCGAACTGTGGGAGCTTCTCATCGTCGGACGCTGCGGGAATGCATCGTCGACGTTTGACAACTGGTGTGCAGGTCCGAGTAAAAGATAAAACTTATCTCCTCGTATCCTTTAGCTGGTTTGTCCACTTTGAATGAATATAACTGTCGACGGCCTCATTAATTTCTCGTTCGAGCTCTTTTCCATTTTAGCCCTTTCGCTCTTCCTCTCACTATTTCTTTCTTTAGCTTGTGCATGTGCAAGCAAACGTTTCAAGCAAGACCTTATTGACAACTTCAACGACCTACAAGGACAACTAGATTACCAGCAGGAATTGCAATTCGTAAATGAAACCGTTGATGAGTGATCGCAAAAACGGGTACGAGGTTAATTGTCCGGGCTTGTTCACCAATCAGTTTGTCTGCGATAATAATAGGAAAAAGAGAAGGAGAAAATAAACAAATAGGAGGTATTGTGTGACGGTCCAGTTATTGCATTTGAATAACGTTTATGGTAAAATAAAAAAGCCTTTTGTGGCTCTCATGTCTACAGGGATCTTGAGGGCTGAGGATATATACAAGATGTCCTTAGAATTTAATTTAAGTGAAGAACCAATAATATTTCGAAATTCTGAAGAAATGAATCTGAAGAGATGAATCTTTTGACATTTTTCTCTACAATGAATTATTATTCATATATTAGCTGAATTACAGACGTCCAACCAGGGTGGACGGAAAAAAAAGTGGGCAGAGCGTGCTCCTTTCACTCTATGCGTTTCCAATTGGTTGATTAGTAATTCTTGAATATCTCTATAACGATGCAAACTTCAGATAAAGACTTTTTCTAAGCTTTTTCTCTTCAAAATTTTATGATTTACTTAGCCTGCGAATCTTAAGTATGACATTTAAGACACTCGGTGTACAATATCTTTTTTTTTTATATCATTGCTCTGGCAAGTAATGAATCCGGAAGAGATGCGTTTTGTGTACATACTCTGTTTAATCGTAAGCTATCCTTCTCTCAACACGAGAACTCTCGTATACATGTAGCGGTATATCGCCGGTTGCACAGCACACAAGTACACGCGTTTTGATATCCCTCGTGCAAACCGGACATATTAAAGAATATAATCTTTCCCGTCCAGTCCTCAATGTCCCGTCGTTCATGCAAGAGATAGGGCGTTAAATAAAGGAATTTCTGCTAATGACGATGACCGTTAGACTTCGATGGAACTGATCGAGCGATAACGGCACACGGACACATGGATATTATACTTGTAAGTGGATATAGGGAGAGACAAAAAGGAAGACTCGCTACAGTGGCCCACGCACATTCCGTCAAAGTTTCATGAAGCATGTTATGATTGTACAAGACACGGTTCTACGTCGTTATCATTTTTTTTTGTCTGCAAATTTTCATCACTATATCATTTTAATTATTGATTAGTACTATTATTAATTCCATCCTGTTCCATAATTTTTTCACTTTGACAAATGTGTACTGAACGCATTTGTACGAGCTGAGCTCAGAACATTTTGTGGAAACTCAATAGTTAGTGATATTTTCTCAAATAAAAATTTAATGAATTTATTATTTATTAATTGCAATTCAATTTATTAATCCATTGCAAAACTTATTTTTGTTTATTTTTATTACAATACGCCGCTCTACAAACAAAATTATCGCAATATTTCGATGCCCGGAAGTGAAGCAAAATAATTGAAGGCCATTTTGATTTCCAGAACCGGAAATATGTTAGGTGAACTACAAAAATCGTAAAAAGCGGGCATTGCATAAGGTGGGTGAAAAACTCGTTTCATCGATACTGGAAATGATTCGAACACGTTTCCCGTCCAAGAGCCCCGGTTAAATTGATTGATTACTACAGAATTATAGTCGCACAAAGAATGTGGGTTTTTCTGACATTAAGGTGGATTTCTCACTCTATTGATCGCCGTATTAACTTTCTTTGACCCGTTCGCTATTAATAATGCACATACAAGTAAAAAAAATGTTGAACATTATGAATTAATACAAATGGCAATAAAAACAGAAAATAAACATATAAAAATGAAGAAAATTCTTCGAGACCGATATTCCGTAATTCTTCAACAATTTGCGTTGTGGACATTGGCGAATTCCTTCATAGAGTGGGATTAATTCCACAAGCACCTCGTGAATTCTGCACTTTTTCAGTGAATTCAGGGACCCTTTATTGTGGCGCGTTCGTTTGGTTCTCGGTGGAGAATCGGGAGTACCACGGAGAGTAGTCCGTTACAATGTGTGTACATAAATATAGTCAAGTGTATACACGAATAGAGGATACATGAAAAGAGTGCCTGGACATGCTGCGTATGCATGTACGACAAGCTCTTCTTTGACTCTTTCAGTGCTACGGTGTTTCGCGAACAAATGGGTGAGCATTCAAAGCGGCACCAGGAAGAGAAAACGAGAGAGGGAGAGAGAGAGAGAGGGGGGGGGGGGGAGAGGGAGAGGGGAAGGGAGAGAGAGAGAGAGCGGGTGAGTGAGGGGGGGAGGGAGGGAGGGAGAGAGAGAGAAATCTTCTCTTTATCCCTAAGGATAGATGGAACCGCCGGTGAAAGACAAGGATGCTGCTTGGGGAATTGCGATCAGAGCATTGTTCTGTCCCTCCCCTCGAACACACACACACGCACACACACACATATCCACACACGCGCGTATATATATATGGGGCATTCCATGCCAAACCGACCAGTCCGTGACCCCACCGTTTTTGATTTCGTCGAAATTTTTTTATTTTCAAGTAACTACTGAAAGGAGTTTTAAAAAATGTTTTTAGATTTTTATCTCAACTCGTTTAAAAATAATAAATTTCGCACGAAATTTTTTTAAATGTTCATAGCTTTTTTAACAACAAAAATATCAAAATAAAATAGTTGGTCATTTTTTTCGTCTTGAATTGTACTTTCATAAAAAAAAATACAAAAAAAAATTGAAACTCAACTTCATATGTTTTTTTCAGTTTTAATTCAAAAATATTTTTTTTTTTACTTGGACCGTTCTGATTTTTTTGAAAAAATTCACCACTTTTCTAGACATATTTTCACGTATCTCAAAAAATTCACAGCTTGTGATATCCGTACCTTCTTTTTTTTTCTTATTTTTTACCACGTGTAAACCAATGATTATTAGTTGTCAATCCTGAATTATATTTTTTTATTATTTTTGACAATCATAATTCCATTTCTTAAGATATTATGAATAGAAAAAAATAAGAAAATATTGGAACTGATTTCTATGTTTTTTTTTTCTTCAGTTTTCAACCAAAATTTTTTTTGCACAACTTGGGCCATTTTGATTTTTTTGAAAAAATTCACCATCTTTCACGACACAGTTTTATACGTCATAAAATTACCGAAGTTTGTGATATTCATGAGTAAGGATTAATAATTGATAATCATTTGTTTACATGTGGTAAAGAAATGAAAAAAAAAAATAGAATTTTTGGATATAACCAGCTGCGGATTTTTTGGGACGTGAAAAAATGTATCGTGAAAGATAGTGAATTTTTTCAGAAAAATCAAAATGGCCCAAGTTGTGAAAAAAGTGTTTGGTTGAACACTTAAAAAAAAAAATGAAAATCAGTTCCAATATTTTAAAATTTTTTTTTCTATCGTTAATTTCTTAAGGAATGAAATTATGAGTGGAAAAAAATAATGAAAAAAATATAATTCAGGATTGACATCTTATAATTATTGGATTACACGTGGTAAAGAGAAGAAAAAAATAGAAGGTATAGATATCAGAAGCTGTGAATTACAAAAAAAAAATCAAAACGATTCAAGTTTTGAAAAAAAATGTTTATGGTTCAAAACTGAAAAAAAAAAAAAAACATATGAAATTAAATTTCGATATGTTTTTTATATTTTTTTATGAAACTACAATTCAAGACGAAAAAAATTACCTACTATTTTATTTTGATATCTCTGTCGTTGAAAAAGCTATGTGTATTTAAAGACATTTCGTGCAAAATTTTGAAAAATTCATTATTTTTAAATGAGTTGAGATCAAAATCGAAAAAAATCCTAATAGCTCCGTTCAGTAATTACTTGAAATTAAAAAATTTTCGACAAAATCAAAAACGGTCGGGGTCACGAACAGGTCGGATTGGCATGGAATGCCCCACATATACATACATATATATATATATATATATATATATATATATATATATGCGTATACTTATGTATATATATAAATAAATATATATAAAACCATACGTGCTTGCCAGGAGCAGAAAATCAGCCCCTGCAGAATGAGAGTCCCGGCCTTTCGTTTCTGCTTTTTCTTCTTCTTCCTCTCTTCTTCGTCTTCACTCCTTTTCACATTTCATACCGCAGTCTCCGAGGATAGCACTTGCGTTGTAACCACGCACGTGCATACATATGTATGCATACTGACCGAACGATGTGTGCTCTACCTCGTCCTCGAAAAGCCGGTTACTTTGCCAGATCTTATTGTTAGTCCGCTGTTTCCACAACATATATTCGTAAATATATATATATATATATATATATATATATGGTTGAGAGTTTATGTATATAGAATTATTAGTATATGTATATAGAATTGAACGGAGCGGCGGAATTCCATCTCAAACGCACCGACCGATGGGTTCAGGTGTGCACCATTGTTAAACACCCTCTATGTCGGTACTATCCGAAAGTGTTTTTGCCCTCTTTATTACGCACGAATATTTCCTTCGCGCATCATTATACACATACACTCCTTTTATATATATATATATATATTAGACTGGGCCAAAAAAAATGACTATTTTTTTTTTTGAAATGGCTATCGAGAATATCATTCAGGATGACAAAAAAAGAATTTCCTGAAAGTTTGAGCCCGTAATAAAATTTTTTAGAGGTCTATCATCGCTATTTTTTATTTTTACTCATGATCGGATGTTTGACGTCAGAACTGCCAAAACATTAGAGTGAAAGAATTTCAATTATACTTATTTCTATATAAAATCGAATTCCCTACAAAAAAGGTCTGATTGAAAATTTTCGCCAGACAAGCGGTTTCCGAGTAATTGAGCTTAATAAATCGGTATGTTTTTTCCATTTAACCTTTTTACTTTGGGATTTTGTAACTAACGAATCAATGAGTTTCCAAAATAGGTAATGACGGATTCTTAAAGGAAATTTTATTTCCTACAAAAAAGGTCTCTTAATATTTTAGCCTTAATTTACTCCTTCAAAAGTTATTCACTATTAAAATCGAAGAAAAAATGGAAATCTCAAGTTTTTCGTTCTTAACTCCATTTTTTTCACTTAACGGAACAAATTGACTTTTTCGATCATAATTAATCATTATTCGTAATAAATCTCTCAATGTTTATCATTGTTCTAAGAATTTTATTACAAAAATATATAAATTTCACAATAAATTTAAATTTCTTCTTGCTTTTCTGATCATTTCCCAACAATAACATAGTTCTACTGTCTCAAAATAATTTTTAAGTAAATAATTATTCAGTTTCTCTATTAAAAACGATTTATTCATAATATTTTATACATTTATATGGATGAAAAACCAGATTATGGCTACTTAATTAATAATAACAATTATAATTCATATTTCATAATAAATCTATAGGATTTTATAGTTTAACAATCATAATCAACTACTAATAATAACATCTCATTATATTAAGGTGTTTTTATTGCAGTTCGGGTACTTTTTTCGATTCTCACTAATGACTAGTAGTAAGTACTGAAGTTGCTCTTCGTTTTTCGTTTTATTTATCTATGCGAATTCGTGTATATTAGTAAATATAATAATTCACAAATGTATAAAATATAAGAGATAAATAATTTTCAACAGTAAAACTAAATAATTGTTCACTCAAAAATTATTTTGAGACAGTAGAACTATGTTATCGTTGAGAAATGATTAGAAAAGCAAAAATAAATTTAAATTTATTGTGAAATTTATATATTTTTGTAATAAAATTCTAGGAACGATGATAAACATTCAGAGATTTATTGCGAATAATGATTAATTATGATAGAAAAAGTCAATTTGTTGCGTTAAGTGAAAAGAATGGAATTAAGAGCGAAAAACTTGAGATTTACATTTTTTCTTCGATTTTAATCGTGAATAACTTTTGAAGGAGTAAATTTAAGCTAAAATATTAAGAGACCTTTTTTGTAGGAAACAAAATTTCCTTTAAGAATCCGTTATTACCTTTTTTTGGAAATTCATTGATTCGTTAGTTACAAAATCCCAAAGTAAAAAGGTCAAATCGAAAAAACATACCGATTTATTAAGCTCAATTACTCGGAAACCGCTTGTCTGGCGAAAATTTTCAATCAGAACTTTTTTGTAGGGAATTCGATTTTATATAGAAATAAGCATAATTGAAATTCTTTCACTCTAATATTTTGGCAGTTCTGACTTCAAACATCCGATCATGAATAAAAATAAAAAATAGCGATGATAGACCTCTAAAAAATTTTATTACGGGCTCAAACTTTCAGGAAATTCTTTTTTTGTCATCCTGAATGATATTCTCGATAGCCATTTCAAAAAAAAAAATAGTCATTTTTTTTGGCCCAGTCTAATATATATATATATATATGTACGTCTGTATATATATTTTAAATTTTCTTCGCAAGAGAAGGATGCATTTTTCATTTCTTCGAATACATAAGTATCGTTGTGCGTATATATCTCAAGGTTCAAAAAATTTAGCACCGATTATTTTCGAGATTGTTGGACCACCTAGACACAAGCACGTTCCCAACAATTCGTTTTGTTTTCTTTATTCATAGATAAAATAAAAAATTTCTAACGTTATACCGCCACAAGTGCAATTTGCGTTAATATTTGTACACGACGCGTATAAAGTGCGATATAATTTGTGTCGTGGGCACTTTGTATTCCGGGTGTGAGCAGACATTTTCTACACCTGGCTACGATATACTTAAAAGTCCGGCCCTTTGAGATGGGAATCGCGCATAGGCAACTATGCTTAATACATGTATACGAATGGATAAATCTACATTGTGATAAGTGAACATAAAACGTGTGAGTGAACCCAAAGTCGTAGAATTAATGGTATATAAAAAATTACGTCAAGTTTGGCTGTGTGTATGTGTGTGTGTGTGTGTGTGTGTGATACTCCTAAATTATTTTACTTTTGCAAGCTCGTTCCCTTGCCTTTTTCCTGCACTCTTCAGTACTTACAATTCTACACATATGTATATAATATATGTCCACGTACATAGATATATTTAATACATATAACGCATAACTATAGGTATATACATATAGTTAAACGTTATTACATTACAGTATTACTATATATCCGCCATATATGCGACTAGAGTGCCGCTTGTTCGTCGAAGATTTATTTCGACTATCGTGATCTACAGCCCAGGTAACGAATATTGTAATAGGGCTTTGCATACATGTACGCCATTCCCTATACATACTTAGGCATATAGATATATGTATGTTTGTGTATATTGGTATTGATACGTATGTATTTGCGTATATTTATGTATATGCATATATATGATTTTATATGAATATATATAAGGTACGTACACGCGAGCCAGACACACGTATCATTGGCGAAGGTTGAGCTCCGCGATTGAAACACTACCCGGGCTATATCTCAACAGGTTCGCCAGGCGTTATGAGTACCTGCTCTACACGGCATTATGTTCCAGCGCGGCGGGCGCTCTCTCTCTCTTTCTTTCGCAGTTTAAAATTTTTTTTTCATGATCCTCCCTCCCATCTCAAGAAGCAGAGAGAAAAGATGAGAGGAATCGAGAGAAAGAACGAGAGAGAGAGAGAGAGACAGAGAAAAAAGTGAGAAATTGAGAAAGACAGTAAAAGGCGGAGAGAACGAGGGAGTGTGTATACGTGTGTGTTTGTTTGTGTTTGTATGTACGTGTGCGTGTGCGTGTGCGAGAGAGAGAGAGAGAGAGAGAGAGAGAGAGAGAGAGAGAGAGAGAGAGAGAGAGAGAGAGAGAGAGAAAATAAGAAGAGACAAAGAGAGGGGATACTGACCGCAAAGAGTCGCCGGATCAGAATCGCATATTATCGCTGTGCGCGCGCTCATGGGCCTCCGCGGGGCAGGTGTGTAGTAGTACTAAGGCCTTATCTTCACGTGTATCTTGCACGCAAAGCGGTCTCACCATGAACGAGAAAAAAGAGCAAAAACAAAAAAATGAGAGAAACAAAAAAGATTTTATTGTATATATGAGTGATTCTTCCGACACACTTGCCGATCTCATGGTCACATATATACCGATCTTCTGCCCATTCTGACTTTCCTGGGATGCCTAAAGTAGGATCAAACATCGCTGATTCATAATCTAATTTGGAGGCGTATCTTTCGACCAAATTAAAAAAACTCAATCTAATCAATACAGAACATGAGATGTTAAAACATTTTTCTTTACAATAAATAAAAAATGTGTACACTTCAAAGGTGCAATTAATAATAATATTATTTTTCGAATCTGAACGACATTTAATCAATCGAGAAAAATTCCAATGCACGGTAAACCTAGGAAATTTTCACGTCAGACATCGGGGACGACGAGACATTCGTCAATCTTTATATGGCGAAAATCTCCAAGCAATAATCGTTCATCCACGAATAAATTTTTTTCTCCGATGGATATTGATCATTGAAAAGCTGTACATATGTTTCGCATAACATTCTTAATGCATATATATCTATATAAATATATAACAGAAACGTACATACGTATAGATATGTCGATATAATGCAAGAAAGAAAAGAGACGGAGTATTATTGCCTCGGGCGCCTGTGGTAATTAGTAATTCAGATCGGCATCGAGTAAGACATTACGAGTCCGAAGCAATTAGATATACTCCATATATATACTCATTTGGTGATGTATACGCAGTATACATATGAATATACATATGTGTGTGTGTGTGTATATGTATATATATATATATATATATATACGAATCACAGATGAAGCATACATCGGTATTAAATCGAGAAATATCTATTTACATCACTACATATGTGTGTGTATGCGTGTGTGTGTAGGCAAACCTGCCGATCAGCGATGGCGGCATGACTCTTTGACTTTTCTGTAAGACTTCGACGATTTTTCCTGGCTACCGTTCAATTCTCTTCCATTCGCTGCCGCCAAATGGCAATTAAAGGGACAGGCCACCTTCTATTTACCTTTGTATGTATATATAGATATATTCATTTATGTATATGTATATAAATACTCACATATATGTATATATGGATATATTTGTAGGTCCTTGCTATCTTATTCCTTATTCGAATCTTCACGACTGCACTCAGCTTGTTCCCGATGCACCGGTTACTTTTAGAGGGGACTTAGCATAACGTTGAGTTAATTAGCCGGATGGAATCTAAGGCATGCTGATCGTCGTTCGAAACGAAGAAGGTAACCTGCAAAGATGAAGCCAGAATCCTTAACAAAGAGTCTGTTGCCGTTTGTGTGAGTGTGTGAGCACGTGCGTGTGTGTGTGTGCGCGTGCATGTGCTTCATTCTCTCCGTTTTTTGAATCTTTTGTTTCTCTCGTTCGTTTTTTTTTTTTTATTTTTTTGTTTCTCTCTTCTTCTTTTTTTCCTGTTTGCTGACACGTGCAAATATGTGTGCGAGCGTCTGATCAGGTACGAGAAAAATCTACTCGGCGCCACAGCGCGCTCTTTCCGTTTCTTCCATAATCTTACGAGCTCACCAAGTTCTTTGCCTTCCACGAATAAAACGATCTTCTATCGCGATTTCATAATCACCAGCAGAGTTATTCGAACGGAAGTCTCTATGCACCAGCGAGCTATTTTTCTTTTCATTGTCTCGATTGAACGATCGATCAAAAGGTCGACAACTTTTAACTGGGGGTAGGGTAATTTTTGAGATCGATCTCTCTCTATATGTTTGTTCTCGTTTGTTGGCTGATTGGGTTTGGGGGTTGGTTTTGTTCTAAAAAATGAAAACTATGTAGCCCGTGTGGAAATTCAGTTAGGGCCTTGGCTAGGCTCTGATTATTTTCCCCTTACTCTGTTAGGGCCTCAATATGGAAGCCCGAAAGGCCTCTTGCGGGCCCGTTACATTTTGTCAACGAGGGCCCAACCGGGCAAAAAGGTCGGGGTCTTTAACCCATTAACGCCGAAGAATCGTGTTTTTTTTCTCATTTTCAAGCTAGATTCTTATCATCGAAAAAAAATCATTTGCAAATAAAAAATATGTTCCCTTGTACTTTCGAGTGTCCCCTTTCCGAATCCGGAGTCAAAATTGAGTTTTGTCCATTAGAAAAAAAAATATGGCCGTTTTTAAACAAAAAAAAACCGAAAAAATCGAAGACATTTTTTTTTCAATATTTTTTTTCTCATTGAAGACGCGCGAGGACCCCCCCTTTTTCTTCAACCATGAGTGCACAAAATAGTTGTAGTTTAAGAATATATTTTTTTAATTTGTCGACATTGACATTTTCACCCCCAAAATGGCGCTTTTCATCCCTTCAGCAGGAAGACAATTTTCACTCTCGGTGCCCGACAAAAAAAATATTCAAATCTTAACGAAAATTGGTATCCCGGGGTTTTCAAGGTCGCTGATTACGATTCCGCCCTCAAAATTCGAAAATTCAGAATGGCGGATCCAATATGGCGGACCCAAATTCAAAAACTTACTTGAATCGGATGAAATGTGGCACTCGGGGGTTTTCGAGGTCGCTGATTACAAATCTGCCCTCAAAATTCGAAAATTCAAAATGGCGGATCCAATATGGCGGACCCGAATTCAAAAACTTACTTGAATCGGATGAAATGTGGCACTCGGGGGTTTTCGAGGTCGCTGATTACAAATCTGCCCTCAAAATTCGAAAAATCAAAATGGCGGATCCAATATGGCGGACCTAAATTCAAAAACTGTATGAATCGGATGAAATGTGGCACTCGGGGGTTTTCGAGGTCCTTGATAACGAATCTGGCATCATCATTTCAAAATTCAAAATGGCGGATGCAATATGGCGGACACCTTCCCGTTAACACCCAGTTATTATCTAACGTTTATTGAAGAATTGACAACTTTATATATTGACAAATTGACAAATTTATAGAAATTCATCACTCCGCATTACTCAACGGATAAACTTATAATTCCTTATTCTACTTAAGAGTATTACCCAGAGAATTACTTAAGAGCATTACCCAGAGAAAACGACATGGACGTGGTAGAAATCCTTTCTCCTTTGGGGTGCTTGATTTGAGTGAGTCCCCTTGCCTCTCACTTTTTGGGGTGCTTGATTCGAGTGAGAGGCAAGGGGACTCACTCGAATCAAGCACCCCAAAAAGTGAGAGGCAAGGGGACTCACTCGAATCAAGCACCCCAAAAAGTGAGAGGCAAGGGGACTCACTCGAATCAAGCACCCCAAAAAGTGAGAGGCAAGGGGACTCACTCGAATCAAGCACCCCAAAAAGTGAGAGGCAAGGGGACTCACTCAAATCAAGCACCCCAAAAAGTGAGAGGCAAGGGGACTCACTCGAATCAAGCACCCCAAAAAGTGAGAGGCAAGGGGACTCACTCAAATCAAGCACCCCAAAGGAGAAAGGATTTCTACCACGTCCATGTCGTTTTCTCTGGGTAATGCTCTTAAGTAATTCTCTGGGTAATACTCTTAAGTAGAATAAGGAATTATAAGTTTATCCGTTGAGTAATGCGGAGTGATGAATTTCTATAAATTTGTCAATTTGTCAATATATAAAGTTGTCAATTCTTCAATAAACGTTAGATAATAACTGGGTGTTAACGGGAAGGTGTCCGCCATATTGCATCCGCCATTTTGAATTTTGAAATGATGATGCCAGATTCGTTATCAAGGACCTCGAAAACCCCCGAGTGCCACATTTCATCCGATTCATACAGTTTTTGAATTTAGGTCCGCCATATTGGATCCGCCATTTTGATTTTTCGAATTTTGAGGGCAGATTTGTAATCAGCGACCTCGAAAACCCCCGAGTGCCACATTTCATCCGATTCAAGTAAGTTTTTGAATTCGGGTCCGCCATATTGGATCCGCCATTTTGAATTTTCGAATTTTGAGGGCAGATTTGTAATCAGCGACCTCGAAAACCCCCGAGTGCCACATTTCATCCGATTCAAGTAAGTTTTTGAATTTGGGTCCGCCATATTGGATCCGCCATTCTGAATTTTCGAATTTTGAGGGCGGAATCGTAATCAGCGACCTTGAAAACCCCGGGATACCAATTTTCGTTAAGATTTGAATATTTTTTTTGTCGGGCACCGAGAGTGAAAATTGTCTTCCTGCTGAAGGGATGAAAAGCGCCATTTTGGGGGTGAAAATGTCAATGTCGACAAATTAAAAAAATATATTCTTAAACTACAACTATTTTGTGCACTCATGGTTGAAGAAAAAGGGGGGGTCCTCGCGCGTCTTCAATGAGAAAAAAAATATTGAAAAAAAAATGTCTTCGATTTTTTCGGTTTTTTTTGTTTAAAAACGGCCATATTTTTTTTTCTAATGGACAAAACTCAATTTTGACTCCGGATTCGGAAAGGGGACACTCGAAAGTACAAGGGAACATATTTTTTATTTGCAAATGATTTTTTTTCGATGATAAGAATCTAGCTTGAAAATGAGAAAAAAAAACACGATTCTTCGGCGTTAATGGGTTAAAGGAAGCCCTATTGGAGCCCTAGCAAAAAATAAATGTTAATAAAAATGATTTTTTTATGGTTAGAATTGCATATCTGATCACAGCTCATCTTATTTCAGTTGTTCGCATTACTCCGGATATTAACGGGAGAAACCAGTTTAGAAGGCCGAAATTTTGGTGTTTTTCATGAATTTTTTTAACAGGGAAGGAATAATCAGAATTTGTTTAAATTTGGAGGATATTTTATTCATATTTTGAAGTATACTTTGTAATTTTTTCAAGTCATTTCCGCCGGAAATAGTGGAGTTAGAAGCTGCTGTCCATGGACGATCGCCATCCGAGTTTTTTGCTGGTGGGCATTCCTGAAGTCACAATTTTTATCTGTAATCATTACAATTCTCTTTTTTCATTAACAACATATTTCCTAAGAATATGAATCTAATTGTGATCAAAACAGTTGAAAATTGCATGTTTTTGAGGTGTTTGAACACAATGTCATGTTTTTATACCATGTTTTTTCACCGTTTTGCATTTAAAAAAATATTTTTAATAATAATATCATCCCAGAGTTAGGTTCATATAGATTGTAATTGAATAAAGAATATTCACACAAATTTTCAGAACGATTGGTCAATAACTTTTTGAGCTAGAATACCCACCAGTTGAAAAAAAGTCGTCCATGGACAGCAGCTTCTAACTCCACTATTTCCGGCGGAAATGACTTGAAAAAATTACAAAGTGTACTTCAAAACATGAATAAAATATCCTCCAAGTTTAAACAAATTCTGATTATTCCGTCCCTGTTAAAAAAAATTCACGAAAAACACCAACATTTCGGCCTCCTAAACTGGTTTCTCCCGTTAACTTGTGCGGAAAAATTTTCTCACTTGCACTGGGATTCGATCCGACCTACCTATTGATCTTTGACCCAACGTGCACACATACTACCGATTACACTATTATCTAGTTGAGAAATTTTGGTTCCAAAATGTAACACATGCTGCAGATACGTCATGTAGATATTACACAGTATATTTAATCAATCTATAAGTGACAGAGTTCTCAAAGTAAGACAGACATAATCACAGTAAATTTAAATTCCATTTAACAATAACAATAATATCAAGTATAAACGATAATGAATTAAATTATTTAATAAAAAATACATTATGATTATTTATTATTTATTTATTAATAAATAATTATTTCTAGTTGTTTATATATAACTGCAAAATTAAGCTTTATTGCTTAAAAAAAAAAAAAAACACGTTTGTTTGTGAATTGAAATGACAAAAGCAGTCTCAGATTTTTCGTCTAATCGGAGGAATCCACATCAGATTTGATATTAAATATTACAATTTATTTTAATGAGAGTTACTGTGATCAAGAAGGACTAGATCCTCAAAAATTTACCTCAGACGTATCAGTTTTAACAATATTGGCAACCGTGACATTTCCTGATCGGGTTCTAGCCTGACAATATTAGGACGATAAATTTAAGGCTACCTTGAGAATGCCCGTCCGGGCCCTTAATAAGTTTCCTCACTGAAGCCTTTTCTTGTAAACTCAACCAACCCTGTTATTCCCCTTGTAGAGCCTTGTTTAGCTGTGGCGTGGAAGGCCCTAGTAGGGAATGCACATTTCGGCTCTTACGGGCTCCAAATTTATTTCGGGCTGCCCTAATAATTTTCCACACGGGGTATGTTGTGTGAGGAATCTAATTAATGAAATAATGATTATTATATCGGAGTAAAATAGAAGTGTGTGTGTGTGGGCATGTGTGTGGTCTACCGCGGTCTAATTCAAGGTGAAGGTCATGTAGAATCATGTCCTCTTTGACATACTTCAAGATGAAAGCTATTTAAGGTAGGATCATCTATCCAAACAATTACCATTCATTTCTCATAGTTAGTGAATTATGTATGTGAATATATATGAGGCATTCCACGCCATTTCGAGCGGCCGTGGCCTCGACCGTTTTTAATTTTCCTGACATTTTTTTATAAAATAGTACCCCATGGACAAAATATCCACACCAATGTTTAGATTTTTATCTCACGTTTTTCAAAAGTTACCATTCTTCGAAAAATCCAGTTTTTAGAAAGTTCGGAAATGTTCTAACGCCGATATATTTTAATCTAATCGATATATTGACAAATGTCAATATATCGATTTTTTTTCATTTTGGTTCATATTTTTATGAAAAAAAGGAAAAAAAATTATCAATCATCGTTGTCAACGTTTTTTCTGCATTTAAAATAAAAACTATTTTTTTTTTTAAATTAATTACTATTATTTAATTTATTACTTATTATTATTATTTAATTATTATTCTTTAATTAATTACTTAATTAGTATTTTATAAAAAAAATTCAGGAAAATAAAAAATGGTCGAGGATTGCCTCGACCATTTTTGTAGCTGCTCGAAATGGCGTGGAATGCCTCATATATATGTGATATTTTTTTGTCATAATTGTCATTTTGAGATAACAATGATGAATAAACAAAAAAAATCCCGTTCGAAGACTGCTTTAACTGACCTCTCACGAGCCCACAAAATTTAAGTAATCTGATAATTTAATTACATTTTTTTCCTCCTAACAATTTTTTTGGTATTCACACAATAAGAATTGACACATCGGGTATTTTACAAGTACAAAATCTTCTCGATTATCGAAACAGAAGTCTTGAACTTTCTCCGTCGTAAATATTCGGGAGATTATGCACGAGTCAACCGGGGACAGGTAGCGATCTCGGCAGTTAACGCGCGGGTGCACATCGGCCCAACTGAGCTTATGATAGGTAGAATATAAACCCATTGAGATAACCGAGTATGCGATGGCAAAATGTACGGTAAAGTTGCGGACAAACCGACAGTCATTTTCCAAATATAATAACATCCCAATGTTTATTGGCTTTTCTATTTATCGAGGGGTTTCTGCTATCTCTTTGGGGATTCCAGTTCCCTCCCACTTTGGAAATCTCGGGAACCGGTCGATGAACTACCGTTAATAATAGTTTTTTTCATTTCTCCACTACGCATGTATAATAATAATAGCACTCATAATAATATTTCTCTATGATGACTCTACACGTGTATTTTATGAAGGAAGATGTTTATTCGAATAATGAATTATTTAAACATTTCTTGAAGCGAATAACTGCTTGAAATAATTTATTTATTAATTGATTGATTTATTTACTCATTTAAAATTTGTTTTTTTTTTTTCAGCTGCCTCAGTGAATGATTTATTTGTGTGTTTATTCATGTCCTTTTTCTTCTATGCTCCCAGTTTTCCTACCACGTGTTTCGTTTTTTAACAAACTGTTAAAATATCGTCTCATTTTACAGCGCTAGAAAACCATGAATTATAGTCAGAATTAGCGGTCGTACGGGCAGTCTATCCAAAGTGAATGTCTCAATGTTCAGAAACATAATAAACGAAAATTCTAAATTGAGCTCCATGTGATCTCGATATTTCATGACTTACATCGTAGGTAGTTTATAATTAATTAGTAACTGACAAGTGAGGCTAAATTGACAGATTAAGGAGAGATTTTCGATAATACGAATCAATAAACTCCTAGATTTGTAATCGTGTACACGTAACGGAATACAATTTAGACCGACCAGTTTGTTGACCGCAGTGAATATAATGCAGCCATGAATGCAATCTGTACCTTGTCGTGTAGCTTTAATCAGATTGCTAAATATTTCTATAAAATCATTTAAATATTAAAGTAATAAAATTCTGGGGTGAGAGGCGGTAGGATAATAACTAAATTAATGCAAAAAGAAAAAAAATATTTTTTTTTAGGCGTGAAGATACTTTACTTCGAATTATTTTCGATATTAATGAAATTAAAACAAATGAAAATCAATTCAAAATGCAGTTTAAAGGAACAATAAGAAAATCGTTTCAATTAATTTCATATTGAAGCATCAACTTTCGAGTAATAACGGAAAGTATTAATAATATAGGGTCATTCCACATCAATTCGACCACTTTTGAACCCGACCTCCTTCGATTTGGCTGAAACTTCGCAATTTTCTTTTACGCCACTAAAAAAATTTTTGTGAATTTTTTCAAATTTTTTTACCGAAGGCAAAAAAAGTTATGAATGTTCAAAAAAATGGTTTTTTCTTTTTCAAGTAGCTATAACTTTTTCAAAAATTGACCTATCGGGATGTTTTTTTTTCTTAAGTTTTGTTTTCGAATGTACTTTTCTGAAAAAAAATACAAAAATAATTTTGGAAATCAAGTTCTATGGAAAATTTCAGTTTTTTGGAAAATACCATGAATTTTTCAAATTCCGACACTTTTAATTTTTTTTTTATTTTCCCAAAAAAATCTTTGATTTATTCCGGAGTTAACCCCGCTAGTTACTTAGTGGGCCAAATTTTTTTCTATTTTTTTTTCGATTAAAAAAAAAAAAATTATTCGTTGTCAATTTTCAACTCCTCTGCATTCAAAAATTTTATTTTATGTCAAGATCAATCATAGTAAATAATTTTAAGGTATTTTATAGCTTACACATGATATAATTCAATAATTTATGATAAGCATTTCATGGGTAATATAACTATTTTTATTGTAATACCAATTTAACAAATCAATTTATTTTACCTCTCTTTGGCGATTAAATATTTTACATACTCTGTATTCCTTTGAATTTGAAAAATTTCGGACACAAAGGCAACCATCTTTGTCTGGAACGACACAATGTAATTAATGAGTTCCAGCGATTGATTTTGTTTTGGCAAATTGGTCCTTTAGGTCATTTACAGCCTTATTATAATCGTATTACAAGATTACAAGAAATAATTGATAATCGCTTTACCTGTGAAATGCTTATCATATATCATTGAATTAGATTATGTGTAATGTATAGAATATCTCAAAATTATTTACTAAGATTGATTTCGATGTGCAATAAAATTTTTGAATGCAGAGTTGAAAATTGACAACGAATAAATTTTTTTTTTTTGAATCGAAAAAAAATAAAAAAAAAAATTCGGCCCACTAAGCAACTAGCGGGGTTAACTCCGGAATAAATCAAAGATTTTTTTGGGAAAATAAAAAAAAAAATAAAAGTGTCGGAATTTGAAAAATTCATGGTTTTTCCAAAAAACTGAAATTTTCCATAGAACTTGATTTCCAAAATTATTTTTGTATTTTTTTCACAAAAGTACATTCGAAAACAAAACTTAAAAAAAAACGTCCCGATAGGTCAATTTTTGAAAAAGTTATAGCTATTTGAAAAAGAAAAAGCCATTTTTTTTAACATTCATAACTTTTTTGCCTTCGGTAAAAAAATTTGAAAAAATTTCTTTAGTGGCGTAAAAGAAAATTGCGAAGTTTCAGCCAAATCGAAGGGGGTCGGGTTCAAACGTGGTCGAATTGATGTGGAATGACCCTATAGTGAGTTGGTTAATTCACATTAAATGTATACTTTATCATATAAAACTGATCAATTGAGACGAGAATTTTAAAAAATATTCAATTTATGTATTTTGCGACGCTATTATGTAGTCTGTGGAGATAAGAAATACGAACACCGTTGCTTGGTCGACCAATCACTAAATGCGTCGATTTCAATCCGAATTCTCGTATCATAGTTATTTGCGTATATATCTATTCTCTCGTCTGGCTCTCCTCAGTAATATAAGAATTACCTCGTATGAGATGACTCCGGGCTCGCTAAGATAACTGCAGCAAATTCTATAAGATCTTCCGCGTTTTCCAATGTCACTATACACGTGCATGTAGATATATGTCAGGTATTCCACTTCAAATTTACAATCTTTTTTCGCATTTTCAATTTCCATGAATTTTTTTTCTCTGTTAATGCGCAATGAAAGCAACTTACCTGATTTTTTTTCAATTTTTTATCTCAATGCGTCCTTTTGATACGAATTTTTGAAGAATTTTGCATTTTTTTTCCAGATATCTATAACTTCCTGAAAAATCGAGCAAACCAAATAGATGAAGAGATCAAAATTTATGTTTTGAAATGTACTTTCGTTTGAAAATATGTAAAATATTATGAAAACGTTACTACTAACAGAATTTTGAACTCAAAGTAAAAAATATTTGTTGTCGCCCTTTGTATCCCCTTCGATTTTTTTCATAATTTTCCGTAAAACGTGTTATTTTTCCATGAATTTTAAGCCTAGTTTGATCGTAGGTAAATCGTTCTTTCTATTTTTTTTTCTAATTAAAACATGAATCTTTTTGTACAGTTATATATAAATCCCTGAAAAATTGTGCAAATCAAATGAATGGGGAGGTAAACATTTTTGCTTTGGAATGCATTTTCATTTTAAAACATACAAAAAATTATTTAAACGTTATTTCATTCAGTATTTTTAATTCCAAGTACAACATTTTTGTTTTCACACGGTGTGTCGCCTACGATGTTCTGTATAAATTTTTAGGGGATAGTATTTTTTTTTAATGAGTTTTCAGCCTAGTGCAATCGCGGGTAAACTGTTTGTTCCATTTTTTTTCTCACAAAACTCACAATATGCAATAAATATTTGTTTCTAATTGTTTTCGAACATAATATACGGTAGTTTGAATTTTTTAATATAAATCGATTCTATCAATTTTCCATACACGTAACGAAAATTTAATTGTTTTAATAAGTTAAAAAACAAGAGGCTTTTGGTGTTGAAAAGAATTAATTCTATTTTATATGCAAAAATTTACATAAAAAAAACTAATGTTTGGGTACATTTTTCTGTTATTGATTGTATTCTCGTTACGTGTATGAAAAATCGATAGGATTGATTCATATTAAAAAATTCAAAATTTCGTAGTTTATGTTCGAAATCAATCAGAAAAAAATATTTGCTGCATACTAAAAGTTGTGAAAAAAAAGAACAAACGATTTACCCACGATCGTACTAGGTTGAAAATTCATTTTAAAAAATAATATAATTCCGCTAAAAATTTATAAAGCAAATTGGGGCCGGTTTGAAATTCCGAACTTTTAATGCTCCGACGGTTTAAAATTCCTAATTTCAATGTTCCTAAACTGAAAGCTTCGTAAGGATCATGCCAGCGAAAGTCTACACAGTTGACTGTAAATGATGTAGAACGGTACGAGTAGCGATAGGAAAAGGATACAAATGTGATTTCTTACACGAGATAATTTTCAGAAATCGTATGATTGAGATCAACGCTTTATTTAAATGACCAGTAATTCGACTCACAAAACTTCGAATATGTAATATTAAATATGCCACAAATAACCGAAATTTTTATTCTAGAAAACGAACTATATCAGAAAGTTTAAATATAATAAAAGCTAATAAGAGATTCGTCAGGTTCCGGAAAGTTTTGGAATCCAAAAATCATATTTTCGATCATTTAGTTTGCGAAAACTCAAGTTTAGATAGTGTAAGATTCCGATATAGCGTTCAGAACGATCAAAACTCCGAAAACTCATACATAAAGTAGATAGCATGTAAGCCTGATGCGTTTAGATGGCAGCACCACTGCTGTATCGCATGGATTTTCGGAGTTTCGATCTTCGGGGAAAATTTTTTCGGAGTTTTGATCTTTCAGAGTACTATTCTTTCGGAATTTTGATCTTTCTCGGTAGAATTTTTTCTGAGTATTGATCATCTTTCACATTCTATTGTAAACATATAATATCAGGATGTTTACACCTATCGGATATTTCTATTTTCGGAACTTTTCTCTGTAGAAACTTTCGCCATTCAGGATCTTGAATATATAACTACATTTTTTCGGAACTATGGACTTTCTGAATATGAGAAGTTGATACGTTTTACGTGCTATGTTTTTATGTTGACGTTTTATCGGTCGGATCCATGATTATTCTCATTTAATTTCGTAGTGGGCTTTTATTTTCGGTTATACAATAATTCTGTTTACAAAATTTTGGAATTGTAAATTTACGGGAGTATTGTGTTCTAGATAAATAAATTCGGAATTTTGAGCATTCTGATTTTTAAAGTTCGGAATTTCAACCCGCCCCCCAATTTTTCAGGGAGTTACATATAACTGAACAATAAAATCACGAGTCAATTAGAAAAAAAAAGAAGAAAATAGAAAGAATAATTTGCCCACGATTAAACTGGGCTTAAAATTCATGAACAAATTAATAGTTTTTTACAAAAATTTATGAAGACAATCGTTAATAATTGTTTACATATTTTCAAACTAAAGCATTTCAAAACAAAAATTGTAATCCCCTCATACATTTGGTTTGCACAATTTTTCAGGGAGTTGCAGATAATTGAATCAAAAAAACCACATTTTAATTAGAAAAAAAATACAAAGAGTTATTTGCCCATGCACGATCAAATTGAGCTTAAAATTCATGAAAAAACTGTTTTTAACGAAAATTTATGAAAAAAAAAGAAGGGGACACAAAAGGGGAAAACAAAGATTTTTTACTTTATGCTTAAAATTCTGGTAGTATTAATGTTTTCATAATATTTTATAGATTTTCAAATGAAAGTACATTTCAAAATAAGAATTGCGCTCCCTCATCTATTTGGTTTGCTCGATTTTTCAGGAAGTTATAGATATATGGAAAAAAAATTGCAGAACTCTTCAAAAATTCATATTGAACGAACGCATGCATGCGTGCGTGCACACACACACACACACACACACTCGAGCGCGCGCGCGTGTGTGTGTGTGTGTGTACGTATCTATGGATCTTCGGACGAAGAAGTTTCCACAGTACATACGTTTTATCATGCACGAACGTATCTTTTAGTCGTAGGTCCATAGTCTTCCCGGAGAGAATTCCCGTGGTTGGTCAATTCTAACTTTTCCGCACACAGAACTTACTGACATTAGACTGTAGCAAATGTGGTAAGGTCTTGTCTCAGATCACCATAACGTAACACTTAACCCCGTGGCTATATAGCTCAGTCAAAGCGAGGATGGAATAAACGCGAGCCTAGATCGCAAATGGGTGAAACATCGAAAAATCTTCACTATTTTTATTTTTATTTCTTTTGTTTTTCCTTTTTTTAATTTGAATCTTTTTTAGTGCTCAGTATGGGTGTGTATATTTAAAAATAGCAGTTATATAATTATTTGATGAGTAGTCTCGAACAAATTTTCTCTCCATTGAACCGGTGCTGCAATATTAGTGAAAAAATCTTTTCTTTTAGAAATTCTGAAGTTTACCCGCTCTGCAAACGTTATATGCAATTTTCACTACATTTTGTATATTGAAAATTGAATAAACGAGCAAAAAGATTACGAATCTCAACTGAATTTATATATACATCGAGAACATGAAAATACTTTGATACCGTTTTAACAAAATCTTCAGAATAATTTTATAAATTAGTTGTCAGTTAATTGCCTCGGCAGCGGATTCTAAAGGTTCATGGATCCTCAATCATCATCCGAATAGCGGATCTTACGGCACAGCGTTTTACTCTTTAAGAAGCTGCAAAGAAGATAAAGGAAATGGTAGAAATTCTTTCCTAATTCACGCATTAGAATTGAGAATTTATGGCACCAGTTTAATATGCCCCGATGCTTGGGATACGATATTCAGGATACGCAAACGAGCCTCTCTCTCTCTCTCCCTCTCTCTCTATCTCTCTCTTTCTTCTAGCGTATCAATGTTGATTTTCTCTACAGACGTATTAACCACAATTTCCATTAGCAAGGTTTTTAGAGAGATAGCTATGAAGCTTTAGTAATCCTAATTATCAAGAACCTGCAGCGAGTTTTGTTATTTTTAATAACGGCACAGTACAAATGTCGATTAACAGGGTACCGTTTAAGCTTCGTTATAAAGTCTTAAATGTAAATGAACTATTCTGCTTCAAGAAAATTGTTGTTTGTTTGATGAAGAAGTCATTCATATCATTCGAAGTGACACGTCAAGTGACCGAAATTCCAATACTTTTTTGATTATGAATACCATTTGAGTAGTTTATTGTCATGTATTCTAATCCCAATTCATCATCATTATATTGTTTTAACTTCAGATATTTGTGATGAACCCACAAAAAATTATTTGTTGAGCTACTTTTTTCACATTCTTTCAATTATCAGTTGAGAAATTACATTCTGTAAAGCTGATCAAAAAATGAAGAAACTAGTCTTTTGTTAATCCGGATATCTCAGTTTTTGAATAAATGCACTGAAAAAAATGAATTGTAATTTTTACTGAGATTTTCATTAATACTTTACAGTTTTGCACATTAGTAGCGCCTTCTGGATGCGTCACTTTAAGTTTTTGTGACATTTTAAAGAAAAATTTGCAAATTCCTTTCGTAGAAGATACTTATACCTTAAATGACATATTGCACGCTCATCAAACGAATTTTTAGTGTCGAACAGTAAAAAGTACATGAAATGATACACTAAACTTATTGTTATCAGAATTACCCAAACATAACCATAAAATTGTTTAAATAAAATTAAATTGAAAAAAATGTTTAATTTTAATTGCATTTTTATTCATTGTTGATCATACTTTCTTACGTCCATCAATCCCGAAATAAATTTCTACAGACAAATTTTCTGGAATATAATCGGTAACGTCAACGAACAATCTGAGACAAGTCGTTTGAAACCAAGACAAATTAGGCAATTTTCATATTGTAATTTTTTGTGTTCCCTTTTTATTATTTTTTGAAAAATAATTTGCATGAATATAGAACAATATATATATATAAGCAATATGAGTTTTAGGATTGACAACGAAGGCTGTACTACTCATCTGTTAATCCAGCCAAAGTTGTCAGGCCCGGTCTTTCAATGGTAGTGACGGCGACTTCCGTTGATGAAAAAATACACTTTTATTACGTGAGATTATCTCTTTGACGTTCACGGGTCGAAGGTGCGAAGCCAAATGATCAATGAGCAGAATGGAAGAGAATAGATCATTTCAAATATTACAATATTTTGCAATGTTTCATGTCCGTAACGCTTCCGTGGAATTTAAAGTTCGTCCCCCATTGTTTGAGCTATACAAATATAAGTAAATACAGCAACAGTCTTCAAATAGTGTTTAACACTGAAATTTGTTGGTTTACGTGTTTGAAGAAATTACAGTATACACTGTAAAAATCGAAAGTAGCATAACAAATTTTGCAGTATGTTTTCGAATTTTTACGGGGAACACTGCAATTTTTAATTTATATCGACGGTAATTTTCTCCAAAAGAAGCACATAATTTTTATATTTTCTCACTACAATTTTTTTTTTCTCTTCACTACAACTTTCAATATCAGTAAATACTATTTGTGCACAGTTTATTTTCCTATGCGTACTGAATATTTTACTGGGGGCACTGTAAATATTACATTTCATACACAGTTATTTGTAATTTCGGCTGTGTCCTTTTTGCTGTTGACATTGTTACAGTTTAAAATAGCATTAATAATTGATAAAAAAAATTTTTAAATATATTAAATCCATTAATTTGTAAAGGAACACATTGTAAAACGACTAATTTCCGTTTTCGATTGTATATTTTGTTTTAATTTTAGTAATTTTGAAATATCGACAATTAACTTTTACAGATCATTTACTTCAGCGTGGCATCATTTTGATAATTGATCAATCAGTCTCTTGCATTATATAGTTCCTTCAGTCTTATTTATAAGCTACTCATTTTTCTAACTTGCCTTACTTTTAACTTTACCGAATTAAATTATTACAAAAGTTATCCAGTATTTTTACCTCAGTAACATTTTTTTCAAAGAACTTGCAATATTTTGAAAAATTGGAACTTAACCCATCAGCAGGCGCGCTACGTACATTTAAACATTGGGCGCACGATGAGAGATTTTCTCGCAGGTATAGCTTCAAGTGCTTTGATAAATAGGAACTTGAAAACAATTTTGCTACAGTGATTGTGGATATTAAACATTTTTATTTAAAAAAAACCATAAATACAACGATAATTGACACTAAAAACCAAAAAATAATAATTAAAAAAATTCAAAAACAAAAATTCAAAAAAAATTTTTAACTCTTCTATCACACAGAAGAATAAATTTGGTGAAAATAGAAAATATTTCGAATGCTTATGCCATTTGACATTTTCGAGTAATCATTATTTTAATATAAGTGTGACAAAAATTCTCATAGCGCGGTTGCTAACGAGTTAAAAAAATGAAAAAAATGAATTGCCATTTTTCACGTAATTAACAAATTTCTCTAATTTGTTCGGCTCATCTAATAGATTTACTAGATGTTTTTCACCTAATTATTTTTCGTTGTAAAGCAAGCGATAGTATTGCAAGATGAATTGTAGTAAGGGGCACGAATGTTGAGCGCATGTCTAAAGCATGCCAAAAGCGATGAATCGACTTCATAAATCAATGAAGTTGAGGGAGAAAGATAAGTGAACTTTTTGAGGGACGAACGTTAATGTGCCATACAAGAAAAGTGTACGAGTATCGAGGAAAAGAGAAGAAGGAAAGGTACGAGCTGAATGTGGCAAAAGGGAAGTGAGTAAAAAATAAAAAATAAATTGCGAATGTGTCGGTGAGAATGAGCGGGAGACGAGCGAGGCAATTCCTGCTCTTCTCGGTCAGCTAGAGAGCGGTATTGAGGCGAATGTTGAAGCGATTCGGATCGGAAGTCAAGTGCGTTCAATCGTTAATCACGAAGCCGTCGCTGCAAAGAAACACTCCCATTTGAAAGCGAGCTCACGCGCCAATGTTACACGAACATACATTCATACTACGGTAAACTATATGTTATATATATATCGAATACATATAAGGAAGGTTCTATACAAAGTCTCTGAGCTTTTTCTCTGACTATTTTTGGTAATTATGTGGAATCGCGGCTCCAGCTCAAAATTGCTCCAAATTTTTTTTCTAATGCTTTGAATCATTAAAAATAATATCCCAAATAATATTAAGGAGAGGAAAGCCTTCAAGTGTGAAAAAAAAATATATGACCAAGTGCAAATAGTATTTCCATGCATTTACTGTCTTAACCACCTTAGGTTTGAATCACCCTAGGTTTGAATTGTATATGGTTTTAAACCATATATGACCAAGTGCAAATAGTATTTCCATGTATTTAAGGTCTCTATCACCCTAGGTTTGAATTATATATGGTTTAGAACCATATACAATGCAAACCTTGGGGGGTTCAAACTTAGGGTGGTTAAGACAGTAAATACATGGAAATACTATTTGCACTTGGTCATATAGTATTTACACTTGGTCATATATGGTTTCGAACCATATACGTAGGTTACTCGGTAAGTGCTGTCATTCCACCGTCAAATGTTATTGTTTCTTGAAGTAATTTCTGTCACTGTTTATATATTTGTTCATGCGCTGAAACCAGTCCTTCTATTTTTCTTCTGGAATGGAAGCGCACCTTTTTTTCCAGGCTGCCAAAAGCTTTTCTTGTGTCCTTCTGAAAGGACTTGTGTCCTTTCAATTGATGTTTTTCATTTGGAAAAAGCACAAAGTAACAAGGCGTTAGATCAGGGCTGTAGGAAGAATGATGGAACAATCTGATACCCGACGACTCTAAGAAATCTGTTGTTTGTTGAGCATAATGAGTAGGTGCATTATCGCTATGCAACAGCCAAGTGCCCAGTTGACTTTCTGGTCACAATTCTTTAAGTGAGCGAAAGAGTGGGATCAAACAGAATTGAATGTAACAATTTGCAGTAACGGTACGCTGCGCATCTAAAGGAATGGTTTTGATTGTGCTACGACGACAACCAAAGAAAACGATAATCGTTCTTTTCTTAACTGATCGTGATTGTTTTGGCATGGTTGGATAATCTTAATCGTGAAACATCCACACGCGATTGGGAGACTTCGTCGATACATCATAATAGTAAAGCCAAGTTTCATCTCCAGTCACAATCGAAAATACCTCAGAAGATCGCCCAGATTTGAGCTTTAAAAGCGTCTTTTTGCACCTAACCACACGATTCGCTCTTTGCTCATCGGTCAGTTTATTTGGGGTAAAAAGCGTGCAAACTTTGTGCACTTGCAAATGTTCATGTAAAATCTTATTAACGCTCCATGCAAATATATTGAGGGTCTCTTGAATCTGTTTGTAAGTGATTCGGCGGTCTTCACGAACTAATTTTTCAACAGCAGCCACTGTTGCGGGAGTAGTCACATCGCTTGGCCGGCCCGGACGTGGATGATCCCCTAGCTGTAATTGACCTCGTTCGAATTGTTTATACCATCGCTCTATAGTTCCGAGAGAAGGCGTAGTATCGCCTAATGTACCTACCATTCCTTCGCGGCATTGCTGACGGGACAGGTCATGACGAAAGTTGTAAAAAATTATCTCACGAATTTGAGAGTTCGTGAGAGATGTCATAGTTAAAAATTAGAGGCGTATTTACTCACCAGTTTCTCGATAGTTACGGATGACTTTTTACGTACAGATATGTATACTTATGTGCTATCTATATGCATTTGAACAAACTGATTTGTCTTTGATTTCTTGCCGGACGACAAGAATTACCGAGTGACCTATGTACAATTCAAACCTAGGGTGGTTTAGATAGTAAATAGGGGAGGGTCGGGTAAAGCGGAACACCCCTCCGAAAAAAGAGAAATTTCTTTTTTCAGTGGAAAACTGAAAAATTCAATAATTTGACTCAGGACATACGTGAAAAAAGTAGTATTCATTGAAACGACTGATATTCCTAACGAGAAAATTGTGAAATTTCTAACAAGAAAATGTCCATCACTCCTGATATTCATTTTTGCGAAAAAATTTTTCTACCTACACGGGGGTTCATCCGACCTACCTACGTATCTACGACCTAATGAGCACGGACGCTACCTATTGCACCATCATTTACATGACTATTTGAAGTTGAAAAATGATACATCTATTGCAAGTCTGGCATGGAGTAAGAAAAGTCAATGCATGATCTATAAAATAACATTTATTGAAATTCATTTTGACTATTTCGTTTCAGCCATTATTATAATGAGAAGTCGCATTAATATTTATTTCAATAAAGAAAAAAAATCGTGAGGTGATCGCTTAAAAACAAAATTTAAGCAAATGTACACAGTTTAAAAGAGTGTACAATTCGTATTTGTAAGAAAAAACATCTCAACTCTATGCTTCACTCCAAGTATCGAACGAAATTCGATGGGGGGGGGGGGGGGGGGGCGGGTGTTCCGCTTTGCCTAACCCTCTCCTACATAGATATGCTATTTGTACTTGGTCACTTTAATCATCCACTGGATCCGAATGATAATTAGTAGCTTTCGCAGACATGATAAATTGCATTACTGGCAATGATTTCCTGAGCAGCAGCTTCAGAAATTGATTAACTGGCAGAGCCAAGCAGTCTCCCTAGATTAGTATGATTTTATAATAACGACAAACACTATTTTATTCCGATTAATTATTATTTTTATCCTGGGATTTGCAGTTGAATTAATTTTATTATAAGTTTATGCTCGTGGACTCTTGATCTATAATTACTTTATCTCTAATTTGATGTTTATTTGAATGAGCAATTTTCATAAAAAGTTATAGGCCGGACAAGTACTCTGTACGCATACGCTCAATGTACGGTGGTGAACGTTTATCAAATTGTTACCAATCAAACAATACGGGTGGCCTAAAGTAATAATCTGCGCTACCATGTATGGACATAAATTAAAGTTTCTTTCACATTATCAATATGCAGGATCAAATGTAAGACTTAGCTTGACATCGATATTAAATCAGACGATACTTGAACATCGTGACTTAAACTTAGTTAGAATTCAAAACATTTCTAAAAATGAATATTAATGAAAAAGTAATTCAATGTTCTTGCGTATGTGTGTTAAGTTTTCGGCTGATTTATGAATATTTTTAGTTGTTTCAGCTACGGCACGGAGAATATTATTGTATTTCGCGCCTCTTCCGATAGATCCCACTGTAGTCCCCCCTCCCATGCCCGAAATACCACACGCTTTCAAAGCCCGTCTAGGAACTTTTTTGTTCCCTACATGCGGGCGCCGGCCTGATACGTCATTCTTTTTTCGTGTGTCGGAAGCACCACACATTTTTTTTCTGTAACAGACATGAGTTCTCGAAGCAGGAGTGTGTCCGTGGAGAAAGAGCATGCTCTGGAAAAGAGAATTAAAAAGCTCGAGAGATTATTCGAGAAAAAACATCGCAGGAAGAGTAAAAGTAAGTTGTTTTCTGTTTATAGGTTAGGTGGCGGCATGGTACGTTTAGGTTAGGACGCCGCATCGAGACAAGCCCCTCGTGTGGGCTCTAACCCGCACGTTATTACTCGGGTTTTTTCATTCGAGCAGGATCGGGAGGTTTTTCGGTCGTTTACGGCTTCTTGTGAGGATCGTTCTAAGCTCGAAATCGTCAAATAAGGATAACCTATTTGGCGAGTACGTTTGACGTACTTGAGCACCGTATTTTTGCGGTGTGGTTTGACATAATTCATGTTTTTTATCAGGACGTCGTCGTAGTGACTCGAGCTCGTCGGAGAGAGGAGGTAAGAGGCGATGCCGAGAGAGAAGAGAGTCATCGTCGTTGAGCAATTCCCCGTGTGTCGATCCTGCGGAGTCCACAGTAGATTTTGACGTTTCATGTCGAGAGCCTGCCCAGACTCAAGTTGCATCTGGCGAGTCAATATCAGTTCACAGCGAGAATGTCGCTGAGTCTTCGCAGGTTACTCCTGTCGTAAAATAGGATGAAGCCCCCGCCGCGGTGATATCGCAGGGCGAAGCGACTCTCGACCCTCAGGTGCTGGAAATTTTGGGAAAAAGAATTCTCGAGGAGCGAGTGTTGGACGACGAGATTCCAGCAGAGATGCTTGTTCGTTGGGAGGAAATATTGAAAAAAGGTCTACCTGCGGAGAAAAGGGCTCGGCTTGTCAGCAAATATCCGCCACCCAAAAATGCAAAATGCATCGACCCTCCTTTCGTAAACCCCGAAGTCAAAGCAGTTTTGTCAGAAGTCGTAATGAAAAGGGATGAGCGAATTGCTGCAAAGCAAACAAAATTAGCAGCTTGAATCGCAGCAATCGCAAAGATGTTTCGAGGAGCGCTAGACGACACGCAGGAAAAAATATCTCTCTTGGAACATCTGAGTGATACGGGTCGACTACTAGTAGACCTTTTGCACGACGAAGCGGCAGTGAGGAGAAACCTGATATTGGCGAACATCGGTACGTCGTTCAAGGACGTTTTAAATTCATCAACAACGGACGAATTTTTATTCGGGAGGCGATTGGACGAAAAAGTCAAGACGGCGAAGGTTCTGGAGAGTACGAGTCGAGAACTGGGCGGCACATCACAATCGGGCGCTTTGGCAAGAGAGTCAAAAAACTCGAAATTCCCGCCCCGTTGCTCCTCAGGTTATCGCCATCGAGTGACGGATTCGGGCGGGAAGAAAGCATCATCCTCGAAGAATCGGGGCAGTTTTCCGAGACGGAAGAGCCCACGCCGTCGAAGCCCTCCGAAACAAGGGTTCAGTCGCCATCCACCTCGCAGACGTTAACTTCGTCGCCTGTAAGTATTGTAGCCGGCAGGTTACGTGCTTTCGCTGACGAGTTGGGAAAGAAGCTGTTATCATTCGGAACCTCATTTTTTCCCTTTTAGAGAAAGGCGCGATAGAGCCATGTGAGAATTGCCCAGATCAATTTCTATCAGATATTTTTGCGGTGCAAAAATCCGGGGGAGGATTTCGTTTGGTCTTGAATCTGAAAAAATTAAATGAGTTCGTTATTACGACGCATTTTAAACTAGAGGACCGTAGAATGGCGATAGATCTTATAAGCGAGAATTGTTTTTTGGCGTCGATCGACTTGAAGGATGCCTACTACGCAGCCCCTATAGCAAAAGCGCATAGAAGGTTCTTGAGATTTCGGTTCGGTGGAAGTCTCTACGAGTTTACCTGTTTGCCGTTCGGATTGGCATCGGCTCCATACGTCTTCACAAAAATTCTCAAGCCGATAATGGCGGAATTGCGCGGTAGAGGTTTCCTTTCCGTAATTTATTTAGACGATATTCTTATTGTTGGTAATTCTATAGAAGATTGTAAGGAGAATCTTTTCATGACTCGCAAGATCGTTGAAAAATTGCGTTTTATAATTAATGAGGAAAAATTCCAAATTATTCCGTCAAAAAGGTGTAAGTACCTCGGGTTTTGGTTCGATTCCAAAAGAATGCAATTAGAACTTCCCGAAGATAAGAAGGTCAGATTACAAAACCTTATCGAGGATTTTCGCCGCTCCAGAAAATGTAAAATTCGGGATTTTGCTCGCTTTGTTGGTTCGTTAGTGTCAAGTTGCCCAGCGATTCCATGTGGATTCGCGCATATAAAGATATTTGAGAGGGAGCGTTATCTAGCTCTTTTATACTCTGGTGAATGTTTTGACAAGTACATGTCAATAAATCACGGGCTTCAGGCGGAATTCTTGTGGTGGTTGAAAGCGATTGAGAGCCCGAAGAATTCTATACGCCCCTTGAAGTTTTGTATGGAAATTTTTAGCGATGCGTCGTTAACCGGTTGGGGAGTAGTATGTGGCTGCGAGAGATCTCATGGTTTTTGGAGTAACGATGAACGTTGGTGCCACATCAACATTTTAGAGCTAAAGGCGGCCTTTTTCGGGCTAAGGTGTTTCGCCAGTGAAATAAAGAATAAAGATATTTTGTTGAGACTGGACAGTACTACGGCCATCGCCTACATTAATCGGATGGGCGGCACGCGTTTTGAAAAGTTGAATAGCATAGCAAAAAAGATATGGGATTGGTGCGAGGTACGAAATATTAGAATTATGGCATCATTTATCGGTACAAAAGAGAACGCAGAAGCTGATCTTGAATCGCGAAGGCTTTATATGGAAACTGAGTATTCCTGGCGAGTTGGGCTTTCCAGAATATTTCTAGAAAACTCGGTGAGCCTCAGGTCGATTTATTTGCTTCGTGCATCAATGCGAAGTGTGAACGTTTTGTTTCTTGATTTCGCGACCCGGAGAGCTCGGCGATAGATTCTTTCACGATTCAATGGAGCGTTTTCCCAATCGCTTATGCTTTTCCCCCATTCTCAATTATTCCGAGGGTTTTACAGAAAATTAGGGAGGAGGGAGCTACGGTAATTGTCGTGGTCGCTCAGTGGCCGACCCAACCATGGTACCCTTTATTCCGAGCCATGCTTGTTAAAAAATCGATTATTTTTTCTCCTAATAAGTATTTGTCTCCTAGCAAACAACCTCATCCGTTGTGGGAGGACCTTACCGTGGAGGTAGGTTTTTAATCCGGAGGGCCTTTCAACTGAAACGCGTTCCAGAGGAGGCTTTGGATTTGATGTCAGCTTCGTTGCGCACGGATTCCCAAAAGCAGTACGACTGTGCGCTGCGAAAATGGTGGGTTTCCTGCAGGGAGCGCAACGCTGATTTTTACACACCATCGATTGAGGATATCCTCGCGCTCCTCGCGACGGAGTTTCGGAAAGGGGCATCCTATGGATCCTTGAACTCCTTGCGTTCAGCGATCTCTTTAATAGCGGGTCTTTAATAGCGGGTTAATTTGCGGGTCAAGATCCTAGAGTAAAACGTCTTTTTAAAGGAATTGCAGAGAAGCGTCCGACGAGACCCAAATACGATTTTACGAGGGACCCAAAAATAGTTCTCGATTATTTGGAGTCGTTGGGGGAAAATAGCGATTTGTCCTTGGAGATTTTAACTGAAAAGCTCGTCATGCTTCTCGCTCTTGTAACCGGTCAGCGTATGCAAGCTTTATCCTTAATTAAAATTAGTAATATTAGTAGAAGCGGTAATACCGTTCAGATCAGGATTCCTGATACCGTGAAGACTTCGGGTCGATGTTGCTCTCAACCGCTTTTAAGTTTCCCAAGGTGCAAAACTCGAAGAAGCGTTTGTGTAGTTACGACTCTCGAGTCCTACATAGAGCGAACTAGTCGGGTGCGGAATAGTGAGGATTCACTTTTTCTTGCTTCGAAAAAACCTTATAAAAAGGTGTCTTCCCAAACACTCGCTAGATGGGTAAAGAAGACTTTGGTGAAGAGTGGAATCGATACGACAATTTTTTCGGCGCATAGTACGCGTCACGTATCCTTTTCCGAGGTAATGTGGAAAGGTTTAGAATGGGACATTATAAGAAAGTCGGCAGGTTGGTCAAAGGAATCGCAAACGTTTGCGCAGTTTTATAATCTTCCGATATCGACAGATAGTGTTTCATATGCAAGAGTAATCCTAGAGGATTAATGTAGTATATAAGAAAGATGAACATTTTGTTTGACAGTTTGTACGTTTATTTTCTTTTGTTTATTTGGCGTTTTTTGTTCGTCTATGGTACGTTTTTTCTCTTGTCAATACTATTTGTTACAACTGCGTGAGTTAAAATAAATTTAACTTTGTACAGTTGCCGTTCATTGCTTTAAACATCTACAGTGAGATCTATTGGAAGAGGCGCGAAATACAATTAAACGATTAAACGAACTTACCTGTAAGTGAAGTTCGATCGTAATTGTATGAAGCGCCTCTTCCGATAGATCACATCTCACCCTTGTATTGTAAATCATATTTATATTCACGATAAATGCCACCCAACCCCACGGAGTGGGGCTTACCCAGATTCACGGCAACACTTTGGAATAATGACGTATCAGGCCGGCGCCCGCATGTAGGGAACAAAAAAGTTCCTAGACGGGCTTTGAAAGCGTGTGGTATTTCGGGTATGGGAGGGGGGACTACAGTGGGATCTATCGGAAGAGGCGCTTCATATAATTACGATCGAACTTCACTTACAGGTAAGTTCGTTTAATCGTTTAATTTTATTGGGTCAATTAGTGGAGACTATTTGACTACATTGTCCGTGTCATAGCCAAAACGATTTAAAACGTTCCTACGTATGGGCAAGGCGTCACCCATCAAGGTGCTGGCTTTGCCCGTAGCTACTTAACCTGGGAGATCCCAGAAGCAATATATCTACTGCATGCTCATCGTTGTCGGTACATTGATGTTAATTTTTTTCCAGACACGGATGACATACTTGTCCTAGTATTGATATCATAAATTTTACTGCTGAACGTTCAATTAGACGTTAAAATTTTTTTATTGTTGATTTCTTTTATAGACTACTAATTCTTTTTATACATTAATTGATTTTCTTCTTTTCTCATCTTGAATTGACTAATTTTTTTCGATGTACAAATTTTTGTTTTTCTGTGTGAATGAAGTGGAAATTACATTCATTTTGGTTTTTTGGCCGCATATTTCATGATTAACATTGCTCGTTTTTTTATCTTCGATTTTTTTGGGCTGGGGCGAAGGGGGGGGGGTAGGATTTTTTATGGAAATAAATAGAAACGGAGGTCAACAAATGTACTTGTCCAGGTTTTTTCCCCGTAGGGGATTTTTGCCCTTTTGTATGACTTCTTTTTTTTTCATACATCTCCTAAACCTAAAGTTTCAACATGTTTGCAACATTACATCGTCAATTTATTCCAATGACCGGAATCGGTACTCTCTTTATGGGACATCGGAAAATGAAAAAGATTATCTACCATAAATTCACTCTTATTTAGGTTGTTTACACTATCGAAGCGTTCCATTTCTGCGATGAGAAGTTTTTTTTTTCGAAAATAGACGTTGCCATGTTTTTAAAAGAATTCACTAAAGACTTCAGATATTTTCGAAATATTAGTAATTTGTTGTTAGCTTATTAATCGACTATAACTTGGAAGCGAGGTGTTATCGATTTAAATTGGACGTTAGAAGAAACCTCAAGTAACAGTTTTTTTAATGGCAGTAAACTAGGAAAATTGAATACTTCATTAATGGCTTTCAGCATCTGCATTAGAATAAGAATTTATCGGGAAAAGAAAACAGAGAAGATATTAGTAATTTCTATTTAAGCTATTAATCGATAGTAGATCCAATATAAATGTTTAATTATTTACTTTTATTATTGAAAGCAGCTTGAGGATTATAATGTTCTTCTAAAAGTGAAATGTCCGAAAGATGTAATGTATCATCATTGGCTCACATATTGTTTAATATTCCTTCAAGTAGCGAGCAATATTATTCGTATAAAGATTGAACGCGAAATGAGGAATTGAAAGATTAGAATGTGAATGAATAGATGTTTGTATGAGGTGATAGAAGAAAATGCGGTGTAAACAATAAATCATACAAAGAATTACCAAGGTTGGTAACAAAGAATCTGCGAAGTTTGATATATTTTAAGAGATTACATACATCTGGAGGTACCAAAAATATGGTCAATTTCAATCATTTTTTTCATACTGATAAAATGTCTCGATTGAAATAATTTTTTGTATATTTAAAAAAAATATGTTATTGTGAATGAAAGCGGATAACTTCATTGAAAAAAAAATAAATTGGATGAGCTGTAGTTGTAGTTTTTGTAAAACAGTTTTTTGCAAAATGCTATTTGCGGTAAACACAATTCCAACTGTACTAAATTCCGTGTATCGATTCCGACAAACCCAAACAAACAAACCTACATTTTTTTTCTTAAAATTGACACAAAAACAGTTTTTGTCGAGGCCGAATTTTTTTTTAACGCATTTTTCGCAAAATAGCAGAGGTTTGAATCGTAAAGTCGGGATTTTGCCAAAATCTTTTTTCTTTTTTTACTTATGACACAAAAACTGTGATGGTTAAAAGAAAAATCGCTCGAAAGAGACCAGGCAATTGTGTAAAGGTTCTCTGTACCAAATTTCATCCAAATGATGAAAAGAGATGAAATGTCTTTCTCATAGCTGCATATGTTATCGATTTCCAGGAAACTTTTAGAAATGACATATAAAGGGTGACACTATTAAAAAACAATGTTTTTAAAAAATCGAGTTTTTTTACCTCTCTAGGTAAGCCCTTAAATTAATAATTGCATCAGTGAAAAAAATTATGATATTCGCTTCTTTACTAGCTATTGACATGAATTCTTATTGTTATTATGTTCTATTTTTTGTTTATTTTTGTAAGTTTTCGTTTATTTTAATCTAAGGATATGAAATATTCACGATTCTCAATAAAAAAAAAAACATCTGGATATTACTGGAAGAATTGAATCTTATTTCATTACGGAAAGCAGTGACGAAACAATTTGTTCAAAAATTAATATGGTCAAGTCAGGATGTACATTTGAAACTATAATTTTTCGATTCAACATTTTTTTTGTAATTATTGGGTGCGAAAGCGGGGGGAGTCATTGGATAGTCTGAATCTAGAAATTGGATGAGATTCTGCATGTGCGTCGACCGCTATCTTGAATTTAAGGGGGAATCAGTTTTCGTTAAATAACTCGGTCATTCTCAACTTTGGACTGAAAAATGGTCAGGACTAAACTTGTAGGAAATTCAATTCTCTACCATTTTTGTCACAACACTTATTTGCCTACGATCGATATTTTTTAAGTTACATCTAAAAGAGGGTTAAATTAAATAATTCCATTATCTCGTTTATTTTAATTGTCAGTGCATAGTTAAAAATAGACAAACTTGTAGGGAATACAATTTTCTACGGCTTTGATCCTTACTTTTTTTTCTCCTAGGGTATATATTTTCATATTTACCGTAGGCGTAAGTACAAAAATATGTAACCTAGGAGAAAAAAGAAAGGAGATTAGTCAACTTTCTATAAAATAAAAATCAAATTATTTTCATTCAAAATAAAACCTCTTTCCGCACCACCGCAGGGGTAAAGTTTCAGGCACATTTTTTTCTGACGTGGTATCCCCTGTAGGCCTAATCCATGCATTATCACTTACAAATTTGTCTCTTTTTAAAGTTTTCTTTCTTACCATTGTTTTAAATTAGAATTCCATTTTTTTGCAAGATTTAAAGATCGAAATGGTTTTTCATATCATTTTTTTCATTTTCTGGCTTATAAGTTTTCGAGACCTGAATTTTGGTTTTTCTTGCAAGTTTTAAAGTTTTGAATTATTTTTGTTTACTTTCTTATAAATATCTGAAAACAGGATTACTTTTTTTACTTATAACTTATTAGAAAAAATAATTATTAAGCTAATGAAAAAGTAAGCGAAAAAAAATGGAGTAAAAAATCATTCCCATCTCTAAAAACTTGTAACAAAAAACGGGATTACAATTCCAAAAACTCATACGAAACAAAACGAAAAAAAGGGAAAATACGTTGTTCGGATCTTTCAAACTTGCAAAAAAATGGAATTCTGATTTTAAACAATTTTAAGAAAGAAACCATAAGAAAAAAAAACGCGCCGGGAATTCTACCCTTGCGGTGGTGCGGATGGTTTTATTTTGAAAAAAATAATTCGATTTTTATTTCATAGAAAGACATGCAGTTGTCTAATGTTCGTGAAGATTCTTTCGCACCCCTTTTTTATTTATCGTAGTCGTAAATACGAAAATATGTAAGCTAGGAGAAAAACGATAGAGATCAAAGTTGTAGAGAATTTTATCATACAGGGTGTCCAATAGGAAATTGCTGAAACTAATCAGCTGTCATTTCAAAACACGTGCACAGAATCAGAAAAGCCAAATTGCTTTAAATAGAGGAAACTCTGCAGTTTTAAACGCACATAAATAAAACCCAGTCAAATATTTTTTATGTCAATTTATTACATCTTATAAAAATAACGAAAAATTACAGTGATTAATGATAGATATTTTCGAAGTGCGAACCGTTAGATTGTGCACAAAAATCAATTCTCTTTTGAAAACTGTGAAAAACTGTGTCCAACATATCGTTCGTAATGCCGCGAACCACTTCCTGGATGGCCGCGATCAGTTCTTCTACTGTGCTGGGGTTTTTAACGTAACAATGATCTTTAATGTAACCCCACAAGAAAAAATGACAAGGGTTCAGGTCCGGTGAGTACGGAGGCCATTCTAGTCCGCCTTGAGCAAATTTAGGGTACCCCAGACCGATTACTCGAGTCCCATATACGCGATGAATAGCTTCAAACACCTCATGAGTCCGGTGCGGCGTCTCTCCATCTTGCATGAAGTAAAAATTTTTAACCAGTCCCCTCTTTTTTGCATAAGGGAAGAATTTCGTTTCCAAAACCTGTTTGTAACTCTCTTCTGTTACCGTAGATTCCAAGATTTGCAAATAAATTCCTTTTACTGAAATCGCTGCCCATGCCGTTACTTTCTGTGGATGAAGGGACTTCGCTAGCGATATGTTGGGATTTTCCGTTCCCCAAAACCGGTAATTTTGCTTGTTTACGTACCCATTCATCCAAAAATGTGCTTCATCGGAATAAATAATCATTTTCTCATTAAGTTCTTCGGCTTCAAACATTCCCGTAATAGTGTTACAAAATTCGATGCGTTTCGTAATGGCATGTTCAGTTAACAATTGATGAGTGCTTATTTTATACGGATGAAACTTTAAAAAATATTTCAAAATGTTGTGTAATGATGATTTGGTTATTTTTAATGCTTGAGCAGCTTTCCGAATCGAATCATTTGGATTTTGTTTGAAATAATTCTCAACTTCGTTGATCTTCTCTGGTATAGTCACCGTAACAGATGGACCTGGCAACTCGTGTTTACAGTCCTGGAGTGTACCATACTCCACGAATTTATCGATTATCCTACAAAAATTAACGTAAAATTACTTCAATGCAGTTTAATTGAATTGAAACACAAGTTGTGTGATAGATGAATATGAATAAATATTAAATTCTTACCTTTTCAGAGTGTTTTCGCTGGCAACTATATGAGTTCCAAACTTAGTACGAAACCCTCTATACGCATTACTATAAATTTTTCCCCTCGAGAAGAAGCACTCAGTAAGATATACTTTTTCTTCCGTGGTGAGCTCACTCATTTTGACGCGCGCATACTTGCTTCAACCACGGCTGGAATAAAACTGCGGGGCCTCAGGTATGCGCCTTAGAAAAAGGGACCCCTATTGAATTAATGGAGGGAAGAGACACTTATTTAGTTTTAGCAACTTCCTATTGGACACCCTGTATATAAATTTGTTTCCATTTGTTTATGCGCTAAAATTCAAAATAAACGAATTAATGCGATAGTTTGATGTTGTCTTTTTTTTCAGATTGAAGTCGAAAAATTTCAATCGTAGAGAAAAACTTGTTATCATCAGAGGCATAGAGAATTAAATTTTCTACAAGTTTAGTCATGATCAATTTTAGTAAAAGTTGAAAATGGTCGAGTTATAAAAAAAACTAATTCTCCCTTAAATTCACGAGTGCAGTCGACGCACATGCAGAATATGGTCTAATTTCTGGATGTAGACTACCAATAACCCCCCTGCCCCCTCGCACCAACGATTACAAAAAGAAAATTGTGAAATCAAAAAATTAAAGTTTCAGGGGCTCATTTTGGACGGAGCGACTGGGCTAATATATAAATCCTTTGATTGGAAAAAGAAAAACCAGATCCTTTTTTGTATCTATGCTACCTGTTGAAATGAATATTCACTCATATTTGATTGATGCATTTTGTAAAAACTTATTTCATCGTGCAGGATCCTGAATTTAAAAAACTGGATGTAAAAATTTGATTTAGTTTAGAACGCAGCGATAAACCTGTTTTGCAAAACTAAATATAAAAATCTCTTGATCGACAAAAAAAAATCCATATTTTTGCTTGTACCTATGCTACATATTGGAATTAATTTTAATTGATAATTGATTAATGCAATAGTACATATGAACTGAAAGTTCATACTTTCGATTCATTTATATCTAGCAACGTAAGATATCTATCAGTGCCCTGAATGTGAGTACTTATTTCATTCTGGAAGACAGCGATGAAGCATTTTTTTTAAGATTCCCTTGATTGGCGTAAAGAAAATTCTGGTTTCTGCTTTTATGCTACCTAATGATATGAATACTTATGTCCATTTTATTCTATTTTCTTGGTTTTTTTTTTAAATACATTTTCTATAGAAAGAAAGTTCTAATTCCTAATCCTAATTAAAACTTGAAGTTTATTCAATTTACCGTAAGAGTGAGTCAAGTCTGTTTTTCCTGGTTTTTTTTCTGTGAGAATTATTAATTATTCTGAAAATAAATTTTTACATTACAATATTTTATTATAACAAAAAAAATTTCGGCCGAAGAACTTGGCGAGTTTGTAACCATGAATGAATTAAGCAAATTGAATTAAATTAAGCCCATTGTATAAATAAATCACAAAATTCGTCAAGTCCTTCAGCCGAATTTTTTTTTTCAATCTAATTTTTTTCTTTTGAAATTTCTTTTTGTATCCAAATTTTTTTTCATTCTAATTTTTTATTCTTGTTCTTTTCGTGTAGAACAACTGTACTATAGTACATCCGTATTTTCAATTAATTGGAAGATTTTTTATTAGAGGTTAATAGGCTTCAATGTATTTTACCATTAATTCTTTTATAGTTTTAATTTATTTTTGTAAAGTTTAGACTTCATTTTTAGTCAGATTTGAATTAGCATCTTTTGTGAGATTATGATTTGATCGGTAAATCGGGTTCTCCTATAATTTTCTGAGAGATTTGAATGAGAGAATTTTTGCAAGGTTAGTTTTTTGGGAGGAAATTTGTTTTATAACTTTTTGTTAGGGTTCACATTCAGAAGGAGATTTTTTACCAGAACAACTATTTGGGGGGAGTAAATATATTTATTTTAACGTTTTTTTTACAGCATATATGTTGTTATTTTGCGAGGATTTGTTGACTTTTTGTATGAAATTCATAGCTTGCCAATTAAACATGTCTATATTGTGTATACATCTGAATGATGCAAAAGAATTAACATTTTTTTCGGTATTGCCGCAAAATATCGAACATTTTATCAAAAAGTGATTCCCTCAAGAATTGGATCCTGAATAAAAATGTTAAAGGTCGCTCAATCGATTTTTTCATGATTTCTGCTAAAAATGGATACATGATCGAATTTCGAGCTGGTGTATCACGACTATATTGGGACTAAAAATGCAATGTGAAATATTGATCTAAGAAGTGTTCAAATGAATTCAGTCTTCGTAATTAACCGTCAATAATTATAAAATTATTAAATTACTTAAAACCTATAGCAGTTCTGAGAAGATACGACGCATAAAAGAATAACGAACAAGTAAAAACATGATTTTTTTTAATTTTGTGAAAAAAAAATTCAAAAGATATTACACCGAAACATGCGTGCCAATAGATTAACGGATCGGAAAATATTCCATAAAAAATGATACCAAAGAAATACTCCAATAGCATCAGAATGTACCGAAAGTTTTTAAATAAAAGTAATCATAACGAAACGAGATTTTGAAACAAAAAGTATGCGCACAAAATTTCGAAAGCAAAAGCTTGATTGGAAAAAATAATTTTGGCCGAAGTACTACACGAGTTTTTTTTTATAACGTTTATTGATCACGAATTATATCTCATGAGCAATAGGTAAAAAAAAATTGGTGAAGTACTTATGAATTTTTTTTTTCTGTATATTTAAATATACACTCTACCACTGTAGGGTTGTTCGAAACCATATATAATTCAAACCTGGGGTGGTACCATACACTATTCTCCCAGTTATATAAAAAACGAAGAGAGTAGTTTCCAAATAAACCTTATTATTGCATGCAAGGGACATTTTATGGTAAAAGAGAAGAGGTACCGTTTTCGACTCCGTTCTAGAGTTTACATTCGGAAAAATGGATTGTTGGGGCTAGGGTTAATAAAAAAAATTATTTATTTAGGCACTACGCAAAAGTTTATTTATTGGATTACGCTTTATTTTTGCATTATCACTCTTCGTATATATAAAAGTCACTTTAAGACCAAAAGTTGAAATTGACCGCAATCTTTGTAGCCTCACGACTGTTCAAAGATATTAAATATTCACCGAATACGAGTTTATCATACACTATTCTCTTAGTTAAAAAAAAAAAAAAAAAACAAAGAGAATGGTTTCTAACTAAACCTTATTATTGCATTCGAGAAACATTTTATCGTAAAAGAGAAGAGGCACCGTTCTCGACTCCGTTCTAGAGTTTACGTTCGGAAAAATGGAATGTTGGGGCTACGGTTAATAAAAAAAAATTATTTATTTAGACACTGTTCAAAAGTTTATTTATTGAATTACACTTTATTTTTGCACTATCACTCTTTTATCTATAATAAAAGTCACTTTAACCAAATGTTGAAACTGACCGCGTTCTTTATAACCTCACGACAAAGATATTAAATAATCACCGAATACGAGTTTATCATACACCATTTTCTTAGTTATAAAGAAAAAACGAAGAGAATAGTTTCCAAATAAACCTATTTTATGGTGAAAGAGAAAAGGGATCATTTTCGACTCCGTTGTAGAGTTAGATGTGGAAAATAAAAAGGAAAAATGAAAATAAAAATACAGGGTTAACAATAATAAAAAATACATATTTATTCAAGCACTGTTCGAAAGATGATTGAAATGAATTGCACTTTATTATTTTCGTACTATCACTTTCTTATTATAATAAAAGTCACTGTAACCAAAAGTCGATCGAAACTAACCGCGATCTTTATAACCTCATGATTGTTCAGAAATATAGTACGGTTGTCGGTTAGCTGTCATATCCAATGATCGATTGAATATTACCAGAGTTTTACCAATATCACTAGTGTCACTAGACAGCGACTGCGAAAAAGACAGTTGCGCATCAAAATGAGTGTGAAAAAATGTTCAATTTTTCAGTACAACGAAAACAAACATTAATATTTTTAATACTATTTAAACTACGAGGTTCTAATTAGTCGCGATCGAAAGAGAAAGAAAAATAAAAAATACGTGAATTTAAATGAACCTCCAAAATGCTGTAATTTATTTTATATTAAAGAAACAATTTTCGAGAACAAGTAGAATCACGGTCCTTCTGGTATAAAAGTGTCTTGTGCGACTCGCTTCATAAAAAAATATATGAAATTTAAAATACTTTTACAATACAACGATAAATGAAATTTACAAACCGGGTGTATGAAATGAAAATTATTGCACTCGTATGCCAAAATTGAAATATGAACATAAATTTTGGTTACTGAAGTGGAATTTAAGATACATAACATTGAATATTCATATGAAATCTGAAAATTTTGTGGACATGCATTGAAATAAACCATATGTTTGGTTGATAATTAATACAAATGCATATGAATTCATTAACTACGAACAACGTATTAAAATTACCGTATGATCTTCACTTTTCTTTTCAGTTGAGTGAAAAGTAAGATCCACATGCATGTTAATAATACGATACATGTTATTTCCCATCATAACTCTATCTCTTAAAAATACGGTACAAGAATGGGAATGAAAATTAATATACCCTGCAGTTAAAAAAAAAAAATCCGTGTATCAAAATTCATTTACCTATGTATTAATTATAAGAATCTCAATATTAAAATTAATACACAAGTGTAGGAAATTCGTAACGCTCTGTGGGCACCGTGCTTTGCGCTCTAGCCACCGCGTGGCGCAGAGCGTCAACTTTCTCATAGGAGGCACGTCCTTCGGATGATGATATATACAAGTCGCTCGAGTCTAAGAAAATTGTGTAAAACATGAAAATGGTAAACAGCAAACTTAACACAAGATGTTGAGATTGTAATAAAAAAAATTTACGGCGACAATTGCTCGACTTGATTGTCACGGCATCAAGTGGTGATAAGTCACTCTAACTAATTTCATGAGATGTTTGCATAATTTCGACCTTCAACTTTAAAAAATCGAACACAATAATACATCAATTAACATATTCCCCTTAAAAACTCATAATAGCTGAATTTGTTTAATATTCATTCATATATTAACATTCAAAAAGGATCACCAAATTTTATGATACATTTCTAGAAATATCGTAAACATATGTAATGCGAAAACGTTATACGGTGCCTGAAATGTAGTAATCTTGAATCTGAAAATTACTATGCTGGTAACGTGAACTTTAATATACCTGTATAGTAATATTAGTAGATGTTTCATGTTTTTAATATGCACAAGGTCAACATTTCTTACATGTAAATGATGTTTCAAATATACAAGTATATTAATTTTACTGAACAGTGCTTGTATCGTTAAAATACCGCGTCTCTCAATTTTCCTCAGCGTATCTGAATTTTTATATACGGTATCTGCATAAAAACTTCCTATACATGTGTATTAATTTTCATACAGAAATTTTATGTACTTGCCTCGAGTCGCTACCGTGACTGTTAATGGAAGTTGAGTTCCATTAAACATTATTTATTCAATGAACAATGGGATCAAGAAAAACGTTGCATTATTTTTCTAATTGATAATGCTGATAGTGAGCCATTATACATTACATTATTGATAGGTAATGAGAAAATTATTACATTCTGCATTACCAAGGTAATGCGTAATGCAAACAGTGTTATAGTATCCATTACTGGAGTAATGTGTGACTAGCCAAAAACAGCATAAATGCTGTGAAAAAAGCTGAGACAAGTACATTTATACCCCCCAAATAATCATTCCAGTTAATCCCCCCTACCACCCAGCGCCAAAATACCGATCCCCACCAAAATTACAAAAACCCGTCTAAGTCGTTCATGCAAAGATCTCCGCACAAAAATCCTTTCTAAAAACCAACTCATCATACAAAGTTTTATGAGTAACCGCTCTCATTATCTTATCAAATTAAGTCAAATTGTACAGAGGTGATAATTTCATTCTCGTAAATGTTGTGAGTTTACAAAAAGTTGATAAATAAATAAAGATCTACTAAAGTATATATGATTAAGTACATGGGATTTAATTATGTTTATAAAATCTTCAATTATGTTCATATGCCATTTCTCTAATTAATGCTTTATTACAATGAATTATTATCCTATGACTTGGAACTACAAGGGCTTTAAAAAAAAATACAGAATTGCATTAGCCTGCGTGAGCTTGAACGCTGCCACACTCTCATTTGTAATATTTGTAGTATAGTTTTATTGGTAACCAATTGATAAAAGTTTACTATCGTACGTAGAGCGGATACGCACAGAGTACTTGTCCGGCCCGAAAATTTTTCGACTAGTCAGCGAAAAATATACTTTTTTGTTCACGGTAAATTTTTCAACCACTCCGAACATTCGGATCTCCTGACGCAGATTTGAATCTTACCCGCCTTGAAATGCAATCAATTGATGACCGCTCTTACATGGCAGGCTTATTCCGTTTTGTAAAACCTGTTGTAGTAAAAACCGTTGTAAAAGTGCGTGTAAATTGTACCGGATTACTTATTTCGGGTGTACAGTACCGTTTAGACGCTCTGTAACTTCAGTTTTCCCCCGGATGTTACAAAACCGGAATAAACGTGCCGTGTATTAACGTGAGATATGCTCCACACGAGCATCAATTCATCGATAACAATTGGTTAAAGGAAAGGAGGATAATTTGGGATACAAAACAATCCGCATATTGTGATTCCAAATTAGCTGTGTTTACTTTACTAGTTAATGCCAAAATGTATGGTAGATTAATGTTGACTTATGTGACAAATTTTATGAAAAATTTTCGGGCCGGACAAGTACTCTGTGCGTATCCGCTCTACGTACGATAGTAAATTTTTATCAATTGGTTACCAATAAAACTATACTACAAATATTACAAATGAGAGTGTGGCAGCGTTCAAGCTCACGCAGACTAATGCAATTCTGTATTTTTTTTTAAAGCCCTTGTAGTTCCAAGTCATAGGATAATAATTCATTGGGGTGGGGGTAAAATTTTCGAATGACGAAATTTCGAACAGCTAAAATAGCGAATTTTAACATACAATTATATATATATATATCGATAACTGTATGTTAAAATTCGCTATTTTAGCTGTTCGAAATTTCGTCATTCGAAAATTTTACCCCCACCCATTCATTGTAATAAAGCATTAATTAGAGAAATGGCATATGAACATAATTGAAGATTTTATAAACATAATTAAATCCCATGTACTTGATCATATATACTTTAGTAGATCTTTATTTATTTATCAACGTTTTGTAAACTCACAACATTTACGAGAATGAAATTATCACCTCTGTACAATTTGACTTAATTTGATAAGATAATGAGAGCGGTTACTCATAAAACTTTGTATGATGAGTTGGTTTTTAGAAAGGATTTTTGTGCGGAGATCTTTGCATGAACGACTTAGATGGGTTTTTGTAAATTTTGGTGGGGATCGGTATTTTGGCGCTGGGTGGTAGGGGGGATTAACTGGAATGATTATTTGGGGGGTATAAATGTACTTGTCTCAGCTTTTTTCACAGCATTTATGCTGTTTTTGGCTAGGATTTGTCGACTTTTTGTATGGAATTCATAGCTTGTTAATTAAACATGTCAATATTGTGTACGTACTCGGGTATGAAATTCATAGCCTGCCAATTAAACATGTCTATATTATGTATGTATCTGAGTGATGCAAAAGAATTGACATTTTTTTCGGCATTGCAGCAAAATATGGTAACATATTATCAAAAAGTGATTCTCTCAAGAATTGAATCCTGAATCAAAATTTTAGAGGTCGCTCAATCGATTTTTTAATGATTACGGTTAAAAATGGATACATGATCGAATTTCGAGCTGGTGTATGTTCGGACTAAAAATGCAATGTGAAATATTGATCTAAGAAGTGTTTAAGTGAATTCAATCTTCATAATTAACCGTCAATACTTATAAAATTATTAGATTACTTAACGGGGTCATCCCATGTGACAGCTATTTTTTTCGCTTTTTTGGGATTTTTTTTTGATGAACCATTAAAACACAATATCTTTGAATTTTTACCACAGATTTATTAAAATTTTTACAGTTCCTCAGAATTTTATCAAACAAAAATAACGAGTTGAATCGACTTTATACCGTTCGGAAGACACTCATGTGTTGGTTGACGGCTGCCATGATTCCGGAGGTTTTGCTCATCTGAAATCAAAAAATCAAACGGCATTTTAATTTATAGATCTGAGATTATCGCTAGAACTAGAGTAAAGTAAAAATGTCGAAAATTGAATTTTTGGCATGGTTTTAAAAGTCGAAAAAAAACGACGAAACTCGGAACTTAACATTTAAAAATGTGCAAAAAATTCAATTTTCGATATTTTTACTTTATTCTAGTTCCAGCGATAGCCTCAGGTCCACAAATTAAAATGCTGTTTGATTGTTTGATTTTAGATGAGCAAAACCTTCGGAATCATGGCAGCCGTCAACCAACACATGAGTGTCTTCTAAACGGTGTAAAGTTAATTCAGCTTGTTATTTTTGTTTGATAAAATTATGAGGACTGTAAAAATGTTAATAAATGTGTGGTAAAAATTCAAAGATAGCGTGTTTTAATGGTTCGTCAAAAAAAAATTCCCAAAAAAGCGAAAAAAATAGCTGTCACATGGGATGACCCCGTTAAAACGTACAGTAGTTCTGAGAAGATACGACGTATAAAAGAACAACGAACAAGTAAAAACTTGACTTTTTTTTAATTTTGTAAAAAAAAATTTCAAAAAATATTGCACCGAACCATGCGTGCCAATAGATTAACGGATCGGAAAATATTCCATAAAAAATGGTGCCGAAGAAATACTCCAATAGCATCAGAATGCACCGAAAGTTTTTAAATATAAGTAATCATAACGAAACGAGATTTTGAAACAAAAAAATATACGTACAAAATTTCGAGAGCTAAACTTTGATTGGAAAAAATAATTTTGGCCGAAGTACTACGCGAGTTTTTTTTAATAATATTTATTGATTACGAATTATATCTCATGAGCAATAGATAAAAAAAAAATTGGTGAAGTACTTATGACATTTTTTTTTCTCAAATCAAATATCTTTTCGGTCCAAATTATTTGGCATCGCCTGATTCCGTTTTGTGTTGCAAGTGCAAAGTGCACTCTAGGGTGGTTTAAAACCACATATAATTCAAACCTAGGGTGATATCATACACCATTCTCTCAGTTATATAAAAAATGAAGAGAATGGTTTCCTAATAAACTTTATTGTTGCATGCAAGAGACTTTTATGGTAAAAGAGAAGGGCACTGTTTTCGACTCCGTTCTAGAATTTACGTTCGGAAAAATGAATTGTTGGGGCTAAAGTTAATAAAAAAAATTATTTATAAAGGTACTGTTCAAAAGTTTATTTATTAAATTACACTTTATTTTTGCACTATCACTCTTCTATCTATATATATAAAAGTTACTTTAACCAAAACTGAAACTGACCGCGATCTTTATAACCTCACAACTGTTCAAAGATATCAAATATTCACTGAATACGAGTTTATCATACACCATGCTCTTAGTTATAAAAAAAAAACAAAGAGAATGGTTTCTAAATAAACTTTATTATTGCATTCATGGAACATTTTATGGTAAAAGAGAAGAGGCACCGTTTTCGACTCCGTTCTAGAGTTTACGTTCGGAAAAATGGATTGTTGGGGCTAGGGTTAATAACAAAAATTATTTATTTAGACACTGTTCAAAAGTTTATTTATTGATTTAAACTTTATTTTTACACTATCACTCTTCTACCGATAATATAATAAAAGTAACTTTAATGAAAAGTTGAAACTGACCGCGATCTTTATAACCTTACAACAAAGATATTAAATGTTCACCGAATAGGCGTTTAAAGTCCTGATCTCGAATATGTCTAACCAAAAATAAAATTATCTGCTGTCACACCCGCGATTTTTATAATCTTACTTTTCAACCCCACAACTATCACTAGTATAACCGCGATCTTTTTTCGAAACTCACAGCTGTCACTCTTACTTATGCATCCTGAAGAAAAGTCTTCGACGGTCACATCAACGAACACAGTCTCGCATATCGCCAGAAAATTTCTAGTTATAACTAGTGTCACTAGACAGCAACCGCTAAACGTCAAAAAATGTGTGCGAAAAATGCCACCTTTTTTTGATGATTTGGAAGGATGAAATATTAATATTTCCAATATGCGTTAGGCTACAGGATTCTAAATAGTCACGATCGAAAGAAAAAAAAAGAAAAAAATACGTGAACTAGCAACATCTTTTAAAGTGTTGTAATTAATTAAATATCGCTGAAACAATTTTCGAAAACCGTTCGAAACCGCTCTGCTTGCTGTAAAGACTCTAGTAGCGACTCGTCTTCGCCATCTTATAATATACGTAAATCTACTTGTCTCGAGTCGCTACCGCGACTCTAGATGTACTCAAAAAATAAACACTGTAATCATCCATGTTTTTTTCTTTATTTAGTTTTCTGCTCGATTTTCGTCACACACAACTGAATTTTTGGCTTTTGTCACTATAATTTTTTCTCATAACCGTCACTATAATTTTTTTTCTACCTCATAACCATCACTATTAACCTTAACCCTGATGACTCTAAACATCAACTTTCACACCCGCGATCTTTATAAAATCATTTAATCTTATGACTACCCGCGATCTTTATAACCTCATTTTTCTCACGATTATCACCATTAATCCGCGGCCGCGATCTTTATAACCTTTTTCATTTCAACAGCTGTCACTGTTATTATTAAAAAAGATATGAAACGGTCGGCGGTCACATCGACGAACACACTGTTACATATCACCAGAATGTTTCTAGTTACAACTAGTGTCACTAGACAGCGACCGCGAAACGTCAGAAAATGTGTGCGAAAAACGCCACCCATTTTTCATGGCACGGAAAAATAAAATATTAATATTTACAATATGCGATGGGCTACAGAGTTCTAAATAGTCACGATCGAAAGAAAAAAAAAAAAAAAAATACGTGAACCAGCAATATCTTTCAAAACGCTATAATTAATCAATTATCGCCGAAACAATTTTCGGAGATTTTAAAAAACCATTCGATCCAACTCTGCTTGCTGTAAAGAGTCTAGTAGCGAAACACGTCTTTGTTTTTATAGTATTTTAAATGTACTTGTCTCGAGTCGCTACCGCGACTCTAGATGTGAACAGCCCCTAAATTAATGGGTAATGGGAAAATCGTTACATTATCCATTACTAAAGTAATGGGTAATGTCAAAAGTTTCCATTATCCTTTATTAAAGTAATGGGCGGTTTTAGTCTGGGGCAAAATGACCCAACGGTTTAGGGTAAAGGGCGGGCATAGAGCCCGCGTAAAATAATGGATAAACGTAAAATATGAGGCATTCACTGTTATAAGCTGCTTGGTTATTGTCACAGTTTTTCAAAATGATTAGAATCATTGATTGAAGATGTTAGAATTTAAGGATTTATTGATGACACATGTTTTGGTGGTGGAATTTCCGATTTAAAATAATTAGAAAACTGTATGCAGAAAAAAGCCATTATTTAGCATTTATTGATTTAAAAAATCTGTACATTTGTACAATGTACATCAATCTGTACAATGTACAATGTACACGAATAACAAAATCTGTACAATGTACACCAATAACACCGTTATTAGATGTAACATTCTCTATTATTTACAACAGTTTGTTTTAACGGGACAGACCTAGTTAGAATTTTCGAAAAATCGATTTTTTTTTATTTCATTTTCAAAAAGTAGAATCTCTTACGAACATTTTCCGCCCAGGTAAATGTAAATCGGACCATTATTCGCCGAAATACAAGACTTTGTAGCACGTCGTGTCTGAGCCATAGGTAAGCAGGTAGCGGACTTTAAGTGCGTTTTTCTCGAAACCATGTTTTTGAAGTCGGTGATCACTGTAGCTCGAGAACGGCTTTACCGATGGGGTTGAAATTTATATCACTTCTTCTATACATGGTAGTCCTCCATATGAACGAAGGATTTTTTTTTTGGATAATTATTTTTATTTTTAATAGCAAAAAATGGAACTGATATTTTGGTCAAAAAAACACTTTTGACTTTTAACGGCCGCCATTTTGTGAAAAATGGAAATTTTTCAAAACCCTTCGTTCAACCGGAGCATTATATCATTAACTAAAAATCCCCTCCGTTTTTTTTGTTTCAGATGAGCCGTTGCAGCGTGAGCTTGATCACCGCAAACCGTGTTTTTTTTTGCAGCGTCCTCGGCAATTGACGGTCACCAGCTTATTTCGAAATGTATTGCGTTGAAAAAATTGCAACATATACATTACATATGTATCTTTTAAACGGAAGAACTTTTGTTGTGAATTATTTTATCGTTTGACCAAAAAAAAATCGGAAAAAAGGCCTTTTTTTTGACGTTCCAACTAGCTCTGTCCCCTTAAGCATCGGGGATTTTTATCTGATATTCGCTCATGACTTGAAAGAATGCGAGAATATTATTGTTGTCTTCTATAAGGCGAACCGCTTTCTCTGCAGTATCATTGACCTCTTTTGCACCTTTAAATATTCCCGACCCCTCTTTGAAATTTTCGTCTCCGGATCACATGGAAAGATTATTAAAAAGTTTTTATGAATATTGAATATTTAAAAAAAAATAGTGATTGTGCAGTTGTAAAGTGATCAATTTTTTTGTCGTATAACGTATCCACACTTTTGCACGTTATTTGCACTCGTTTAGGAAAATATTCATCGGTTTTGTTGTTCACACTTAGAGGAGATACCATTTTTTTACATCGACTAACAATTTTTTACCGAAGTCAGAGATTGCGGCCGATTAAGGATTAAGGTACCATAAGTGGTTTCTAAATTTATTCACCGTCACGCGAGATATCTCCAAATCGATAGATTCGTAATCAAAAAGATTTTTTTTTTTAACTGTACGTAATGATTAAGCGATGTAGGTGCAACTGGAGTCGTAAACCAAGTTTTTACGTAGACAAGCACAATGAAAATACAAATATCAGCACTCGTATTCTCTTCTTTTTCGATTAACTTGCAACCTATGCGTCAAATTGTCAGGGCAGCCCTAACGTAAATCGGGGCCTTGAAGGGCTTGGACATGGATACCCTATCGGGAATTGGCATAATACTGCCAGGTTAGGCAATGTCAGGGACACCAGGATTATTTGAAACATGGCACTCTCAAGATAGCCCATTGAGGACCTAGTCGGGTTTCAGTAGGGTAGTCCCTATGGAAAGGGCCTCAATTATACTCACTTTAACAATCCAAAAGGCCGCGGTAATAATTTTCTCGTTTATATCGAATCAAATAATAAAATAAAAATGATAATTATATAGAATCAATCCACTTTTGGATTATTAACAATTTGAATTATTATATCGAGTCTACAAGATGTTGATTATTTTGATTATTGCTCTTTTGAAAAATTAATTCAGGACACATCGTTTTTCAATTATTATTTTTTTACACCGTTTTTCATCCAGAAATCGTTCATACGATACTATCAAATAAAAACAAGATGAATATCATCGTTTGAGAATTAGAGCGAATTAAACAAATAATTGTTTCTTAGATTACCGATTGTTTTTGTTTCAATTCGTATTATTCATGGATAAATTCATGCGAAATCATATAAAAGAATAGAATAAGCGCGATGACCAATAAAATAAACCGAACGTGATAAAAGAAAAATCTCATCACTTATTTGTTGTACAAACCGAGATTTACAATTTTGTTTAATTGAATAAATCAATTTTATTATTGTTTCAAACCTAAGATTCACATTTCTCACTTTTCTTTTATACTTGCTCTGAAATTATTAGGAAGCTCAAACTGACGCGTAGCGACGTTTAGCGTACGGCAAAAGCGTTCCATTACAATATATATTTTTGAGCAATATATAGCTTCTGATGTTCAACAAACGTGATAATATGGTCTTGGATACCGGAATTAAGCTTATGAGATAAAGTGATTCCTATAAATATGTTGGATCAATTTTAAAAGCTCATTGTAGTCATCTCTGAGTTAAGTCTTCGTTAAAGTTTGTTCTACAAAAGAGTTGATGTCATCGATGCAGTTAATTCAAGTTAGAATGCAACAAAATTCCTTTTTTTCTTTACTAGAGCCCAAAATTTATATGCAGTGTTTGGCTTCAATAATTGGACAATGATGTTTTGAGACCTAAAAACTAATTCTGCGCGAGAAAAATGGGCTTGATTTTAAAAATATAAAAAATAAAATATTCAATGAGAAAAATATAGTCTCGTTCAAGCGATGCAAAGTTTAATATCATTCAATTAACGGTATTCTATTTTTGCACTTTCGATGCCACTTTTATATTCAGTTATATCTACTTGTCCCTATCAGCCTCAAAACAATCAATTACTCTAAAAAGACTGCCAATTTTATGAAATGAATGGGAGGTTAGAGGCAAACGATATATAATATAATAATTTAAAACGATATATAATATAATAATTTAATTACCTATTTATAATGTTAAGTAACAGTGTTTTAAGCATAGTTGAAAGTATCTGGAGTGTTTTTTTGGCAAGTCGAAGAAATAGTAATAAAAAACAAATCAAACACGAATTCAATTAAAATTATAATGAAGATTGGGCTTGCAGGCACACTTTTCCGTTAATTTAGAGAGCACAGTTTTTTCTTTATTGACTTGAAAATTCAGGACTTTTTTTTTATTGACTTGAAATTGATCTAGGGTGCGAATTGATCTCAAAAAATTTCAACCCATTATGAGGACCAGCCTAATATATATGGGGCATTCCATCCCAGTTCGTGACCCCGACCATTCTTGATTTTGTCGAATATTTTTTATTTTCAAGTAACTACTGAAAAGAGTTTTTAGGAATTTTTTAAATTTTTTATCTCAATCCATTTGAAAATAATGATTTTTTTTTAATTTCGCACAAAATTTTTTTAAATGCTCATAGCTTTTTCAACAACAGAGATATCAAAATAAAATAGTAGGTAATTCTTTTCTTTTTGAATTTTAGTTTCATAAAAAAAATACAAACAACATATCGAAATTCAATTTCATATGATTGTTTCAGTTTTGAACCAAAAATATATTTTTTTTCAAAACTGCCCGTTCTGATTTTTTTTTTACATTCACAGCTTGTTATATCCATACCTTCTGTTTTTTTCCTTTTTTTACCACGTGTAATCCAATAATTATTAGATGTCAATCCGGAATTATATTTTTTTCCACTCATAATTCCATCCTTTAAGAAATTATCAATAGAAAAAACAATAAAAAAAATATTGGAATTGATTTCCATGTTTTTTTTTCAGTTTTCAATCAAACATTTTTTTCACGACTAGGGCCATTTTGATTTTTCTGAAAAAATTCACCATCTTTTACGACACATTTTTACACATCCCCAAAAATCCGCGGCTTGTGATATCCATAAATTCTATTCTTCTTCAATTCCCTGTCACATGTAAACCAATGATTATCAATTATTAATCTTTATTCATGAATATCATAAGCTGAGAATTTTTTGGGACGTGTAAAAATGTATCGTGATAGATGGTGATTTAAAAAAAAAAATCGAAATGGCCCAAGTTGTAAAAAAAAGTTTTGGTTAAAAACGGGGAAAAAACAGAAATCGGTTATAAATTTTTTTATTTTCTATTCATAATTTCTTAATGGAATTATGAGTGGAAAAAAGAATAAAAAAATATAATTCAGGATTGATAACTAATAATTATTGGTTTACGCGAGATAATAAATAAGAAAAAAATAGAAGATATGGGTATCACAAGCTGTGAATTTTTTGAGACATGTAAAAATATGTCTAGAAAAATGGTGAATTAAAAAAAAAAATCAAATCGGTCCAAGTTGTGAAAAAATTTTTTTTGGATTGAAACTAAAAGAAACATATGAAATAGACTTTCGATATTTTTTGTATTTTTTTCATGAAACTACAATTCTAGACGAAAAAAATGACCTACTATTTCATTTTGATATCTCTATTGTTGAAAAAGCTATGAGCATTTAAAAAGATTCGTGTGAAATTTCGAAAAAATTCATTATTTTTAACGGGTTGAAATAAAAATCTAAAAAAAAAATCGTAAAAACTCCTTTCAGTAGTTACTTGAAGATAAAAAAAAATCGACAAAATCAATAATGATCGGGGTCATGGACTGGCCGGTTTGGCATCGAATGCTCTATATGCACTACCGGCAAAGTTTCCGGACAAAATTACGAAAATGTGTCGGAGCCAATGTTGATGCCATTTCGCCGGCAGTATACATAAACAAATTTAGTGATCGGAATTTCAAAGGAGAGAATTCCGCTTCATTTCGCTTTTTTAGGAAATTCTCTATATTTTTTACATCGAGTACGTTATTTTGAACATGAACGTTTTCCGCCTTTTTATTTTACCTCTACTGTTGGACCCCATTTTCTGAAAGAATTTTTCAAGTGAGTTCCTTCAATCAAAATCTCAAAAAGGGTAGATCAAGCTTCAATTTTTTTTTTTTTTTAAGTTTTGTACGATTTTCTCTCTCATAGTTATTCCGTTTTCACGAGACCGAACTTAGAATATGCCGCGTAACACAAGAATTATTAGGTTTAAAAAAAAAAACTCCAGAGAGTAAAAAACTGCGTCTGTTTCCATTGAATTGAGTAGAATTTTTTCATAATTTTTTTTCAATTTTTTTTTCAAAAAAACTATGATAAACTGATTGCTGTAACTCGAAATCTATTAAGTATTTGATAAAATACCAATTGGGGAAAAAGTTTTATTTTTTCATTCTGACCACGGTGGATATTTTTGCGATTTTTTTTCGAAATCATCTTTTTCACCTTTCAATTTTATGTCAGGAAAAATAAAAAAATAAGAATATAAAAAAATTCTAATGCGTTCATAACTAAAAAGTAAAAATTTTTTCCGTTTTAGTATTTTATCACAAACCCCATATTTCTCAAGGTATGACAATCAATTAGTCAGAGTTTTAATAAAAAAAAATTCTTGCGAAATCAACGAAAACGGACGTAACTTTTTACTTTCCTGATATTTTCTTTGAAACCCACTAGTTCTCGTGTTACACGGCATTTTCTAAATTCGGTCTTTTTTCGCCAAAAACGGAATAACTATGCGAAAAAAATCGCACAATACTTTTTAAAAAACGAAATTAAAACTTAAGTTGCCTTTTTTGAGATTTTGGTTGGAGGAACTCATTAAAAAATTCCTCCTGAAAACGCGGTCCAACTGTAGAGGTAAATTAAAAAGGCGAAAAACATTCATGTTCAAAATAACGTAACGGATGTAAAAAATGTCGTAGAAAATTTTCCAAAAATCATAGTGAAGCTGAATTCATCTCTTTTCAAATGCCGTTCACTAAATTTGAATATGTACACTGCCGGCGAAATGGCACAAAAAATGGCTCCGAGACATTTTCGTAATTTCGTCCGGAAACTTTTTGCCGGTAGTATATATATATAATATCTAGAGACGCGGCAGGATATAGGAGCTTTCAGTATCGAGGAAATAAGGTATCCCTTTCTTAAATGAGGTCCAGATAGCGAAGTTGAGCGTTATTGGCTTGTTGAAGATGGTCCAGTCGACAATTATTGCCATCCAGGCATCTCTTACCTTAATGGATCTTTTACACAACCTTACACTTTACAGAGAATTTTGAAGCGACGATTCGTTGGAAACTGGACAATGACTATCAGGATTGCCCAAGAAATGTTCTACTCCAATTCCATGGCGAATAGTAGCGAATGCCGGCAAAGCAGAGTACGGAGACAGAGAAGGGGTAAGGGGGCAAAACGAGCAAAGAAAGTCAGTGGACAGCCGATGGAAGATGAGGAAGAGAAGCTTCGCAATAGGAGGACACGAAGGAAGAAAGAGGTTGAGGATGGGTGACTGTTCCAGAGAACGCCCGGGGTAGAAGCCAAGAGGGAACGAGAGATGACCGAACGAGATGCTCTTTGAGACACTGAGAGAGTTCCAATAAAGCCGGACCAATTACTGGCCGGCGTCCTTTTCCCCATTCCCCCTATTGATTTGCATTCAAATAGATGTTATACTCTAAGTAGACGGATCCTAATGGATTATCAGTCCGAGTGATCGCCGGCAAGGCATGGGTCGCCGCGAACCATGAGCTTCAAAGCTTTTATATCTTTTCCTCTCTCTTGCTCTCCTTTTTCTTTCTCTTTCTCTCCTTCAGCAAATAACCATCACCCCCGCTCTTCATTTTGCAGTCAGTGTTACGTCCGTATCGTTTCATGCTCGTTTCTTATATCTCCTTCCAATCATTTTCTTCTATATAACCACTGTTTTCATCCATTTTCTAATGAAAGACTTTTGACCTCTCTCTCTCACTATAGAGGGATCTGACTCGGTTGATCCAACAAAATTACTGGAATAAATTTATTTTGTTGACATTTTTTAAATGGATTAAAAACATTGATATTAGTTGAACCATAACATTTTTCAAAAAAAAAAAAATTAATTGGCCAATTAATTAGCTCGTTAACTCTCAGAGTACACACTATATTTACTCCCGTATCGTGTATCACTGATTTCATTGGATTGGTTTAGTTATCTAAGTTTTCCGATGGAAGAGGATTCGCATTAAGGATATTGAACTCTTTTTACCTCGTATCTATATCCTCGCACTTTGTATCGTCAAGAAATGCCACGTTCTTTTTCGGTAGTTGAACCTTTTGAGGTATGTATGTTTACAGTCCCTATCGATTGTCTTCAGTTTATGACCTTATAGAAAAAGCACCCATTGACATAGGAAATATAAGCAATGTAAAAAATAAAAGAAAAATGGATTTTTAACGGCACAGAAAAAAAGTTTGGTTCATCAGGGTGTAACAGAGGCCAATTCAGAAACTAACTCCATTGCATTGAAATCGCGCAGATTCACCCTGAGAAATTGTTTCCGTTCACTCGATGATTTCGTCTCTTGTTTGATACAAGTTTCGCCGCGAAATATCTAGAGACGCGGCAGCGTCTTGACGCCAAATATTAAAAAGAAAGTGTTCAAACGGCAAAGGTAAGACGTGCAGTGTAATATATATACATTCGGTATAAGTTAGGCTCCTTTCCTTCTAACCATCCAGATTTATCCAAGTTTACCTCCTTTTTTCCGACAATAAAACGCTTTAAAACCTTTGTAGTTAATTTTATGTGTTGTACTGACAAATTTAAGCAAACTATTCTATACATTTACATTCTAGTAATATTGTAACGATACCGCTTATTCACGTGCGCGATGCAAACAGCTGATCGTCCGTCGCCATACTGAGCGAGCGCCTAACGGACAAAACCGACACTAGCGTGCGAAACGAGTCGCTAGTGCAAGCTCCTAGCGAGAACAATGTGAAACAACAAATGCTTACGTGACTTTCTGCACGTCGTAATAATTAATAATAAAACAAAGACTTTTATTATAGATTTAATATAAAAAAAAAAATCAGAAAAAAATCGAAGAATCGAAATAAAATACGCTGGCGGCCAAATTATTCGAAAAATAAGGCGAAAATATGAAATCAAAATATCTGATGACTTCTGCGCATGCGCGTGGCGATCGTGCAATGGAATCGATGAATCAGAAAGGCGTCAATCATTGTTCAACAAATGATCAATTATTGTTCATTTGTTATTAAGTTGTGAAAAATACTATCGTTATTGTTAGAAATGGAAATAATCGGTTATTAAAATTAAAGGAGAATTAAGAAAATATGAAATTTTATAAAACGATCTAAAATTGAGAAAATTATAATTCTCGCGCATGCGCGTTGCGAACATGCTATGCGCTCGGCCAATAAAATTATAGAGGCCAACACGAGACTCCAATGAGAAAATTTGCAATGAGAACTTTTCTTCGAGATTATTTTAAGGGTCAATCCGCGTACGCTAACGTGAGAACAAAGAATTTTCTCGGGTATAAAAGACCGTGCGCAGAGGCATCGGGAGCTCATTACTAACTCACTTCTAGCTTATTCTGGAGAGAGACACTGCACTCTTAGCATCAGAATATTCTCCCGCTCCATACGTACTTCAATAACCTATCCTAATTTCTCGTTTTCGGGTGACGGAGTCGTTCGATTTCGTTCGATTCCTGCAGCTGGTTTAGGATAAATTACCGAATGGTGACGGGGTAGTTCGATTTCGCTCTATCCCTGTAGCCAATTACCTATCCTTTAAGGGGTACTGGTGACGGAGTTGTTCGGGTTCGTTCAATTTCTGCAGTTGATATTTTTAACGGACAACACCGCTGTGACCCCCTATTTTTTTCACATTTTTCAAGAATTTTTTTTTGTGGGAAAAAAAGAGATATTCGAAAATTCTTTTTTGGGTTTTGTTCCTTGTTTATTAATGTATCAAAAAACATTTTTTTCACATTTTTCACGCCGCATGGTGGCGCTGGAGAAGCTCTCGCGTCATCTCCGCAGTGGTTCGTGGCACGCAGCAGAACTCTCTTCAACGTCGATCTGAAAAAAAATACCGAGTGTTTTCGTTAATAATATGATATTTTGAAGAGAAGTACATAGGGATTTGGAAAAATATTGATTTTTAAAAAATAGGCACGCCTTTGAAATTAAAGAATGATTTTTGAGCAAAATTTCTCGTCGAAAATAGGCTATAACTTTTATAATTATTGAGATATCGAAAAAATCTTATGTACTTCTCTAGATAATCTACTTTTATTGATACAGTAAAAATTTGAAGTCGATCGGATAAAAATTGCTCGAGTTCTGCTGCGTGCCGCACTCAAAAAAGTGGTTTTGAGAAAAACGCGTTCAAAGTTGGGACCCCGAGCGTCGCGGACCGCTGCACCGCTCCACAAAATATTCAATGTCTACGAAAATAATTATTTTTTCGACCTGGGTCCAACGGCATTTCAATCTTAAAAGTATTTTAGATTTTTTAAAATGGTTTTCAAAAAATCGATTTTTTGAAGCCGTCACAGTGGTGTTGTCCGTTAAAAAAGTTGTTGCTGGCTGGAGTTGGAGATGTTTCGTGTTAATTAAATAATTTAATTCTGAATTTATTAATTTGAAAAATAACCAGAATAAGTCACTGGGGTATTCTGTCTCGACAATTTAAATATTACAAACCCAAGCAAAATTATTGAATCAGTTATAGCCAATAAATTTAAAAATCGATTTCTTTTATTAAGCAATTATTTGATAGGGCCTAATGATATTAAGTACTCAAAAATAAATCGATTTAAATTTATTGTGTTTTTGTCTCATTGGGATTTCACATGAGAATAATCTTTAAATTATTGAATTAATTGCATAATAAAAAAAATAAAGCGTATTAAGTAATTGAATTGAATAGTTTATTTTTTTTTATTGCCCAAAATAGTTCAATTATTATAAGATTATATCGAGTCATGGACAAAAATATTATCATTTTTGTATCGAATCATTACAAATTCCAATTGATTATTTTGGACAATTAATCAAGAAAATTTATCATTTTTTTTATTTTGAGAGATAAATCGATTATTTTCTATCATTATTTTCTTTTGTTTGTATAGAAAGACACCAAGCAGATAATAATTGATAAAATTATAATTCGAAAACAAATATTATTGTTTCCATGAAAAAAAAGAATCCATGCGAATAAAATAATAAACAAGACCGCGAAATAAATAATAGAGAAGAACACGCGAAATAAATAAAAATTTTCTTAACTTCAACAAAATTGCTGTACAACAAAAATTATTTTTGTGTTCTCATGAATAAATTATATTGTTATTTTGTTAAAATCAAATCTCTGTCTTTTCTCGCTTTCTTTCATACCTGCTCCTCATTATTAGGAAGCTCGAATTCACGCGTAAAGACGTGCTGCATAAAACGTACCGTTACAATATGTATACATATGTATACATTGTAAAATGGGATTCTCGTACAGCTGACGAAAAAAGAGCGCTGAAGATTTTGCTTTCTCGTCGTTGTCGTAGATTTTGTTGTCATTTCGCCATTACGTTACCAGCTTAATGACTCTTCATACTTCGTATGGATGACAAAAAATGGATGTAAAAAATCCTAATTAATCACTGAACGGATGTACAGAAAGGTCCTCTTTGTCGCAATCTTTTTGTCATTTTGTAAGAATTATTGCACTGTGCTTTACAAAAATGAACATTTGAGATGTTTTTTCAACATTTTTAACAAAAAAATGAACATTTGTTTTTTTTTTCAAAATTTTCTGAAGTCATAAATGAACAAATTTGTCATCAAAAGTTCACTTGGTTTCGTGACGACTGATTTTCCATTTATTATTTATAAATATTTTTATAATAATTATTACTATTACTATTCTTGTATTAAAAAATTTTGCAACACTAATTTTTCAATCATTATTACTGTAAATCAATTAGTAACAATAAATGAATAAAAGGTTAGGAGTAATAATAATTCTCATGGAAAATCTAGAACTTTTAATCTGCGGAAAAATAACATAGTAACATAGAGAGGGAGAGAGAAAGAGAAACATCACTCGAATGGTGTAGGCGTAAACTAAGGGTGATGGTTTACGACGACATTATTTGTGCTAACTCATAACACCGTGCATAATAAAGTGCACAGAGTCAACGATAAGCGAATATCCTTTCTCTTACTCGAAAGGTTCGTCACTTCGTTGGCTCACATCGTTGAATCCTCATGAGATGACTTCGACGATTCAAGTCGATAGCGAGGTATTGGTTGTGTTTATTCTTGGTCACTTTGTTTGCTAAATATGGCGCACCTGATTATTATTGATATAATGATTTTGCACATTTCTTTACTTGTTTATCTAATTGTTGTAGAAACTGTGTTGAGTAAACTATACTGTTTTTAAAATTGAAGTATGCGAATTTTTGAGTGACGGTATAATCAATGCATTAAATTACAGCTCATGTTTTGCTCTATGATAAGTTCGCTTATCTCCTCATTAAATTGGTTCATGAAGGAATTTAAAAATAAAAAAAATATATAAGTTCTTTCGTTAGTGAAAAAAATAATCTAATTGAATCTCTCTTGCACACTATTGAAATGGGTGGTCGTAAAGAGGTACAGGAACAATTTTTTTTGAGGAAAACTCGTCGGCAAATTATCCAGTCAACTAAACACACTTCATAGAGAAATAAAAAATAAAAAGCAACGCCTCTTGCTGGGAATTTCAGGGGTATGAAAAGAGAGGGATAGAGGGAATAATGAAACTGGGGGTTGAGTCAATGGAAGATGAGTTTTGGGAGGTTTGAGTAGTGGGTGCGACCTTAAAACGGAGGTTGGGTGACCATTGGGCTTTATTCGTGTATATCATACATGAATATATACACGGTTATGTACTCAGTCCGAAAGGTACTCGAGCTGGACGTGAGGGTTGGACGACTCAGGAAGGTTTTTCTGCTTTCGGACTGAAAGAGATGAGGACGTGGTGGTGGTTGGTTGCTCGACGATGGTACGCTGTGATGGAAAGGGGTGGGTGGTGAAATTGCGAGATTTTCGTCTATATGATAAGGTAAAAAAAGTGAGCGAGAGAGAAAGAGGGTGGACTTTGGTTGGTCGGCTGGTCAGGTGGTTTGTACCATCTTTCATATAATTACTGGCATAAAATGCCATGAAGACGTAGCTTTCTTTCTCTCTCTCTACCTATCTTTTCTGATCCCATGACTCTTCTCCTCTCTCCTTCGTTCTATCACTCTTTCTTTCTCACTCCCTTATCATTTACGTGTGTCTTTTTTTCTTCTCTGGGGAGTAGAAAATTTTCAATTCCATTCATGTAAATTATTGTAGCGCACTGCCTCTCGACATGTGCAACTTGTATTAATGACGCAGTAAAGGAGCAGACGGGCGGAGAGCTGCCCATTAGCGGATGAAAGCGGAGGGCTCTCAACGCATAGCCCGATAATAGCCCGACTTATACCCGCCGAGGTTGTGTATAGTTTAGCCCACGTTACCGGGATTCGCCCTGTGCTTTTCTCCCCCCTCCTTTTGCCCCTGTACTCCAAAGCCACCGAAGCACCAGTTCTCACTGCTCTCTCTCTCTCTCTCTCTCTCTCTCTCTCTCTCTCTCTCTCTCTCTCTCTCCCTCTCTCTGTCTCTCTCTTTCTCTCTTTCGCTCTCACCTTTCCTGAAACTGATACAGTACGCTGGTATCCTGGCCGTTTGCCCGTCTGTCCGTTCTCATATGTTCTTTCAGCCGCTTCTACCTCCTCCTCGTTTCGCTTCCCTTCCATGCTGTCAAAAAGTTCTCCGTCTCTTCATTTTCTTTTCTTTTTGCATCCCTCCTATATTCCAATTCCTTAACTATATCTCTTTTTGTTTCTACATCCGTGCGAGACATTTTTTTAAGCGTGGGTTCCTCCTGGATAAAAAGTAGGGATTGGTTCACCCCCTGGATCTTATTCCCTTTAAGCAACCGGTTGCACCTTTTTCAAAGTATCAGCTAAGATCCAAGCTTTCTCCAAACGAAATGACCATTTGATGCATTCCTCTCAAAACTCCCTTAATTGTTCGTAAATCCTTCATAATACGACTCTTATTAACCGTCAAGTTTGCTATGTGAATCTTCCAGTCAAAAACCGTAAATACATGACTATTGAAAATTAGCATTTTTTTAGGGGCCGAGTCCCATTCAAACGCGGATGCCTGATAATAAGAATGCAGAGGCGTCTCTATTATCCTGCTTCAACGAGTTAACCATAACACATCAGTATGTCTAAGCTACCATAATGGCCCCTGGGTAGATGACCGATGGTGCAATGATGGTGTTACCATGTTGGAAATATCTTGGTTGAAATAAAAAGTATATATACGGTATTATCGTAGGTTGAATCCCGAGACTCTTAGGGATCCAATTCGAACCGTAAAGAAGAACAGTTGATTGCTTCATGACATGCACAGAATACCTATCGAAAGGACCAGTTATCCTTAAGTGTATATATATGCAAAATGAAAATGAGGGACCATACACTCAAATGAATATGTAGGTATATATACATGAATATATACATATAATACAGATTTGTATGTATTGTATAAACGAGTACTGCTTATGAGGTCAGTACATTCTTTCCGCTCTGTCAAAGCCTCATTCCCGATGATATTAATAACTCCAGGTATCTCTTTACCACTTGGCGAGTCGACGTTGCGGACAAAGTAATTTCGCGTGTGTCTCATCTCGATTGGCTCGGCGAAACGGTGTATATTATATTCGAACGATATCCAATCACAATCGATGCCGGTGTCGATGTCATGCTGGATAACACAGCATTTAATCTGCCGAAGAGAAGACTCCTTAATATTTTCGTAGTACACATTGTGTATGCAAGTGTGCGAATCTCATGAGTGTTAAAACAACGATCGAATCGTGAGGCAATATGAAAAGCGATAAGCCAACGGCTTATTTAGGGTGTCGCAAAAATCACCCCGAGCTGTAGCGGTGAGAGTTAGATTATATAACTCTGAAGCCAAAAGTCCTTTTCCTTTTTCTCTACGATTCCCTGCTTTCGAGATTTTATTAATTATAGCGATAACCAATCGGATGCAGCAGCGTTAGCGGCGGACACTTCTCCCTTTTTATACGTCGTTCATTGTGGACGGGATTGGCTGTTTTTCTTCAAGGACTATCTGATAAGTGGTGTATGATAGAGAAAAATGAAAAATAAATATTTCTTTAGAAATTCGAGATCTACTCATCTGATAAGCTTTGAACGCAATTTTCGAGACACCCTGCAGACAGTATCCAATATGAATACTATGCACTCTCCAATTCTGTTGTTGACGTTTCTGAACGCAGAAGCACTTTTCGATCCTTTGGCTCTTGTGGGTTCTCGACGCATAAAGAAGACAAACCCATTGCCATGAACTCCTACAGATTCCAACAAACGACCGTTCTTTACGAGGTCAGATACAATATACGTATATACTTTGTATTCTTAGTTCTTTCCAGAAGAAGAAGAAATTCAACGTGAACCAGAGCATTACGTGGGTGCGCGGGTGAGTGTAAGAGAGGAGAAAGAGAGAACGGTGAACTCAATAGTATGCTAGTCCCCCTCATTTTCGCTCTTCATGCCTTTTCATACCTAATTTATGCACCAGGAAAGTCTCGTGAGAATTGCCGATACATAAAAAAAAGTAGTATATGCCATTATTATCTCGTTTCAGACCCATCATGGCGACAAGGAGAAGTAAAATTCAACCTATTTAAGAGGATGGTTCATTCAGAAATCGTACAGAAAAGTATGTTTGCAAAATAATTCCGAAAAATCTGTAGTCTTGTTTCAAATGATAACAAACATGAATATATTTTCTGCAATATTTTTAAGTATATGGTAACTTTTTATATTCCCAATCGCTGAACGATTTGCCACGTTTCGAGAATGTTTCACTTTACGTTTTCTATCTCAAAGTATACGAGACGTTATAACTTTGTTAGAATCCTACTCGCTCCATGATGTGACGAAGGATAAGAGTACTCATACACACACACATACACGTTCGTATGTACGCTCTTTATACCATATATGTACGTATAAAGGACAGATCATAGAGCGTATGCTGTAGAGGATTTTATCGTGAGGAAAAAGAAGTGGTTACTGAAAGAGATGAGGTGCGATTGGAACGGGAGCGAAGCGCAAGATGAGAGTCGAGATTGCCTGGAAGCTCCTCATTCTCGGGTCCTTCCCGCCATCATGACTCTTACGTCAGTAAACTCCTCTTACGAAGGCTCGAGTATGTTAGTAGGATCGGCAGAATAAACTACCACCAACCCTCTGGCAACTTTTTCTCACTTGCAATACTCCACTCTATACGTCGAAATCGAGCAACGCGCGTTGCATCTCGTGTAATATCATAGAATTCATACTTCACATTCACATATATCTATCGACTATGTAAGAGTTTATGTAATATTGTCTTAGACTTCAACTATATTTCATCTCAATTCCAATCATGCAGTAGCCTTATTTTTGATTTTCCAATTTTTCTGGATGAGTCTCTGAATGTCTCTGGATGAGTAAGCTGGTTGACAGGAAAATACATAGGCATATAAAAAAAATATTCCCTTTGATCTTTCTTCGCTGTCTCGAAGGATAGGTATTGTGTCGTAATTAAACATTTTCCTTAGGTTATCATGAAAAATTGTGGGTTCTGTTAGAATGTTGAACTTTTTAAATTTTGGATGCATAAAAACTCTCAAAAATCTGCCTTGTTGTAATGAAAAAGTTTCATTTGCGAAAATGTAAGATTTCGTTGCTTCCTGGTTGGGTCAAAAATCAAGCCATATACGTCTATGAGTATAAGGCTTCGGGAACAGCTGATATGGATCTATTATTGGAACAAAAAGCCTTGAGCGTCTCGATGGATATGAAGTCCACAAATGCTCAAGAGTCTCGCCCCAATAACACATAATACATCACGCGCGCTCGAGAGCAGACAATAGGGCCTGAGATTACCTCACAATGGTCGATGATTTACTTCTTCTCTCATTACCCTGCTTTGTCGTTGCGCTCGAGGTCTCGTCACTGAGTCTGGCTATCATTAGAAAAGTAATGGAGGGCCCCCAGTCTCGTTGATTTTCCGCGGCCTCTACTCTTATATTATCCTCAAGAAATCGAGGCATCAGATTTGCGCTCACTAATATACATATATATACAAATATACAATACAGATATAAGCATACATTTATATATGAAAGCAAAAAGGAGGGTAACAACATCAGGCGTCGTAGAGGAGCAATGCAAGGACAAATTAGAAAGAATCACCCTTAGTCGCGACTAAAGAAAACTCTATTATACCCCCGTTCAACGCTGGCCTCCTCACCTCGACCTCCTCTCTCTTTATTCTCCTGTTTTTTTCCACGGTACCATTTTTTTATTCCTCGTTTAGTTCTGTCTTTCTCTTTATTTCTGAATTGGTAGCAATATTTTTACTTTGTTTCACGTACTAGTTAATTCTGCATCCAAGTTATACAGCATTTAATTCTGCAAGTTTGAAAATACACCGTTAACTGGTGAATTCGATTTTTCAATTTAGTACACAGCTTCTTGACTGTCAAAAAAAATTCTTCCGAGAATTATTAATTTGTTCTAGAACTGGCGTAGATAACGTATAAAATATTTTTATTAATTTTATATCCTTATAAATTCATTCATTTTTTAAGTATAGAGAAGGGCCGGGCAAAGCGGAACACCCCCTCCCCTCTTTGCCCGGCCGTCCACTATAGGTTATCTTATTTTTATTTATATTTTTCTCATACGCATTTTCATATTTTGTCAGGACGCATATTTTCCCAGCTACGAAAATAAATGGTGTGTCTATGCATAGTTAATTTGTACAACATTTGATTTATAGAAAGATCGATGTGATATTCAAGGAAGCGAGATACTTCGATTACTTAATACTATGTTCGATCAGGTATGGAAGTATTTCAATCGCGATCTCTTCGAGTGTTAAACTCTTATTGGTTAAACTCGGTGCACTCGCACACAAATACAAAAAGCAGTTATGCACTACGCTATAAATACAATAGTAAATCTGATGGCTTCAGTAATATTGCATTGTTCATGAAAATGGCAGCGACCAAATCGCAGCAGGATGTTGACTCGATTGATGATCGAGAAGAAAGAAAGAGAGAGGAAGAAAGACTATGATGCGGTCAAAAGCGTACATAGCAGCAATTCTCTGTGATGACCCTGACGGCCGATGCACGTGGTGACCTCACGGTTGAGGCTCTCGCGATAGGAACACGTTGAACAAGTTATAGTGTAACGTACCATTATACATATATGTATCCGTTTATCTATTTCTATATATATGAAAGAAATGGCCGTAGTGATGCAGCAGCCAGTCAGGTATATCACAAGCATAAAGCATGATGCATCTATAGTTTAAAAGTTGCGATGGAGTGCAGAACGCCCGTTCCGCGTTAACGCACAGATCTGCCAAGTCTTATGAATCTCGACCGCCTAAGATTACGCGAAGGCTTATTCGCGATAACGATACTGGGGAATGGCAATATGTATACATATATAGATAGATGTGTATATGTATATGTACTTTCTGCCTTAACTGTGCTGATTGGACCGCGGGAAACGTGATCCGTCAAATCGTTAGCGCGCGAGCGGATTCGATCGAGCGTTACAAGGCTACTAGCAGGAAATTGATTTCACCCGACTCCAACGCTAATCAGTCCTTACCGATCTCTCGTAAATCGCTTACGGAGACTTAACGCATTGAGTGAATCCGCGGCAAAGTTCATTCAGAAGGCACAAGGACATCGTGGTGAGAAAACGGCTAAGGAAAATACCAGATGGGAACTATAGACGTGTATGTTTTGGTATGTCAGAAACATGGCGGAATCAAGCAGGAAGTTCACCAATGAGATAGATGAATCTCTGAATCTTTGGGTTTCCGGTTTTTATTCCATTTGAGCTGGAAGATCTTTCGATGCGATTCCTTATCAAATGGGTTCATTTCGATCCTAAATAGGATCCACGTTCTCTTCAGGTTCATTTCAAAAAAGGGTCTTAAAAACAGGAAATTTCAATTGGTTAGATTTGGGGACATTGTTGCGTGACATAGACGAGATATGAGACCAATCGGACGCGACGGTGACGATCCATCGAGCCTGAATATCGTTCAGGGGTGAGTGAGGTGTGTGTGGAAATGAATTCCGTTTGAGTCTGGCGAACAGGTACACGACGGATAATTCTCGGTGCATGTTTTACGGTAGTTCAAGCCAGGGTACTGGAACGCAACTTGTAGTAGTAAGAAAGTCGAGCCCCTGGAAATCGTCACGTTAGACTACTTGATTCTTTAATCGTTATCAAGATGATATTCTAAAGATTTACCAACTGCACTTGTCGAGGAGAACGATGGGAAAAACCACAGGGGTCAAGTGACCTCGAGATCAGGGCCAAAGTGAAGTATGAATATTGTTGATATCGCGCCATAACACTGGAAAATTTTACCGTTCGTCAATTACCCTGATCTTCCAATCGATTGAATATAACTGAACGGAGTGATGAACACTAAGAAAACGGTAACGGCCTTCGTGTTCTCTGTCTCTTAGGTCATTGTGTGATAATGTTACAGAGGTTCAATAACCACAGAGTATTTTCTCTCGTGTCTAAAACTCTCTCTCTCTCTCTCTCTCTCTCTCTCTCTCTCTCTCTCGCTTCCTCATCGTTTGACTCTCGCTGAGGGACCATGGCCATGGTGAGACGCAATCGAGGACGACTCCCGCCGATTCGTAGATCTCGCTTGGTGTACGCGCTTCATGCTTCTCTCTTTCTCGCGGGCGTATTTGCAATAAATCCTGAGGAAGATCGTGGTGTGTGGGTCTTTCTCTTTCTTCCTTTATCTCTTGGTCGTATATGTTTACATATATATGTCTATATACTTATGAATACACACTAGTGGTGCAAGAACACTCATACAAGTGGATTATTTATGGAAGTTCATCGAGCGCGCACGCCGACGATGAAAATTTCCCTGTGTTTAAGTTAAATCTAATTTACGGTCTCTCTCTTGGCATATGTATATATAGCGCACGTAAGTTACACCGGTATATAACATCTACGCGAGAGGTTTATACCCGAGATCTTACGTCCCTTGCCTCTTCATCCCTTTCCCTTCTTTTCTCCCTTCCCCGTTCCTCTCTTACGAGCATATCCCGTGTATATGAGAAACATAAATCATAATCGCCACAACGCATAGTATACGCTGTGAGGTTGATGCGCACATGCGCATCCATGGTGGGCAATGTACACGATGTCCAGTGGGGAGATAATGGTTTTGCTCGCACGCACGCGCAACTTTTAAGCAATGGTTCAGATTGCCCGCAAGGGTCAACGAACTCTCGGATGTGGTGGCGACTCGATGGTCGCGTTCTCTTACACTTTATATATATATAACTACATTAACCCTGGTCATACTTTTCCGCCGTGGTAGTTGAAGCTAGTAGCCCGTTTGTGACTTTAGACTAAGTTGTATATGGCTCTCTACCCGTCCCAACGTTCTCTATGTCGCTTTTGGCTAACCATTTTGACGGGTTTTCTTTCTTTCTCGCTCTCCTTCTCTCCCTCCCTCCCTCCCTCTCTCTTTCTCTCTCTCTCTCTCTCTCTCTCTCTCTTGGTCTCAGGGAGTCCATCAAGTGAACAGGCCACAAAACAGCAGCAGCATTTGAGCAAAAGCTTCCAGACACTCTCTCCTACCACCACCCTTACTTTGGACCAAGACTACCTTGCTGCCTGTACAACCACTTCTGTCTCTTCCCCTCAACTACCTTTACATATCAAGTGTCCCTTTGCAGATGGTCAATGAAATATCTAATGCTGCTGTTGGATCAGATCTTTTCGACGCGTTAGCGCCCTGCTAAGTATTGTAATTGCAATGGAAAAGATTTTTCGATCGGAATAAATATTTAACATTTATTAATGACTCAATGAAAAATATTTATAGCGAAAATTTATTTATTCATAATTCGCCAAAGAAAAGTCCGGTTAAAAAATGCCATTTCACTTTTTCACCCGGCTCCGTCCTAAATTTACAAACTAATAATTTGACTATCTGCACTGGGACACCCTGTATACAATTGCATTTTCCTCGAGGTTACGAAACCTTCACCCTTCATCCCCACAATTGGATCTTTTCCTATGTCGACCTCCTTGTCTCCGAGGCATCCTTGGATTCGAATGCAACACAACGATGCTCATAACCCCGTGTCTCCACGACTGACTTCGCTTTTTCTCCTTCGGTCTCATCCCTTCCTCTCTTCCTCCCCCCCTTTTCCCGTGTACCCTGCCTCCCATGAATATTTCATTGCGCGACTCTACTGCCCAATGCACCTCCATTCCTTTTCGCTACCCACTTATTTCCCTGAGTATATATCTATGATAATTTTCCTCCTCTTCTCCTCCTCTATAGCCATGCGAACGATCTAGTTTGTCTGCTCCAGCTTCCTCTTGCACATCACTTCCGTTTTTATTCTTTCTTGCTTGTCCATCTCTTACTCTTTCTGGAACAAGCTCCGCCCAATAATTCATACTGAGACACTTTTATGCGGAACTAGAATTTTTCGTTCGTCTTTCATAGCCGTTGCATTTTATATCACCTTGCACTTGAGTTTGGTCGATATTTTCTCGAGTTTGAGACTGTTTTGAGAAATAGAAAAAGACTAAGTGAGTAGTAAAACTTTTTTAAAATTGTAACGAAGACTCACTCGAAACAACCATATGCATATTTTTTGAAGAAAATAATGTTACACCAAGCTCTGCAAATACCACAGGATTTCCGGTCAGGCAACCGATAGCAGGCTGTTGCCAAAGCGTAATAACGTTCGGTTCTGCAGCATGTTGAAGCACTCAAACAATTAAAATTAATGCGAACGATGTTGACATGTACGTAGGAGGGACTTTAAAGTAAATATACGGTTGTCATATGGTGATTAGTAGGGTCGTCCCTGTATATATGGCCGATGTACGCAATGCTGGACGATGATCGATGGCAGTCATAAATAATGCAGCGACGACCCCCTGTGTACCACGGAAGCTTCGTTCTGAGCTTCAAACCACACTCTGAGCTACCCTAAACACATTGCTACAACGTTTCTCACCCTCATTCACGTTGTAAGTCTCGCTTTAGTTCGCAGGATTCAACATTTCATTTTCTAGCGTCTGTCTCCCTTTCTTCGGTAACCCTCAAAATACCATTTCCGATATAGTAAGCGTGGGCATTCGTTGCTTTCTCCTTGCCTGTTGTACTTTCGTCGACAGTACTTGCACCCTTCACTGTCACCCTTAAACCCATTTAATTTCGATCCGGGTTATTAATTATTAATTGGCCGCAGAGTCTCATTATATCTCTATCATGCTCAACGCCTCTGATCTTATAGCCTTTCTATGAGAGAAAGTGAAGAGGATTGAAAAATAGAAGAAAGAGATCTTTAACCACGTTATGCCATTAATTTGGCCGGGTTTATTATTATTATCCGTTATCCCAAAATCGAGGTAACAAAAGCTCTACCATTTGCATCCCGGAAAGGAATTCTTTATGGGACAATTTTTATTTGGGAAGATGTTTTAAACATTTATCTGGGAGATCTTTTAATTTGATTATTTATAAATACTGTTTTAAAAAAACGAACTAATCAAAAATCGCTAGCAGTCAACTTCTCAATTAAAACTTTAATGTTTTGTCAATAATTTTTCCTTCGTCAATGTCACTTACCAATATTGTTACTGAACGAAAATTGATAAGTTCATCCATCTATTTTAAAAATGTAACTTTATACTGGATTGGTACATTAGGGTTCAAGCAGCTTCCACATGAATAATGTAATTATAAATTAAAAGAAAATTAATTTACATTCATTGCTACGACTATGAAATGCACATATGAGAGAACACATATATCAGATATGGCTTGTGTTTATCGATAAATCGTTAAGAACATTTATGTATGCACATAAATATCTCTACCTTGTGATGCTTATGGATAAAGCAACGCGACAAGTTGAGAAACAGTGTTAACGGCCTTAAGCCTTGCGTGTTGTACAAAACAATGTTGCTGCTCAATAGATAACCTTCGTTTTAAGATTAATCTATTAAATATGAGGTGTTCCATTGGAAAAGAAAACATAACAAAGACAGTTTGAAAATTAATAATAATAAATCAATACGAATTAATACATTTTCATTGTTACTGCTACTTTTATTAACGAAATTAATTTTACCATGAAACATATTCAAATAAATGACATAAAAAATCTTTCATAACTTTCGAATGTTTCACAATTTTATGAAAAGAAAAAGGTGTGTTTAATCGCTAGAGAATAAGAAAAATGTCCACTTGAATACTTCGTCATCACAAATTCTGTATCAGTTGAATTATTAGTAAGATCAGTCTATTAGCAGAAATATAAAATATTAGACGTTTTCTACAGTACTGAAAATAATCATTTGAATGTTCAAGAAGTTAATATAAACTCTCAGCTGTTCAATCATTTTGAAATAATGCTAGGAATTGAAATAATTTTATTCAATTTTAATTCGATCCGGTTGATTCGGAAAATCGTTTTTTTTTTTAATCGTGTTATAATATAGTGTTTGCAATGAGCTTAGGAAGACTTTAGTATTTATGTTGTTTACCAAATTGGCTAAAAGTTGCTCGAATCGTACGACAAACTGATTTATGCAGATTTTATATTTTGGGTCGACGATCCAAGGGCTCGCGAAGGGTTGGCGAATACACTTGGGGTTGTATGAACATAATGGAACGTAATACAGTTATCCTTGACACACGAACACACGCCTTTTTTGTTGCAAAGGTCCAGCTAGTTCATAGTCCCTTCTGAATAAAACTCGTACGTGAGTAAGTAAATTTTTCAGGCTTCTTTCAGTCCAGACCACTTTTTTCGATCTCTCTCTCTCCCTCTCTCTCTCTCTCTCTCTCTCTCTCTCTCTCTCTCTTCTTTTCTTCGAGCTGGGTATAAGACGCTACGTACGGGTTAGGGGGATCATTCATTGGTATTGTACGGGTGCGGAATGGCTCGCACATTGGGGCTGATCCTTCCGCTTGTTGCCATTGTGAAAGGAATTCGCAAAGCCCTTTTTGACAAATCGATGGTTGTCGTCGGAAAATTGTCTCTCTCTCTCCCTCCCTCCCTTTCTTTCTTCCCCAAACCAAAATACACATCCACACCGATTGTCGAGATTTATCGTTTCCTCTATTCACTCGAGTGCTCCGGACGTAAATAACCCTCGTATTATCGATATCTATATAGTGAATTCTTACGTACTTGACTGTTGGATATTTTTCTGCAACTTCCTACCCTTGAGAAAAGTGAATAATAGATTTTTGAGAAAATTTATGATACACGTTTGCTATATAAAATTAGTTTTGTACAATCGACTTATTACTATAAAGACGAGAATTTTAATTTATTAAGATGGTTATTGATTGCGAAAAATTGAAAAAAGAAAGTATGTTTCATTGACAATAATTGATCATCTAAAAAATCTAACAGAAAATTTTCCAACAGAAGTACAGAGAAATAATGAGCACTACTATTCAAAAGCCTTTTAATGTTTATATGTAAATTAAAAAGGTCCACAATTCTGCGAACGATATGCAAGGAATTCAAAATTCTGCAATTTCACTCTAACATCGTGTACTCAAAGAGTTTCCCCGAGTTCTAACGTTAACTGGGCATGTAATGAGTTTTTAAAAATCATCTCCTTGTTTCATAAAATGTTTACTGTGTGCAAAGACTTTTGCAAAGTCTTTTCATCAAAGCGTTTGTACACATAAGAACGTATTTTGAATGTTTTTACTTTAAGGTTCCACGTAAATAAGAAGGTTTTCAAAGTAGTTACTTTGAAGCATACTGGCTGTACGATGTATTCCCTTTGCTCTACTATTAATTTATTATTCAACTGTCGGTTGTAAAGTAGGCGTTTTTCGTATGCCAATTTTTTTTTCTTCAAACTGCCTGCTCAAATAAAATTAAGGACATTGTACTTTTATTTAACCTGTCGTTGGTCGTGCTATGAGACTTTTCTCACACTTCTATTAAAACGATAATTACTCTAAAATTTCAAATGGCATAAGCATTTGAAAATTTTTCTATCTTCTTCAAATATATTTTTCTGTATGGCAAAAGAGTTAAAAAATGTTTTTTCAATTTTTATTTGTTTATTTTTTCATTATTTTTTTATAGCATAAATTATCATTGTACTTATGGTTTTTAAGAAAAAAAAATGTTTAAAAGTCACAATTACTGTGGCGAAATTATTTTAAAGTCTCTATTTATAAAATTAAGCACTTGAAACTATACTTGTGAGAAAATCTCATCGCGCAACCAACGTTTGAAGTGTAAGTAGCGCGACCGCTGACGAGTAAAAATATTTTTTTAATTCAACATTTCGTTAGTACTTACTAAGAAAAAGCTGGTATTGTAATATTTTATAGTACTGTGTGACCTAAACCCGCACTTAAATAACGCGTATCCGCGGCTAAAGCAATCCATTTTTACATAGTAAAAAAATGAATTTACTTATATCATAGACACATAATAACTAAAACAATTGATGAGAATTAAATCGTGACCATGTCCACACCGAAATCGTATGATACTTTAATCAACGAATTTCAAACGTCAAAAGAAGAGTCGGGTAGAATATCGCTTAAAAAAAAACTGCAGGTTGTAGAAAAAATACAGTACAACTTCAAGATTCGGTTGAAAATTCGGCGTGAAAATTTGAAAATTCAACATGGGTGATTCAGGAAGTGAATTCTGAGTCACCTATGAACATCTGCAACGTTGATAATAAAGCTCTGTAGATTGAAGATGAAAGAGCAGAAAAGATGTAAACCCATTTGTATAAACTATTTGAAGTTCTATATTTGTTATTTGAACTTCAATAAATAATGTAATTTGATCTCCATAGTTATTTATATATATGTACGTTATTTAATAAATGTACGTGTCACAAAAAAGTATTTCCAATCGGGCAAGAATTTTATTTTTAATTCAATAGATCTTTCAAATAAATTATGAAGATGGCGGATTTAGGTCACACGAGTTATAAAATTATTAAACAAATTAATTGAATATTCCACAATTTATCCAAATAAATTAATTGAATTGTTCAACAATTTGTTTAAACAAATTATGACAAAAAATGAAATTTCCCAAAATCGATTCGAAAATCGTTATCTACGAAAAACAATACGTAGACGACAAGTTGTCTTAATTTTTTTGAAGAAACGAGACCAAATCAAATCTTTCTAAAATCGTTCCAGAAATTATGGCCAATAAGAAATAATACGTAAAAACATACGTTTAGCAAATTTCATTTACTCTGCTTGGACAAATGATTACTTTAAATAATGTGATTGCGATATATTAACGTAACTTTTAAAATCATAACTGTGTCCGTTGGGAGGCTCCGCCCCCGAACCCCCCTCGCGGGGGCTCTGCCCCCTAGCCCCCGCCGGGGGCTTCGCCCCCGGACCCCCCTCGCCAGTCTACCGACATAGACATGACAAATTTATTTTTCGAATTTATGAAGACTTTCAATTTCGTTTTTGAGAGAATTTTGATCATCAAATAAGAAACAGGCGGGTTTATGTCACACGAGCTATAAAATAGTAAACGATACTCGTGACTTAAGTAAGTCTATTAATGCACGGCATTTAGCACCCTCGCTACGCTCGGGCGCTAACTTCACGCCATGCAATAATGGACTACTTAAGTCACACGTATCATAATATACTATTAATTCTTAGTGAATACAGTAGACATTTTTACACGGAGAAAACGGACCTGTTTCATAAAGTAACATTTAAAATGTTCTTTTAAAATATCCTTTATACTTTGTACAAAATATGAGAATTTAGGTAACAGTCACAATGAGGTATTGTAATTTTTGCAACTCGCAATTTTCCTTTGAACACGATCTAAATAGTTATGTATAAATAAGAAATGATATTATACGCAAAAACAATATTTCGATGTGCCTTTATGAAATATTCACAATGCCCTTTAGGAACTATAACTGATGAGTAAATATGCCATGAAACTAAAAAATTTTGAAAACCAGCATAGTAAAAATCCACCTTCAATAAGAGAATAAATACCAAATGCGTGTCAGATTTCAGTGCAGGGTTAGTATAGTGTTTCATGATAGCAGAACCAGTCATCTGGTATAATAATTTTTCGTTTCCGTACTTTTTATGTTACTTGATGGCTAACGTAACTGTTACTCTTTTGAGATGTATTGGCTGTTCGATTATTGCTTTCACCGCTGTGTGGCGCAGAGTGCCGAGACTTTTCTCACATAAGGCATCACTTTGCGGCGAGCATAAATTCCACAAGCCAGAAGAGTTCGGTCATACCAACCAATTCTCTCCAAGAATTTGGTAACGAATATTTATTTTTACCTAAAACATATATGATTTAATACTTTTTCTATACATAGAGAATAAATATGTCATGTAAATATCTAAGAAGTAAAAGAAATGAATCGTTTTAACTGCATATTAAATTATGTAATGCATGTAATCCCAACGCATTTTTTACTATGCGCATTTTAGCATACGTAACCCTGATCCTGTTCAATAAATGAGTCGAATTAGTAAGGTAGATATTTAACAATATTATAAAGTTTCAGATTTTTACCGTGTCACAATATACATTCTGATGCTACAATGACAAAATTTACTATGTTGCTATATACATTCTAACGCTATTATTACAAAATTTGCCTCAAGTATATTGACTTTTTTACTATGCTCATTGTGAGAAATGCATGTGTAGACCCTATAAACCAATATGCCAAATATCAAATAAGGCTATACGAACCACAGAATTTTTACAATGCCGCGTAAGTAGAACTTTATTTGATGTTTGAATAAGTACTAAAATTTAGTACTGCCCTCAAAATACTATGTTATTTTAGCATTAATCCACGAGATTTCTAACAATATTTGTTTGAATTTTCGTTTCCTTTTTCTTCGGGTATGGTTAACTACAAATTTATATCATACCGGAATATTTCATTGATCTTAATTTCATTAAAATTATTTTATTAACTGTCGCAATTATGCCATCCAAAGATCGAAACTCTCATTGGAAATGGGTATAAGATTTATAAATTGATGATTTAGAAATATGGATCACAATGATTATTATTATTATTATTATGCAGGAGGAGTGTCAGATTAGCATACATACATCCACATACCAATACACGCGCACACAATAATATAAGATTACAGAAGTTTTTTTGGGAAATATTGATTTCTATAATATTGTGACGTGAATTTTTTCAGCCAGTCATATTTGATATCAAAATTGGTCGTATCTCCCCAAACCTCCCGTTCAATGTTCCGACCACAACAAAATCTCTTAGAACCTATCCGGATCGAAACCAAAATTGTTATTTCCGTTATTAATTAATTTCAATCTTCATTTTATTTCCGAGCGATATCTTGCGATATCCTGTATTAGCGTTTAAACAAAAGCCAGAGACAACTTTGGCCAATCATCGTCGTCGTCAGCGTATTTCGAGCGGGGTTCGTATGCTTGACCATCTCTCGCTTCGACTCGTCGCTGCTAATTTCTGGGTTCCGTCCAATAACTGTCCTAGCTGCCGAAATCATGAAGGTTAAGGATTGTCGTCATCGCGCGTCGTCGGTCACATTTTCGCCATTACGATATTTCGCCCCATATATCGCATCTCCCGAAATTATTTTATGACATCGACAATCTCAGATGAAATGGCTAGTCCACGGGAAAATGTTCAACATCAAGAACTAGGAGTCCGAGATTAAAAATTCGTTATCGTTTAATTTCGAATACCTCGGCTCCGTCTCACGCTTATTTAAATTCTTGTATGAGGAAGCCTAAACATCATATTTCAGAGACAATGGATAATATTCGGTAATAAGAGTAGGAGGAGAGTTCGCTGTCCCGCCTCAGACTCATCATCGCGGTTTTCGTTAAATTTTTACGTGGCATTGAGCACGACGAACGTCCGAGATTATTCTAAAAATACGTAATTTTGCCTAATGCGATTCGTACGGTCGGTGAGCTCGTTCCGATATCTTTTGATGTTTTCTTTGATAATAAAATAAAGTCTAGCAATCAATCGCGCTAGAGTTTGGCTCAATTGTTTAATTTAACGGTCATGGCGACGATTTTGCCTTTTTGCTATTTCGTCTCGTTCTTTTCCCGTGAAGCGATGAGTGTTCCGATGCGAGAAAGGAAAATATTGTGGTCGCTAGTGAAAATCTCGTATATTTTGTCTGTGTATTTTTTTTTTTTACAATTTATGAATCGTTTCTTAGCGCATCGAGGGAAACAGTGACAATCTCATGTGTAATGTGAGTGTGTACGCGTGGTCTGGAGAATCGCCGTTATTTTGAAAAATAAGAAAAGTTCGGCCGACCCTGACGGATCCAGTAACGGGACCTTGTAAAAAAGACAACGGGAAATTCCGTTCTAGTTTTGAGGCTTTCACGGCCATTATTGTTACAATAGTTTATGGCTTCCGGATGGATACCGTGTAGAGTTTCAGCGTATTGCCGACTTTTCGCAAACGTTACAGTTTGCATCATTAGGGCTGAGAGCTCCGATACTGAAGCTCCCTGGTCTCAGGTACTCCTTATATACGCATGGTCATCGTTTCGGAGGACTGCACCAGTCAATCAGAGTTTTTGATTGATCAGATGGTCAATTAAATAACATCATCAAAAAATCCGGTAAGATCTCCCCAGACCTCTGGCCACTCATAGAACACTGCCTTACCTCCACATATTTCTAATTCCAAGACCAGTTTTATGAACAAATCTCCGGTGCAGCCATGGGCTCTCCCATCTCGCCAATCATCGCTAATATATTCATGGAACATTTTGAGAACAAAATCCTGGAAAAAGCTCCACTCAAACCTTCAACCTGGTTCCACTACGTTGATGATACTTTTGTCATCTGGAGCCATGGCAAGGAGATTCTTTCCCAGTTCTTCAATTTCCTCAACTCCCAACACTCCAACGTAAAATTCACCATGGAGGTTGAACAAAACCAACAAATCCCCTTTCTAGATGTATTGGTCCAACGGAAAGGTGATGGCTTCCTAGGCCATCAAGTCTACCGAAAACCAATGCATACGGATAGATACCTATATGCTACCTCCCACCACCACCCATCCCAAAAATCGTCTGTTATCAGGTCCCTAGTATACAGAGCCCTAATCATTTGCTAACCTGATTCTTTGGATAACGAATTAGATCATAATAAGCAGGCCTTATCAATTAATGGATACAACAGAGGAGAAATCAACCGGAACATTGAACGTCTTATGAAGAAAATCGCAGGTGAAGGCAGCAGAGGAAAAGAAACAACAAATAAAGAAGCCGTACGCACAAGCGTCTTTCAAGGCATAACTTTTCAAGAAATACAACATCAAGGTCATCTTCAAATCACAAAAGAAGATAGCACAAATGCTCCAAAACCAAAGGATCAAAGACCTCCTTTGAATACACCGGGAGTATATAAGATACCATGCTCATGCAGAAAAGTGTACATAGGAGAAACCGGGAGGAAGATCAGTACACGGATCAAAGAACATCAACGGTGTGTCAGGTATGGCCATATTCTTCAGGCAGCACTAGCCGAACACAAGATGGAAACAGGACATTTCATCTTTTTCGACAAAGCTAAAATGTTGACCAACCCACTGACAAGGAAACCTTCCCAGGTGTACCCCGCCGATTTTGTTCCGCTTGGAGTATGTTATTCTACATTGAAATCTAAGAGATACCTATTTTTTCTTTTTTGCGGAAACTCATATTTAAGGGGTGAAACACACCCCTAAAGTTGAGGTCTCCTAGAGGAGGTTGTTCAGTTCCATATATATGCAGACAAGGGGGCAAAATCAAACCAATTGCATTCAATGCTTCATAAAAAGTTATGACTACTCGATTTTTTTCAGCCCTGAGGGGGTGAATAAGCCGAAGTTATAGGGGTTGAAAATTAAAAAAACGTTATAACAAAGAGAATATGCTCGATATGGAAGTGAAAAAAATTGCATAATTAACAGTTTCAAAAGTTAAGAGATACATCTTTTTGCGTTTTTTGGAAAAATGCATCCTTAAGGGTGTACTACCCTTACATCCGAATACCTTTAATTTCTGTAGATACGTATTTTTTTAAGTATCTATCTACTAGAAAATATTCTTTTGGATATATTAATATATTTTGGATATATTAATGGATGTAAGATTGTTATCAACATAAAAAAAAAAATCCCTTGAAAAAAATTGTTTTAATAAAAAAATTGCGATTTCGTCTTCGTTATATATAATAATCGTTACAACATATGATTTAGGCATCGCAGATAATGAAAATTCTTTTCAATCACATTGTTAGCATATTAATATTTCTAGTTATTGTATCATTGTTTTTATTATATTTTATATGCTGTATTTTGTACAAATGTATTTTTGATTGACAAATGAAATTATTCATTATATTCTTTGCAATAGTGGAAATCGTCAAAAAAGTGTTGGAAACATAATGATTTTTTACACGATGAACACCTAACAACAGTAATAATTTGATATACGGGTACATCACAATGCGCTTTGCAAGTTTTAAAACTAAAATCTACAGGATTTTCAAAATTCTTCGGTCGCCATTCATTATAACCGCTTTTGAACCATGAATACCTAAATAAGTTTACATATCGTGGAGATGATAATTGGTTGTGAACAAGTGACTGAAGCTTAATTATATTATTTCGTAAATGCAAATTTAAATCATAATCCATTAATATGACATTGTCAGAAAAATGTTTCACATAATTTTTCCATATCCGGAAGCCAAAAACATCCAAACGTTGAATCTTTCCCGTTGTACCCTGCAGTATTTTTCTTAATATTATATTTTTATCCCGAGGTTTCGCTTCGTCAACAGCTCAAGGGCAATGTCCAGTCCAGGAGTCAATTAATAAAATACTGTTTGAACCAATTTGGGGGAAGAAGACATTTTGTAGCCAGGTTTTAAAATGTTCTGAAAGTATGAATTAATTTTTCAATTTGCTTCGTTGCAAGAAATAAACAGTATCTTATGTGTCAATATAAGGAATTCTCTAAAAAAATCATTTTTATTATTGCCTGAAGTGAGTTTTCCAGATTTCGATACTTCTATGTAAACGTTTTCTGGTCTGAATAGTGACGATTCCACTATTGGACCAAATTTACCACTTGGTTCTTTCAAAACCGGGAATAGCGGAGAAAGAAGCCTTCCGTCACCTGCTATAGTGGGCTGAATCGTATAACTATGTGTTGTAGAAGCAATTGATTGTACAAGGCATTCAACTTGTTTCTCTCCTTCAACCGTTAATGTTCTTCCAGAATGCATTTCTAATTGGAAACCACTTTGGTCCGAATTGTAGACATTCGATAACCCATATTCTTCTATATCGTTGTTCACTTCAGAAACAAATTGTTCAGCAAGCTTTCGCAGATTGTCTGCATTTTCAATACTTTTTTTTGTGAGAAATTTACTAATTTTTCTGGAAACAATCCTATGAGCTTTCTTAAATGAGTGTACCCACTTGTCTGACGCCTTAAAACGGATATCTTCATGACCGATTTCTTTTTGTGCTTGCATTGCCCATTTTTTCAAGTCGATGTCATGTACCATAAGACCAGCATCAACGGCAGCTTTAAAATTGGCTAAAGTGTACTCGCAAATTCTAGCTATTTTTTCTTTATAAGTTCCACCTTTATTTAAATATTTAGCCCATCTTTCTAATTGAGTCACTAACTGTACTTCTCTAAATTTTTGTTTAACGCTTGATAGGCTCAAATTTTTAGTTTTGCCACTTCTCCAATAGTTGACTGCCCTCGATTTATACTCGTACGAAACAGATTCATCATCAGTAGTACAAACATCCGGGGGTAGTACCGGATCATTGATTGCCGATCCCCATTCTTCATCTTCTACTATTTTCATATCCCAATCTTTGTAAGGTTCTTGGAAATATAATGAATCTTCTACGATTGTTTCGACGCCCATGTAATCTTGCATAGCATTCGTTAATATATTTTCAATGCTTTCTTTTAATTGTATTTCACCATTATTTATAGGGCTTTCAGGTATATTTAGGGCTTGAAAATGTGCCAAAACTAATCGTATCACATTAAGCGGATTCACTTCCATTTTTGATAATAAATACACTTGATTTCTTAACTTATGGAACTTTTAACAACTTTTGATTGCAAACAAAACACAGAGCTATACACGCCTTTGATTGTTGATATTATTTTATCACGAGATAAATTCCTTCTAACTCGCACTTATCGAATTGAAGCAATTTCTGAAGAACGCGACTTATAAGCGTAGCACAGGCCATCATATGTCAAATAAGAGAGGCAGAGGTAGATAACAGTTATATATTTCTTATCAACGTATTTTGAAACTTCTTTCAATGATAGATGAAGTAGAATATCAACTCGGAGAATCAGATAGCTAATAAGCAAGGCTAACGAAAATATACAAAGTAAATGGTTTGAAATGATAAAAGATATCAGTTCATTTACTGCTACGTGATTGTAACAACAAACATCACGTGTATAACAAACTTCTTTTTCTCTAACAAAACGAGAACAAATTTAGCCAATTTTTTCAACAGTTTTTTGATAATAAAAAATAAAGAAATAAAAATAAACCCTCCATAGCAAAATAGTGACACACATACAAATTAATAATCTTTTTAAAATTTTGTTTCAGACAATAATTACGGCTAGAATCGTGCACATCATTTTTTTATAGGACATTTTCAATGATATAAAAAAAACAGTGTAAAAAATGAAAATAACATTAAGAATTCATCCTCTATTCTTTAAGAGTTCATCAAAAACTCGGTTGAAACAAAATCGCGAAAAAAGCTACTTTTCGATCTCTCAAGAAAAGAATTTTCATTATCTGTAATGTCAGAATCATATGTTCTATCGATTATTTTCAAGGGATTTTTTTTATGTTGATAACAATCTTTTTAAACAATTTCACGATATGTTCTATATCCAAAAGAATATTTTCTAGCAGATAGATATTTAAAAAAATACATATCTACAGAAATTAAAGGTATTCGGATGTAAGGGTAGTACACCCTTAAGGATGCATTTTTTCAAAAAATGCAAAAACATGTATGTCTTAACTTTTGAAACTGTTAATTATGCAATTTTTTTCACTTCCATATCGAGCATATTCTCTTTGTTATAACGTTTTTTTAATTTTCAACCCCTATAACTTCGGCTTATTCACCCCCTCAGGGCTGAAAAAAATCGAGTAGTCATAACTTTTTATGAAGCATTGAATGCAATTGGTTTGATTTTGCCCCCTTGTCTGCATATATATGGAACTGAACAACCTCCCCTAGGAGACCTCAACTTTAGGGGTGTGTTTCACCCCTTAAATATGAGTTTCCGCAAAAAAGAAAAAATAGGTATCTCTTAGATTTCAATGTAGAATAACATACTCCAAGCGGAACAAAATCGGCGGGGTACACCTGGGAAGGTTTCCTTGTGAGTTATTTCTCTAGGAAACATAGAGAAGGTCTAGAAATCCGAAATCACTCGGACAACCTTAACAGAGACGGAGGTTACCAGGTCCACCCAATCTGGCACACCGTCCTCCCGGTTTTTTAATTGATCAGCTGATCAATCAAAAACTCTGATTGGCTGATGCAGTCATCCGAAACGATGACCATGCGTATATAAGGACTACCTGAGACCAGGGAGCTTCAGTATCAGAGCTCTCAGCTCTGGGGAAATTGCGTTGTCCTTTTTACAAGGTCAGACCCCAAAGGCACCGCCAACGTTACCTTTAGCGTCTAAAGTAACGGTAATGAAAAAGACAACAAGCCGAATCCGCCAGGGGAGTAACTGACTATCGGGACCTCGGCATTTAATTTCCGTATTTTTTGTTTGAACATCGAATTTTCCGTTTCTTAATAAATTCTCTTCGCGAGTAGAACCGCAGTGAGAATCGTAATAGACTCGGTTAATTTTGTAATCGTGTGTGTAGGATCCCGGTCATGTGAGTATGAGTGTGATCGCATTTGTACTTTTCTCTCGATGACGTTTTGCGCGTGAATAATATTGTTTCGTGTTTCTATCCCGCGAATTATTCTTTAAAAATTTACTCTTCTGTATCGATATTTAGAATTATAATATTTTTCGAACGGGTTTTGTCCCGACATTAATTTAATTATTAAATAAATTTTGAATTGTTAGAGTTATTCGTCAAATCTGATTTTCATCTGATTATTTAATTTTTCCAATGTTCTAACTCTCGATCTTCGTCTTTTCCCCGTTATTTCGTTTTGGCGACTGTGCCCAAAATAATGAAATAAACGAACGTGGAGGAAGAGAGAGAATTTTGTGACAATCGCAGCTATGGAAATTTTGGTCACAATATATTGTGACGATTTTGCCACAAATACGCAAGATCAAATACAAGTAAATAAATGAGCCAATTTTTAGGAGAACGATAATAACAAAAATAGTATTATATTTTACCACATGAAATTATTATAGAAAGAATACGAAAATCTGTTTAAAACGCGAAACAAAAAACAATTTGGAGATTTTATGTTTGAGCGCCAATTAATTCTTAATAAATTAACAAAAAGAAAATTCTCCAATCAAAGTTACAAAAAAAACTTAGATTTATTTACACAAAATTATCAGATATAAATGATTTTATAGGAACTAGCTCTAAGGGCAATACAGGAAAAGGAAAAATATATCTCAGGGCGAAGCAGTACCCTGATACTTAGGCGTCTTATGTTTATACCCGTAAAAGTCTTAACGATGTGTCGTTAGACGGGGAAAGATGGGGGAGGGGAGCAATGAGGACCCGAAAATTAGAAGTCTGAAAAATAATAATTATGATACGCCAAAATAAACCGGCGCTCTGGTCTAGTGGCTAGCGTGCTTTTTACGAGGATTGAATATGAGGCATACACAAGTAGCTGTGGTTCATGTTCACATTCTCTTAACAAGGCATGACGTAGCTCTGGTATCGTGAAATGAACCCGGGACCGGCTGTAGGAGCACAGGTTTTCCGCAGTTTCCCTGGGCCCATGGAATCGAGTGTTATGGCGAATGCCATGAGAATCGGATGCGGCTGCATGGGGGTCTGGTTACTAATCCGAACCAGACCCTCAGGGAGGACTAGCTACTGACTTATGCCGACTCAGTAATATGCGAAAGCCTTTAGGCAGGGGGGAAAAAGATACGTTAACGGGGTCATCCCATGTGACAGCTATATTTTTTTCGCTTTTTTGGGAATTTTTTTTGATGAACCATTAAAACACAATATCTTTAAATTTTTACCACACATTTATTAACATTTTTAGAGTCCCTCAGAATTTTATCAAACAAAAATAACGAGTTGAATCGACTTTACACCGTTCGGAAGACACCGTGTGTTGGTTGACGGCTGCCATGATTCCGGAGGTTTTGCTCATCTGAAATCAAAAAATCAAACGGCATTTCAATTTGTAGACCTGAAACTATCGCTGGAACTAGAGTAAAGTAAAAATATCGAAAATTGAATTTTTGGCACGGTTTTAAATGTCGAAAAAAGCGACGAAACTTGGAACTTAACATTTAAAACCGTGCCAAAAATTCAATTTTTGATATTTTTACTTTATTATAGTTCCAGCGATAGCCTCAGGTCTACAAATTAAAATGCCGCTTGATTTCTTGATTTCAGATTAGCAGAACCACTGGAATCATGGCAGCCGTCAACCAACACATGAGTTTCTTCCAAACGGTGTAAAGTTGATTCAGCTCGTTATTTTTGTTTGATAAAATTCTGAGGGACTGTAAAAATGTCAATAAATGCGTGGAAAAAATTCAAAGATAGTGTGTTTTAATGGTTCATAAAAAAAAAATTCCCAAAAGAAGCGAAAAAAATAGCTGTCACATGGGATGACCCCGTTAAAATACTTCTCACAACATAACGCAAAAATGACATTTTTAATTAATTTAACTATTGCGAGAGAATACGAAGAAAAATAATCGAGTTAATAGAATACGAAAGCATCCCAATGACGATTCAAAACTTTCGTTCGTTTCAAAAATTCTCATTCGTTTTGGTCGGACGTGAACAAACGAAGGAGAACAATGGCGCTCGGAAAAGTGGGAAGGGGGAAAATGGCACTAAATATTTACACTAAAAATATCGTTAGAAATATCATAAATTAGCAGTTGGTGGACTATGGGGGCGCTAGTGTCCTCACGTTGTCACAGGCACCACGCTGTCTCCACTCGTTGTTGTTGTTCAAGTGTTGACGTGTCTCGGTGATATTTTCGTGAAGTGGACGCTTTGGACGATCTTCCAGGGAGAGAATTGATACGATGAAGATGAGGACGATTATGTGCCTTGACGCCATGGGACTCTTGATATTTTTTCCAGTCGTTGTATTCGAACTCGTACTCGACGACGATGACATTTGGAAGTTAAGTCCCCTCGACTCGGCTATTGATCTCTTTCTCGATTTTTGCCGACTTCGTTGACGGTAAGAGCAAATGTTCCTCAACCAGGTGAGTTGTTTCAACTTTCTCGATGATATTTCGATCGACATGACAGGAAATTATGGGAAAAGTAAGGAAAATTCTTGAAGAGGTTATGGGAACAGATGTTCGATTTTTGGAGTATTTTTGGTTGAGGGGAGGGAAAACTGTAAAGGATAGGGTTTATTCTAAAATTAGATTGTTGACGATATGATTGGGTTGAGGGTTGACGATCTGCTGGGCTATGTTCCGTTGTTTTTCATCCTAAATATATTCGCAGGCAAGGTCAGGGTGCGGTGTATTTTCTTGAGGTGTTCTTGAGGTTTTTGGTATTGACGGTTTTCGACGAGCTTAGATGACCTAAACTACATACCTTAAAAATTAATTTACGGAAGCTCCACCACGTAGGGCCGGTTTGCGTGGGTGCATAAGCAGGACCCTTTTTTTTTAGTAATTCGCATGTTTGTCATGACACCGTTGGTTATAAACATATTATTGATCATTTTATACAAACATTATTAGTTGTACATCGATAAATAAATACCGTAAAATCAGTACAATTTTATGTTACGGTACTGCATAGAGAAGTACGGCAACGTCGCAATTCTCCATCACACTCTCTCCTTCTACGTCTTTGTCGTACTCATGAAACCCAGCTGATCGTGGGTCGTCGCGTGTTATTGTGTATAAAATTTTAGATATTTAAAAGAGCTTACAGTATATTATTTATTGAAAAAATGCATTGATGAAACAGTCCAACAGCTCAGAAAGACTTGATTGGATACATATATTTTGCTTTAGTAATTTATTAAGATATTTATAATTTTTAGTAAACGCTATATGCTATGAAATTTCCAAGATGTCTGTTCATTTAGTAATAAAAATTAATGTTTCATTATTGTTGAGAAATAGATAACTGGTTTCATTAATCGATTTAATTCTTTATTTTATTACGATGAAACCAACTTTTCTACCTATACGTCAATCACAAAAGAATGTAAGGTTAGGTAGCTGATGATTTACCTAATTTCTGCGACGCTGCCGAATCTTTATACGGTTGCGAAACCTGTCAAAACTTCAAGTATTTCGACATTTTAACATTAAATATCTGTTTACATAAGTCGTTGACCAAAAGTTTTTTATTGTATTTGGAATCTTTATAACCTCATCAACATTACTGTAGTTTGTGTTCAATATCTGTTGCGCGAATGCGAAGATTTCACTTGATACAAGTCTTTTGAGGGTGACTTTTCCACAAGCCCTGTGTTAAAAATTCCAACTTTAATAATTTCTATTTCTCTTATTTAATCATTGACCTTACCTGAAACTTTGCATACATGAATATGGGTACTCTATCTACGATTTACTGAAAGATTATTTTTTTCTGTTGATGAATCTTTCGTGACGAAGACTCCTTAAATTATAAGAACAAAAATTACATAATCCCGAAGAATATTACGCATGGAAATAGGAAAAATTTCAAAAAGACACAGTGTGAAACTTAAAAAGCGGAAGACTGCTGTGGTGGATTTCAAAGTGCGCGACGGAAGTGAGTATGTGAAATTCACAACGTTACAATATTTATATATATTAGGGTGATTAAAAAAAACGATATTTTTTTTTCGTGGGCTGAAGGGGGATGGTAGTATATGCAAAAAAGTAACTCACCCAAAATTTGGTATTTAAAAAAAAATTTTAGAGGATGCTCAAATGACTTTTATATGTTGTTTTTCTACACTGAAAACCGAATTTTGTTGAAATATTGAAACATTTTGTTGGACGTATTCAACAAAATTATTTCGTCCAGGCAACAAAATTTCAAATGTTACAATAAAACTTCGTTACACTGAAAAGAAACTTTATTGAAACGACAAAAATTTTGTTGCTTGGACGAAATAATTTTGTTGAATACGTTCAACAAAATATTTCAATATTTCAACAAAATTCGGTTTTCAGTGTATTTTAGGAAAAATCGTTATGAAAAACATCTCAAACCAAAATGAAATTAAATAATGCAATGAATAATACGTATCTCGATAATACAAATTCATCGAAAAATTATAATATTTTTTGAATAATCAGCTGAAAAATTTCAATTATGCGCATGAAAAAACGTAAAAAAATGTTAAGAAGGTTATGAAAAATTGTTAAACTACTCAGTTTATTATAACAATTATGTCACCCAAAAATGAAATGATTCGTCTACATCGTTAATTAATTATTCGCTTTTTTATCAACGAAAACGATCATTTTTTCGCCCACCGACGAAACGTAGAAGCGAAGTGTGGCAACGTCGCATGAGTGCTAAATGGCGCGCGTATTTGAATACCACTAATCGCCGTGGTGAGGTTATACGCTCAATAAAACACATTTTTAAAGAAAAGTGATATATTTTATTTATTGTGTAACTTAAAAATTCTATTATGCTACGACGTCTCGTTCTCGATGATTACATGTGTAGTAGCGACAGCTATGTCCAAAATTCACAACTTTTAGAGTTTTCAATTGTTTTTTTTAAACCACCACCACCATTCATGGAGACGTTGGGCGCAACTTACTTCATATAGTTTCGTTGTGTCCAACGATTTGCATCGAAAGAGCGAAGTTGAAATAAAATTTTATTTAAAACAATAAAATAATTCTTCACGATGCCGAAGGAAAAGAAAAGGAAGCATTCACGATCGCGTTCAAGGGATTGCAAACGTGAAAAAGATGAAGAAAATAGAAGATGGCAAAATATGCAGCAGCAACTAGATAACCTCAGAAGTGTCATCTCTCAATTCGTACAACAAAAAACAGACGAACAAAACTCGGAAAAAATCCAATCCGACAAACTTCCAGGTGAAATGAATAAATTGTTCAAGAATTTTTCCACACGAAAAATCTTAGTGCGCTTTCCATACGATTGACGCACGTCTAACAAAGGGAATATTAGCAAAAAATAATAAATATAATTTTCAAGATTTTTTCCATCCGAAAAAATCTTAGTGCGTCTTCCACACGAACGACACACACCTAAAAAAGGCAATACTGACAATAGTCACTAAACAAATAGTTTATACAAGTTTCATGTAAACTTGTAGATTTCAATTAAAGAATAATTAGTCGGAATTTGTTATCCATCCATTGGATAATCACTACTCAATGTAGTATAAATAAAAATTGTAGTTTTTTTTTCGATTTTAGACCATATTGCAATTCAAAAAATTTGGAAGTTTTTGAGGTTGTGAGCGAATAAGACGGTACAGATGATAACTTGTCTGTAAGGAATGACCATTCTTCAAAAGTGAATGAGGAAGCAAATTCTTCACTCGATTTAGAAATCTTGGAAATTCTAGGAAAGGACCCTAATGAAAAATTGGATGACACTTTCAATCTTCATGCTGAAATTAAAGGTCGGTGGAAAGCGTGGATGAAAAAGGGCTTAACAGAAGATATAAGAAAATATACATTGAAAAAGTATCCTTGAAAAGGGAATTTATACGCCGAACCGCCAAAAATAAATTTGGAAATATTTCCAGCACTCTCTGAAATTACAAAGAAGAGAGACGATCATTTTGTTCAGACGCAAGAATGCGTTGGGTCTGCTATTATCGCACTTGGAGCTGCTATGTTACTCCTCCTAGATGCTACTGAGGATGAGGTTGATGAGATGAAACTCATGGAATATTTGAGTGATGCGGGAAAATTACTTACAGAAATCTTCCACCAACAATCTACAGCCCGAAAATCCTACATTACACCTGTAATGAAGAAAAGCGTTAAGACCCTGGTAGACTCCATCCAGCCAGATGAACGGTTGTATGGTGAGAAACTCGCAGACCTAATTAAAGAAGCCAAAACTATTGAGACTGCGTGCCAGAATTTAAAAGCAGGGGAAAAAATTATTAAAAAACCTCTACAAAGGCCTCAAATGCAGGGAAACTTGAGGGGTCCATCTGCTCAATACAAGCAGAAGGGCACATTCAATCAGAGAAGACATATTCCACGTTTCAAACCGAGGAACCAGTACCGTGCAGGGCAGACATCGAATCGAGAGAATAACCGAACATTCAAAGATACGACGAGGAAGTAATTACGGTCAGAAATGTCCCTATAGGCGGTAGTCTCTATTTATATAAAGATGAATGGAGAAAAATTACAACAGATAGTTTTATATTATCTTGTTTGAATGGATACTCAATCCCGTTTATTGAAACTCCATATCAAAAGTCTATCCCTGAGCAAAATTGGTCAGGTAAAAATGAAAAGTTATTAGAACCCGAAATAGGCAAACTCTTAAACAAAAATGCCATAGAAGAATGTACAAACTCTGAGAATCAGTTTATTTCATCATTTTTCTAGTACCAAAGAAAGATGGAACTCATAGATTTATTCTAAATTTGAAAAATTTGAATAAATTCGTTTCAGTACATCATTTCAAGATGGAGAATATAAGATCGGTCAAAAATCTATTAATGCCAAACTATTTTATGACCTCTATTGATCTTAAAGATGCTTATTTTCTGATACCTGTTAGGAACAACAGCAGAAAATATTTGAGGTTTATTTTCAAAAACAAAATTTATCAATTCACGTGCTCACCGTTCGGTTTGTGTACAAGCCCCTTCATTTTTACAAAGATAATGAAGCCCATTATGAACGTCCTCAGGAAAAAAGGTTTTTTGTCAGTAATTTACTTAGATGACATAATTTTCATGGCAAAAAGTTATGCTCGCTGTCGAAAAAATATTAGATGGACAAAAGATTTCTTAGAAAAACTTGAATTGGTGATAAATTATAAGAAAAGCTGTTTAGAACCGGCACAAAAGTATAAATTCTTAGGTTTTATCATAAGTTCAGTCGACTATACCATAGAACTAACTAAAAATAAAAAAGAACAAATTAAAAATCTAATAGCGGAATTTAAAGTTGGAAAATCAATCACAATTAGAAAATTTGCTACTTTATTAGGAATTTTGAATGCTGCTTGTCCAGCGGTTGTTTATAGATTGTCTCACTGTAAAAAGATGGAAAGAGACAAATTTCTGGCTCTGATAATGAACGATGGAGACTATGATAGTCATATGACGATAAAAGATAATATCAAAGGAGATCTAGCTTGGTGGAAAATGAATAGCCAAATTGGCAAAAACCCGATAAGAACATCAAAATATGGAATTGAGATCTCATCAGACGCCTCATTAACTGGGTGGGGTGCTTTTTGTAACGAACAATCGATATACGGATGGTGGAATCATAAACAGAAGAAGTACCACACAAACTATTTAGAACTTTTCGCAGCTTTTTATGCTCTTAAATCTTTCGCTGCAACTTCAAATGACTGTGAAATTTTAATGAGATTAGATAACACAACAGTAATAGCCTACATTAACAGGGCAGGCAGTGTTCAGTTTCTGAAACTAAGTAGTTTATCACGAGAAATTTGGGATTGGTGCGAAGGCAGGAAGATTTGGATTTTTGCAACCTATATATCCTCAAAATAAAATTTCCAAGCCGACGCGGCTTCGCGAATTACAAATGTACATACGGAATGGGAATTATCTGACGAAACATTCAATTTAATTGATAACAAATTCGGTCCTTTTTCTATAGATCTTTTTGCAACATATGCAAATAAAAAGGTTAACAAATTTTGCTCTAGATTCCCTAGCCCTGAATCTTTTAAAGTTGACGCGTTCACAACATCTTGGAAAGAGGAAAGAATTTACGCCTTTCTACCCTTCGCACTGATTACATTAACTCTTAAAAAATTGATTACGGATAAAGCAGAAGGAGTTATCGTAGTACTGAATTGGCCTACTCAACCATGGTACCCGTTACTCAATTCGTTGCTCAAGGAATCACCCATCATATTCCAGCCTGATAAAAAATTATTAATGGCGCCTTGCAGGACCAAGATACATCCGCTCGCGGAAACACTTTCCCTGGTGGTGGCGCACTTATCAGGCAAGCGTATTTGAACAATGGTCTTTCGTCAGAAGCTTCAGACATCATGCTTAATTCAATTACAAAGTCTACGTTGAAACAATATGAAAGCTCATTAAGAGAGTGGTGGTCATTTACACAAGAAAGAAATTATAATGTTTACAATGCAAATGAAGAAGCAATAATAGAATTTCTTACCATAAGGTTCAATAATGGATATAAATATGGGACATTGAATTCGGACAGAGCCGCCATAGCACTCATCACTCACGAAAATAATTCAAAAGGAAAACTTGTAACACATTTTATGCGCTCTGTTTTTAAAAAACGTCCTACGCGAGCAAAATATACCGCCGCATGGAATGTTGATTGCGTGCTTTAATATATAGAGATTATATCGCATACAGAAAAGTTGAAAATCAAAAAATTATCTGAAAAAACAGTCACTTTAATGATTCTTGCTACAGCTCATCGCTTGCAGACTATGGCTCTGATTACCATTGACAATATAAAAATATCTGACTCCGTAATTGAGATCAAAGTCCCCGAATTAATTAAAACATCAAGACCAGGTACTTTTCAACCCAATTTAATCTTACCTTTTTTTGAAGAAAAACAAAGCTTATGTGTTGCCAGAGCTCTCATACAATATCTAAACATGACCGAAATTTTAAGAGGGGATATTAAAGGCCTGTTTATTTCAACAATCAAACCACATAAAGTTGTGGGTGCCCAAACCCTAGGTCACTGGGTAAAATCTTTCTTGAAAAAAGCTGGGATTGATACAAATCATTTTAGCGCATACAGTGTTAAACATGCAGCGATTTCTAAAGCCAGTACTCGAGGTGTTGACATAGACACAATCAGGCGTACAGCTGGGTGGTCTAAAAAATCATCGATATTTGCAAAGTTCTATAATAAGCCTATACAGGATTCAAATGAGACATTCGCACTTAGCGTTCTTCACACATAAAATAATCTTAAAGTCATGTTGTTCAGTTGTTCTTGTATTATCTCCAGTGTTGTTAAGTATAACCAACATGTTAATAAAAAAAAAAAAATCAAATAGTCAACTGTCTCTAAACATCTGCACATGTAATCATCGAAAACGAGATGTCTTCGCATAATACCGATCGAACTTCGCTTGCCTTCAGCGAGCTCGTTTGATCGGTTCAATATATTATTAATTTCCGATTGTTATTTTTTATTTTTATTGTTCTTGCGTATACCCTTGCGGGTTTTTACGACTGCATCCCATCACTTTCGCCCTACTTTTCCCCCACTTCACTAATTTCCTTGTTCCTGTGAGACCCCCTAAGAGTGTTGCCCACAACCACTCTTTCCTAATGCACTACTGTCTAGCATTTGCACGAGGTCCAATGGAAACTGGAAAATCCGGCCGATATAGGCGGCTAGATTTTTACCGAGTTTCAATTGATAGCACTATCAGAAACTCGGAAAAACTACCTCCCGCTCAGCGATTGATGCGCGAGCTGGTGCATGCGCGAGCTGGTGATCGCCGGAGCCAGACACCGACCGCACACCCATTGCTGTCGGTCAATTTCTGATTGTTAATTATATAAATCGATTTTTCTTTTTCATTACGTAAGAATTTCGATATATTGTTTATTCTTGATTTTGTTTTGAATACTTGCGACTTTCCGTTTTTACATTGTTCCAAAAGCTTTATTGTTTTTTTCTTTCCTCTCGTTTTGGAATGTGCCACTAATAATGCGTAATCTATACCAGTATCTGCCAACCTTTTAATCAAAATCTTTTATAGCACAGCCTCTAAGGACAGCAGCGTTTGAATTACTTCTTGCGGTTTGTCACGATTGATAAACAATTCGAGCTCTTCATTAAAATTCATTTTGCTGCTTATCACATCCTTTATCACAAAATGATATTGCACGAGCTCTTGGAGCAAATATGTATCATAAACGGCATTACGTGCATCTTGTATACGTTTAACGACAACGTTTCACTCGCAAGGGAAGTCAATGCGCATTTTACCTTTTCCTCTACGATCCGAAAACTGTTTTTTGAACATCGGCGAAGAATCTACAAAACCCGCTACTACATTGCGAAATTCCTCTACCTTTCTTTCATCGTAAATAACGTGTAACAAGCTAGGTGCAGTAAATGCACAATTATGCATTACTGGTAAACACGGCTGGTCAAAATTTCAGAGATACAATAATAGGCCAGTCCCCAGAGCGGAATTAGAAAAATTAATTCATACTACACGAATTATTGGGTGAATAGGATCATTTTGACTTACGGGGGCATTCCCTACTCGTCATCACCGATTTCGCTCAAATTTATAGGACATGCAGGGCTTGGCTAGAAATGAAAGTACCCGAAGTGGGAACTGCAGATGGTGAAGCGTTTAGAAAATAAAAATGTTGACGCGACTCTCGCATCGTATAAGCCATTTACGTTTATATGTTTCCCAAGCAGCAGTTGGCGTAGCGCTAAGAGCTCGGACTAGTAATTCGATGGTCGTGGTTTCGACTCCCCGTGTGGAGACTTTTTTTTTCTTTTCCTATCTTTTTCTCATTTTTTATATTATTCATTTTCCAATTAAGCAGAGGTGAATAATTTCTTTTATTTATTTATTTATATGCAAAAGGCATAGAAAAGGTAAAAAATTGGGATTTCGGACTTTTCAACAAGGGATTGTAATTAAAGTGCATACGAAAAGACTTTGTACATGAAAATTCAAAACTTTATTCGTTGACATTCGATGATTTATATGTGTCGGGGAATCTTATTGTGAAACAACTATTCACGTTTGTGGCACATTCCCCAAGGAGGGGAGATAGCCAATAAGGGAGAAAGAAGAAGAATTCCTGTTTGAACACGTCGCACGATGAGAGATTTTCTCACATGTATAGTTTCAAGTAGTTAATGTGACAAAGAGGAACTTGAAAATAATTTCGCTATGTGTGATTGTGGCTATTAAACATTTTTAGTTTTTAAAAACCATAAATATAACGATAATTGACACTGAAGAAAACAAAAAATAATTTAAAAAATTCAAAAAAAATGTTTAACTCTTCTATCATACAGGCGAATAAATTTCGCAAAGATTGAAAAAATTTCAAATAGTTATGCCATTTGAAATTTTTCAGTAATCATCGTTTTAATAGAAGTGTGAGAAAAAGTCTCATAGCGCGACCACTGATGGGTTAAGAGTGGATGACCGATTTACTGACATCGGGATTACGTTAGGTTATCCCGATAATGTCCTCAAGAGGTTTAACTATGGATTACCTACCTCAGTTCGACGAAGCTTCTCGAATCAGCCACTGCGTGATGCACAGTCAAGGCTTTTCTCGTATGCGCGTCGACCCATTGATTGCGAGACCCGAAACAATTTCTTTGCTATGACCAATTTTAAATAAGCAATCGGTCATAATAAGTATTTGTACTTATTTCAACGCATTCTTCATCGTGTAGCTATTCAAGATGTAGTCCCATGCATAATACTTGAATATTGAATAATCGTTCGACTTACAAAAATATATAATCCAGTACAAGGGTGAGCCAGAAAGTGGAAAAAATATTGATTTACACACTAATGAGAAATGATCTAGATCACTATTCCTGGGAGTACGCATACAAATTTTGATTTTATGACAGTTTGGTTATCGCGTAAGGATTTAATAGGGATTCAACAAATAACCCTATTAGGACCTCATAGGCCATCCTGATAAGGTCCTCATGGTGCTAGATCGTTACAAGACTCGCTAAGTCCTTATCAGGCTTCCTAGTCAGGACCTAATGCTGAAATCAGCATTTCCTGAGCAGGACCGTGGATAAAATTTTTAGTCGGGTAGGGACTGGCCTATAAGAGCTTGTCTAAAATAACGGAATGATGATTTAACTCGACGACCAAAATAATAAAGCTCTTTTCCAATATTGCTGAGGCTATTAAAATCGGTTATTTTTAGAGGAATAAATTTTCGTGGGTCAATATATTCATTGAATATTTCATTGCTGCATTTTATCGCTATTTGCAGTTCCGATGCAAACTAGTCGTCTCCAGATCGTAATACGCGGTGCTAAAATCATCGCAAATCCCATATGCCTTTCATATGTATCAAGTTCAGTACCTTCTCTCCGGAATCGTAATTGAGATCGAATCTTTTTCCGTTGACGATGAGTTTTTTAAACTCTCTCGTAGACATTGTCTTCTTTCTTTTTTCATTGATTTTTGGATTTCTTTCCGCTAACTTTTTGCAATGCGCTCTGGGATTCATTTTCGCTTTTTCAATTGCTTGTAAAACATATTCATTGGTGATCGCGCACGCCCTTCGATAAAACGTGGAATAACATTTAATATTATTTTTACCGTCGACCTAAAACATGAAAATTTGTGCGGGCAAAGGAAGTTAGTTTGCGTGGGAGACAAAAAAGCCGAAACAATTAACGGTTAAAAATAATGTCGATTTATTAATTGACGCCGTCGTAGATCACTTGGAGGACGCGTACGTGGATCACGCGTGGTTAAGTAACGATAAAGAATGCTCGTATCGATGGATACGAGAAAGAAAACAATTGTCGTCACGAGACGAAGCCGAGTAGCGCAAGATCATCGTACACTGATCGGCTGTTTGAGGATTACTGACTGATTTTTGAACGAAAATTAACGCGTTTCGCAGGCCCGAGGAGAGCGACGGCAGGCGCAGAATTCGGGAGTAGTAGAACGCAACAGTTTTTGCATACGAATAATAGCGATCTTACTCTGGGCGTACAACCGTAAGCTGAGAATTTAAGCCTCTTGAATAATATCCTTGCGCTTGAACATTATTATGCTGAATCTACGTTTATTTAAAGCAAAATTCGAATAGTCGCCCTTATTTTTCTGAACGACTGCACAAGCAAAGCGGAAGTCAGCGGACTCGCTTAGACTATAAGCACGGTGTTTTCGGAGCTTTCCGGATCATAACGGAATTCAGGCTTTCATTAGCTTGAGTCGACGCTTTGGTCGAAAATTGATCAGCATTATCAGCTAGTTTGCTGAACGACTATTTAAGTATCTCAAACAACGATGTACTCTGAAATCCACCAGAAATCGTTTGGTGTTCGTATGCCTCTGGGTTTTTCACAAACTCGCACCAGCCACCAAAATTATCGCGCCGATTGAAAGCATGAAATGGAATATTTTTTATTGCTGCAGCTAAACGAGACTTGTCCCCCGAATTTTGCACGATTGCATACGTAAAGTATCTCTATAAAAACAGAATGGCGTCGTTGATTAGTTCATGCTGGTCATCTTCCTGCTTAGCAATTTTGCACAGCATATTTTTCACCCCTTTGGACGTATGATTCATATCAGACAATTTGTGAACCGGATTCGTTGTGGCCTTTTTTATAGCACTCATACTGGAGAAATCATTATCGCCAATAAAGATACCGGGGTGTATATTTTGGTCTTTGAAAACATCACTATGAGTTGCCAAAGTAACGGCGACTCGAGCTTCCATAGCTTTGCACGCTGTAACTTACAGAGTTCTAATTAGTCACGATTGAAACGTATTATGATCCGTTAATAGATTTGACGGGTCATAATAAACAATAGGCAATATACAATAGAAAATGAACGAATAATGTATCAAACAAATAAGCATATCCCTTCCAGTCTGAGCCATACATTTAAAATCATCTCACTCAAACTACCTGATCTACCTGTTTTCCTATACAAGAAATAAGCGGACACGTATTTTTAGATTTTTCAGTCAAATGACAATAATTCAAAGTGCAACTTCCGATGTATTACGAAAAAGCAGAACTAATTGAGGATTTTGATCCAAATTCAAAAACTTTAAAATTCTGTAATTTCTGCAAAAAAAAGTCTGTCCATTGAACTCGAACCTGGTCTCAAAAATTTTGAAAATCCACAGAGTTTTTGAAAAAAAAATGGAAACAAAAAATCACAGGAGGATGTATAAGATACCCGATTTTTTGAACAAAAAGTGAAAAAAATAGACGTTGATCTTATAGAGATCCTATCTATTTTTTTAAGTACGTAAAAAACTGCCAAAAATTGTGCGTGGTTATTTTTGTTATAGGACTCATAGTTTCCGAGTTATCGTGGTCTGAATCTAGAGGAGTGGAGCATAAAGTCAACAATTCAACTAGCTGTAAAAAATTGAAAAATGGCTAAATCGAAAAATAAAAAAATGCGTGTCTGCTAATTTCTTGCATAGAAAAGCATATAAAAAATTCGTACAAATCCAAAGGGGTCAAGGTTTTGGGATGTAAAAATGGCATGAAATGCCTCATGTACCATGTGATTATGGAGAGAGCTCCAATTAAAAGGCAAAAAAATGCGTTTTCTTTGGGAATTTTTTTAGAAAGGAAAGAGTACTTCAATATTTTTGAAACGTTGGCATTTATTTATGTATACTTTCATCTGCCAAAAACTTTTTTTATTTAACAAATAATTCAAAATGATCGCCATATCGCACTGGCTTTGAAGAAATCTGCGGGCGTTCTGGACTTCGTCATTTTTGTCTGAAACAAATTCGGTGGAAATTTTTTATTGTAAACATTCATAATTTATTTGAATCTACGAAACATAGAAAAAATAAAAAATTGGAAAAATGGTGCACTTTAAAAATAGAATATGCGATTTTTAACGAAATTTTTCATATATTTTACTATAGAAAAATACTTTTTTGGCCGATTTTTTAAAATGATCATATTCAAAGAGAAGGTAGTGATATTGTTCAGTCATGTGCCAAATTTGGTAAAGATTGGTTGAATAGTCTTTGCGTGAGAACGCCCACAAATATGAAAAGTCTAGTTTTCAGAAAAACGCGTGGGAAAAACCAGTTTAGGAGGCCGAAATTTTGGTGTTTTGCGTGAATTTTCAGGACGAAGCTTCTAACTCCACTATTTCCGGCGGAAATGACTTGAAAAAATTACAAAGTATACTTCAAAATATGAATAAAATCAAGTTTAAACAAATTTTGATTATTCCTTCCCTGTTAAAAAAATTCATGAAAAACACCAAAATTTCGGCCTCCTAAACTGGTTTCTCCCGTTAAAGTGTTGTCACTGAAAAAGTCAATGATGCAAGTAACTTACCGGCTAACCAGCAATTCCAGGGTCATGCAATAGCCTTCAGTTTTTTCATAAAAAGACTTTTCTCCATCAGCTGATCTCTCCGTCCTTTGCGAGCCTCCTTGGTCAATAAGGGTGACGATGCACTAGTTATGCAACGTGAGAGAATGCAAAATAAATACATTGGGCTATATCTATGTAATACTGCACTATATAGATATAGTCCAATGTATTTTTCTCGCATTATCTCGCGTTGCGTGGCCAGTGGACGGTCACCCCAAGGAGCTGCGCCGCTTCATTCGAAGCACCCGGATGCTCATCAACGCTACTATAGCATAATTCTTGCTATGACTGCCAATGACAATCTTTAATGCGACCATCGTTTGCAACAGAGATGCAGATTCTTCATTGAATAGTCCAGCTGTAATATAGCGTCGGTAGCGCATGATTATACATGTAGCGCCAGGAGAATTGAGTCACGTTCATGGCTATAACTTCTGAATGGCTTCGAATTTCGTTTTAAAATCAATTTTTTGAAAATTCTTATTGGATCTCCCCCCTTAAAGAATCACTACGCTTAACCTGTGACAAGCGCTAAGATCATTATGTGCCCTCATAATTTTTTTGAAGAGTAGTGACATGTAGAAATTTTTGGTAAATACCTTTTTCCTCACCACTAGGTTTTTGTTTTAAGGGTCTCAAAGAATTGTGGAACCGTGGAGCCTAGCTAGGGAGGAGTGTTAACGGTATAGGCGGAAGGGTTGAAAAGTCGTCCGTAAAAAGGTGTGAAGATGTGCTTCTAAATTTGACCACCAGGCGTCTCCGAAGTCAACAAGTTATACACGATATATTATAGTAAAATTAGGCACATAAGGAACCGCCGATACACCTAGTCTCGAAGTCCCGAACTGCACGCTGAAAAATTCATATACTGAAAGTTCGAATCTCGGGCAGTATGTTTTTTTTTTTAACCAATGTTTTCATGGTTCTCTTTTTCTTTTATCTTTTACACGGGGTTCATTTTTTAAAGCGCTGTACAAATAACGCTGAACCCTTTCACCTTTTTTCCAATGAATGAATTTCTTTCTTGTTAGTGATATCGTAGGTTTTCTCAATTCACTTCAGTAACTACACTTCTGTAGCTACAGACAGCATTTCTTGATACAGTACCTTATTACATTTTTACCTTTTTTTCGAATACTTCGAATAATGTTCTTCTTACTGAAATGCCTAGTTATTATCACTCCTCCTATCTAGGTTTCATGTCTGGATCAAAGCCATCACCAATTTCGCCATGGGTCGAGCACAACGGTGTTAAACAAAACGTTGTGGATTATTAGTGCCCTGTGTGCTAGAAACATGTACATTTTTCACAATTAGTAGCTTATACCAACAGACTTAAATTGTCAAAGTGTACAAGGCTCGCCCGAAATTCCGAAAAGACTTACAGCATCCAAGTATTTTTTGCCATTGTTATGGCCGCGCCTATTAATTATAAATCATTTTTATATAGTTGAAAGTATTCTTATTGGTGTTACATTAGTATAAATTTATGAATATTTAATACGAATTGCTCCCTCTTATGAAACCACTATTGCATTCTTGCGAAACTGAATTCTTTCCAATTTGCGAAATTAACCCCTTTTTGACGATTGCAAAACTCATTTCCCACGAAACGTATATGAATTTTGAGTTCCTTCTCCTTTAAGAAATTTGCAACGAATTGCGGAATGATATGAATAATTCCTTGCAAGGACCTGCAACGATTTTCGCTCAGTTCGACCAATTTATCATATTTACCATTTTTGCAAGCAATTTTGCCTAACTACCAAATTTTTTACGCTGCGGTTTTCCTAATATCGGAAGCATCCATGAAGAAGTGGCAACGAAAAGTCTTCAGTCTTTCGCTAATCTTCGGTCTAAGCGGAGCTCCTCCAGGTATTTAATACCTTGAGTTCGAGCCTTGTTCCGTGTCCTTGCAAGATTGTTCAGAGTACGCGTCTTCGATTCTTCTCGACCAAACATCACTGCTCGAAGGCTAGTGAGGCTCTAAGGTGCAGCGTGTTTCAGTACGTCTTAAAGACTAATAAGAACTCATTATTTATTTCTTTGTTAACCATAATCATAAAACAACCACTAAATCCAACACTATTATTATAATAAAATTATCGAACCATTCAATTCTAAAAGAGACAAATTATCGAGTGTACTGAGTGATTTGTGTACGTGAGTGTGCCAACTACACTGTCTTCGAGGAGACCAGCTATGCCTCGCGTCAGCACGACTTAAATTACGTCAGAACATCAACCTGTAAGTCTGAACTATGTCACCTTTATTATTATGTACAAATTATAACCATTGTAAACGAGAGGAAGTAAAGTGCGATCTTGTTCGATTGTAACACATAAATCCCCTTTGTTTACATGAGAATAGACCTGTTATTTCTGACTTCAATTTGTTGTTAATATAACTATTATCTATATTCATTTTCTCTATTTTCCATGTATTATTGACCGAGATAGCGCTTTGATAGCTATTCTGAACATTTATTTATTTATTTGTTCTATCGAGAGCGGTTTCCAACCTGGAATAACTTTCTTATTTGAGAATTTCTCTCAGCTTGCTCGTTCTCACGTTTGGGCATAATATCATGAATGTGTGAAAATGTGTGATGAGAACATTTCATTTTTTCCACGTTTGTTTGTTCAGACTTCGGTTTTGCGATGATTTTTTGTTATAATTTGAAATAAAGAGGAAAAGAGTCTTGGTTATACGTTTATTTTTAAGGTCAAAAAACTCCCTGAAAACTAGCTTCATTTTTTATAATTTGATATGCAAAATAGTTATGTTAGGAGAAAAGTATACTCGTCGAGAGCTTGGGACAGCGCTTCAAATGTACTTGTCGTGAGACTCTACCGAGTCTCTTGATACTTTTTTGAACATGAAATCTTAGGGACAGCATACTAATTGTGTATTTTTTTCTCCCAATCATTAAGGAAATATTATATTTTAAGCAAAACGTGGGAAAAATCGCGTTTTCCAAAATTTTCAGTCAGTTTTGAACTGAGGGCACCAAATGCCCTCTAGTTCAAAATCATGGATGCTTGTCACGTTTTAATAATTGAGTCTCAACTGTACGATGTGAATTCCTGTTATGCATCAATCCTCGCTTTTCCCCGAGACTTTGCTCTCGTTCTGATTTCTTTTTATCAATCGAAAACTGTACAAGTTTTACTGTACATTAAAAGTCCAGTTATGCAATATTTGTCTCGCAATTTATAAGCTAGAGAAAAATATATAGTTATATAGTTAATCGTCAAATAACGAGTAAAATGTTGCAAACTGCAACAGTTAGAAAAAATAAAGTGGTGCGTCCTCTTAGGAAATAATAAATCAGGACATTAAAAATGAAATATTAACAGTTTTGAGAAAAAAATCAAAATATCTAAGAAATAAAAATGAATAAATTAAAACCCCGTCGAACGGAAAAAAGACATGGAATTTCATTTCCGACTCGACCTTATTTAGATATTGTAGAACCAGAGGAATAAAAAAGATCTTTTTCCTCTTTATTTCTTCCTTTTCTTCGTGTGTGTCTGCATAAATACTAAAATTGAAGTACAGCTTGTAAGTTCCTATAAGTTATTGCCGCATGGCTAACACGATGAATATAAATCCCTTACAGCAGTGGTAACGCATTGCACCATTCGCTGCTCTTCTCCGGCTTATTGTTTTCCGGATCAGGAGAAAATATATGTACCCCGATTTTGTTATGCCTTTCGCGAAGCACAGCTCAATGACAATACACAGAAAGGTTTTCTGCCAAAGGGTCTTTTTATACGACATACACCGTAATAGGCGAAACAAAAAGTTCTTTAGTAAGTCAGCTACCTATTTTCTGTTGTATTCCTTTACATGGAAGAATAGAGTTTGTGGTATTGCAAAAAAGTCACAACAATGTAAAAAGTTTCTGAAATAGAAATTAATTTCGATCAAATTTATGTCATGCGAGTTTTTTGTAAGGTGAGGTCAGAACTCTCAAGTTTTTGAATGTATTAAAAAAAAATTGCACAGGCACACCATATTTTTTATTCTTTTTCTGCGTCCTATAGAATTTCTAGCTTTTTTTTAAGTAGAAAAATCAGTTTAAATTTAATTATTCTGATGGAATGCCTTTCAAACATTTTTTTGTTTAATCATTTTTCTAGCTAACTTAGTTTAATCATAAAAAAATAAAAACTTCTGTCGGTATAATGTTTTTTATTTATTTTTTTCAAATTGAGATTTGTAATAATGCAATTGTTAGTGCCATAACGCAGGGTTCTTCCCTTTCACGTCTCCTCGGTCATTCCAATTAGCCTTCCCCCCTTGTGCGGCTGCAGTAGACTTAGCCTCAACTGCATCACATTTACCGAGGGTGAAGGGAAACTGCAGAGAACTTTGCCGGTATGGTCACTACTTGACCAATCCCCTTGGGCGGAAATGCGAGCACGCTCAAGCACGACCACTGGATGAGCTTAGGTAGGAGAACCTCCTCAGCTATGATGCATACAGTGAGGGTATTTTTCGCTCTGGTTCGGATTCCACCTTTATGAAGGTGGAGTCCGAACCAGGGCCACCCGGAATTGTAGTAGAAACGCATGATTTTTTTTTCAATTTCTCATTCTTGTTTGGCCGAGAATCGAACTCGGGACCCATAGTGTACGAGCTTGAGCCTTTACCCACTAGACCAACTGCACTCCCTTTCCATTTATATGACATATGGTAATAAACTATTTTTGTTATTATAGAATACCGTTGAAAAATGTCATTCTAACGAATTAATAGAGCGAAAATATCTGACAGTTTAGCAATAATTTTCTCGTTTTACTGACTCAAGTGCATCTGGAACGGGCGGCAACTTTATTCATCACTCACGATATGAAACATCAGTTAATTTCACACTAAAATACGAAGATACTTAATCATTCAGCTGGTAAATATTTAATTCGACTCCATGTTAACCGTCAAATGCGGTGGGTTCTTCATAATTTACAAATCCATCGATTTTCGTCATGTTCATTCATTTTCCGAGACTCACGAGTTTGTTTGGTAAGAAAAAAATAAAATTACATTATTTCACACCACGAGTTCAAGACGTGAAAGCCAATTGTGCAATTGACCTGACGCCCACTCTACTCGATATTTCTTCGTTGTAGACGTTCAAGTAGATAGTTTTATTATACAAAACCGAGTATAGGAGATAGTGATTGAAATGAGGCACTGCAACTTTAACGTCGCCAAGGCATATATATTTTTAGAATTTAGGATTTAGAATTTTGACTTACAGAAATATTTGATTATTTTTCTATTAATCAAAACTTCGGCATGCATGAAAATTTTCATTATTATTTCTGTATAATAGTAAATATGCAAGCTAATGATTTGATAAAAGTACAAAATATTTTCATTATTTTAAATCAATTATCCGATTAGAATGACAATTCATTTCCCTAGATTTTTGGGATTGCTGAAACCAAATTTTGTAATAAAATTATGAATTTCAAGCTAGTGGCTTCGGGATCGTTGCTAATGATCTTAAAAATTGTCCGAATAAGATTACAGATCAGCATTAGCTAGTGAACTTATAAAAAAATATAATTCACGGTCCTGGAGGGTACTACGAGCAGGTTGCCTGACAAAACATTGCATGTTTTGGATTTTTTTTTGTTTTATTATATTTTCTTTATTTCTCATATTTTCATTTTTTTGATCTTTCATTGTTTATTTTTGTTTGAAATTCTCGGCTGTCAGATTTTATTTAAATAAAATAACATTTTGCATTTTTGACCCAGTATATTGGATCCGCCATTTTGAATTTCCAAAATCTGACATCAGATTTGGATTCAACGACCCCAAAAACCACCAAGTGTCAGTTTTCATTCAAATAAAATAACATTTTGTTTTTTTGTCCGCCATCCGCCATTTTGAATTTTCAAAATGTTATATCTAATTCAGATTCAGCGACCTCAATAGCATTTATACCAAAGTTTTGGTGTACTTTTGAAACAATTTTTTTTCAACACATTTGTGGCACAAAAAGAGTCTTATCGCCTTACAGGTAAGGGCTTAACATGTTTTATTTCCAACGAATTTCAAATTTGAGTTAAAATGTCTTCCAATTTTTGTATCAATTTCCCGAACAGCTGAAACTATTTTTAGACTCCAAATAAATAATGAATTGAATCGAAAGACAAAAAAAATTGATGTGAAATACTGTATGTGCGTCACTGTATAGATATATATTATCGTTGTTATGATCTGAATGCAATATTCTATTATAGAAGGTGTTTTCATCATTTACTTCGTATTTTCGAGCAATACGTTTTGTTTCGGAATACACATACACGATATACATTGCAGTTATGCTTTCCTCGCAGAGCATGTATAGATCGGTATTAGATAAGAAAATATATATTGGTAATATCAGAAGAAAGAGAAAAAGAGACAGGAAAAAAGGAGGGGTACATAGTCAGAACCAGGCCCCTGTAGGATAGGATAAATGTCAAGAAGTATAACTTGCGCGATAATGAGCAGGACTCTGCTCTGTGTATTGGTTCCCCAGGTATATTAGCCTGTCAATCCTTGAGCATTAACTCGAGCTGTTGTGGCTCTCTAACTCTTTCTCTCTCTTTGAATATACCGGTGTCCTCAGAATATGTTGCTTAATAATGCATATACCGGAGTTATTTTTCAATTAGAGACAATTTTCTGTTTAAAATTCCTCGAATTTCCCACCAAAATTAGTCGAAGAAAATGCTAATGAGCCAAAGTTATTGGAATCAATTTTTTATACTTACTAGTTTATGTTTTATCGTATTCTTTTCTTTTCTGCTTTTAATACGGATAAGTCCTGATAAAAGAAAACCTCAATAAATTTCAAAAAAGTCACCTGAAAGTATATGGTGCATTTCATGCCAAACCGGCCAGTCCGTGACCCCGACCATGTTTGATTTTGTCGAAATTTTTTCATTTTTAAGTAACTACTGAAAGGAGTTTTTAGGATTTTTTTTAGATTTTTATCTCAACCCGTTTAAAAATAATGAATTTTACAAAATTTCGTACGAAATTTTTTTAAACGCTCATAACTTTTTCAGCAACAGAGATATCAAAATAAAATAGAAATTAATTTTTTTTTCGTCTTCAATTGTAGTTTCGTAAAAAAAAATGCAAAAAAATATCAAAAAGCAATTTCATTTGTTTTTTTTTTTTTAGTTTTAATCCAAAAATATTTTTTTTTAAACTTGGACCGTTTTGATTTTTTTTGAAAAAAATCACCTTTTTTGTATACATATTGTTACGAATACTTATCGCATAAAAGAAAACACACACAAATTTGCAATGGTTGAGGGAGATTAACCCCGACGAACACGTCTTTTCTCTTTTAGAGCTGTCACGCGACTCCTCTTTTCTTTCTCTGACAAAAACCTCTCGATCAATGACTAGTTGATCGAGCTGTCCGTTACACTACTCCCCCCCAACAAGAGTTGCCGTCCCGGCAACTACTCGACTAAGAACAAAAAACGTGTTTGCCAAGGCTCATAACGAATTTATTTATCAATCTTTCTTTCTTTTTTTTTTTTTTTTTAATTAACATCGTCCTGGCATTTACCCAAGTCCCGAGGGAAAAACTAAAAATAGAAAAACCTGGGAAGGAGCGATGTGTACACAAAACTTAAATAATCTTGTTTTCAACATTTATCATTACAATATTTTCTTGTTGAAACCATCTTCAAGTCACCGACTAACGCAAATAACTTCCAAGTGGACTTGAACGAAACCAAAATAAAACCCTTTGAATGAATCGTGAAAATTAGGCACCACAATCAGTCATCAACGTCCTGACCATTCATAGATTACCTTTTTTTTTTTTTTTTATTACACAGCATTTCTGTCTTCCAAACAGCTCCACTGTTTGGGTAAACCAAATTAGTCCTAGTGTAACATACACATTGACTCTTCTCTGGGAACTTCTAGAACAAACTCTAAAAAAAACGAGAATTGCGTTTTTAAACAAAATTTACATGCCATAGCACAAATGAAATGTAACGAAATACTGTCAATTCTCGTCATATGAGCAAGTTCAAAGCCTCCAGCCGAGGGAACAAACAACTAATTAAATTTCAACCTCGCCTGGCTAGAAATTTAACAGTTGTTCACCGGATTCTCCGGAAAACCTTCTAGAACATTTCCACTTACCTGGACAATGTTCAAGGTTCCCGCAAGCAATCCAAAGACGTAACGTTGATGCTCTCTGAACTAATCGTCTTTTAAACTGAATTACCAATGTGACGAAAGACAATAACAGATAATTACTCTTCAAAAGGAGCCAAACAATTAATATGAACAACTTTGAATTTTCCGTGAGCGGATTTTTGAATACGATACACAACATCGTTGATTTTTGATTTAATAAAATAAGGTCCTTCCCAATTCCGTTGTAATTTAGGACATTTTCCTCGAACTTTATGGGGGTGATAAAGCCAGACTTTTTGTCCAATTTTGAAAGATAGCATATGTGACTTCAAATCAAACTTATACTTGATTTTGTCACTCTTCAAAGTAAAACGTCTTCTTACAGTTTCATGAATCGAGATAAGTTTTTCTTGAAGGTCATTTACAAAATCTGGAACCGTTTGAGCGGAACGATTTATTCCAGAGGGATTTCCACGGAGCAGATCGAGTGGAAGTCTCAATTCTCTTCCCATCATCATCATGGCTGGGGAAAATTCAGTGGTCTCGTGTTTGGAGGAGCGGTATGCCAATAAGAAGAGGGGGATCCATTTGTCCCAGTCTCGTTGATTATCGTTAACAAATTTCGATAGATATTGTAAAATAGTTCTATTTAGTCTCTCAACCAGACCATTTGATTGAGGGTGTAAGGGTGTAGTCCTGGTTTTCAAAATTCCCAACATAGACAATGTTTCCTTGAAAACGTTTGACTCAAAATTTCTTCCTTGATCTGAGTGGATTTCAAGAGGGATACCGAACCGAGAAATTATTTGAGAAACTAATGTTTTCGCAACGGTTTTCGCTTGGAAGTTGGGCAGGGGAAAAGCTTCGGGCCACCTTGTAAAATAATCCGAAACAACAAGAAGGTATTTATTTCCTAGAGACGATTTCGGTAGAGGACCTAGGATATCCAAAGCTATCCTCTCGAAGGGACATCCGACATTATAAAGTTGAAGTTCTCCTTTAGTAGTCAACCGTGGTCCCTTTTTAGAAAAACAAATTGTACATTTTTTGCACCATTTTTCAACATCAAACTTGTAATAAGCCCAATAAAACTGTTGGCGAATTTTCGAGAGAGTTTTGTTTACTCCAAAGTGACCGCCATAGGGAGAATTGTGACTTTCTAAAAGCACTCGAGAAATCATCTTCTTGGGGACGATTAGTTGTGAGATCGTTTTATTCATATTAGGGGATTCCCATAGCTTGACAAGAAGATCGTTTTCAAGACAAATAGAATCCCAATATGAAAGATAAATTTTTAAAGAAGAATCTAAATGTGAAATTTCCGACCAGTTAGGACGACGATTTTCTTTCTTGTACTTTATCAATAACTTGATCGTTTCGTCCTCTCCTTGTAGATCTTTCCAATTAATATTATCTTCGGTTCGAAAAATAAGAGGACGAACCGAAATTTCTAATTCTGATTCCTTGAAGTCCAGTTTATCACAAGTTTTGCATGATTCTTCCGAACAAGGTCGTCTAGATAAACTGTCTGCGTTTAAATGGCTCACACCAGGGCGATGGATAATTTCAAAATCATACTGGAATAAAATCTCGAGCCATCGAGCTACCTGGCCTTCTGGATTTTTAAAAGATAAAAGCCATTGTAAAGAAGCGTGATCTGTTCGTATTAGAAACTTTCGGCCTATCAGATAGTGACGGAAATGTTCGACAGACCGAACTACGGCGAGTAACTCCCTCCGAGTGACGCAATAATTCTTCTCCGCTTTATTGAAAACTTTACTGAAATAACAGATTACTTTTTCCTTTCCGAGTTGAATTTGAGATAAAACGGCTCCGATTCCATTATTTGAGGCGTCGGTGTCAAGAATGAAGGGGACGTCATACGAAGGGAAAATCAAAATTGGTGGCGTAGATAAAGCTTTTTGGAGATTCTTGAAGGACTTCGAGGCTTCTTCATTCCAAATAAAAGGACTCTTTTCTTCAGTTAATTTATGCAAAGGTTTCGCAATTGAAGCGAAATTGTAGACAAATTTTCTGTAGTAAGAGCAAAGGCCCAGAAAGCTTTTAAGTTCCGTTTTGTTCAACGGGAGAGGCCAATTGACAATGGAATCCGTCTTTTCTGGACTTGTTTTAATTCCTGAACCCGAAATAATATATCCCAAATATGTGACTTCTTGGTGATTCAAAAGACACTTTTCAGGGTTGACCTTGAGATGAGCTTTGCGGAGTCTCTCAAAAACGAGTTCTGAATTTTCAAGATGTTGTTCGAAAGTTTTACTGAAGATGATGATATCATCAATGTAGACTAAACAAATCTTCCCGACAAGATCTTTGAGTACTCTGTTCATCAAACGAGAAAAAGTAGAAGGCGCGTTGCAAAGCCCAAAAGGAAGGACTTTAAATTTCCAAAGATCATTTCCTAGCATAAAAGCTGTTTTTTCTTTATCTTGAGGATCCAGTTCCACTTGCCAGTAACCACTTTTCAAGTCTATGACTGAAAACCAATTTGAATCCGACACTGCTTCTAACATTTCATCTATTCGAGGGATAGGATAAGAATCTTTCTTAGTTAAACAGTTTAGAACACGATAGTCGGTACAAAATCGGATAGATCCATCTTTTTTTGGAATGAAAACGGGAGGAGAAGAATACGGACCAAAACTTGGTTCGATGACTCCTTGATTTTTCATTTTGTCTAAAAGATTCAAAGCTTTGTCTCTGAAATGGATCGGAATACGTCGAGGAGCGAGTTTAAAAGGTTTGGCGTTTCCAGTATCGATTTTATGTTGGATGTAATCACAGAAACCCAGATCATTATCATCTTTGGCAAAAATATCAAAGAGACGAATGAAAGATTGTTTAAATTGAACTAGTTGTTCTCGGGTCAAATGTTTTGACGAGTTTTTGAACAGAGAAATAAGATGTTCGGGAATCTTCAGAGTCTCGTTTCTCAAATCCTTGTAGCAAAAAGAGACAATTTTCTCATTTCTCTCAAGATTGAATTTGTTATCCATCAAAATCTTGAAGTCTTTGAGCAGTCCGGATTTAAATAAGAAATCTAATCCAAGTATGCAATCTTCTGCAATTTCAGCAAAAACGACTTCTAATTCGACTGAGATATTTCCAATCCGAATTAGTGCTTTACGAACAGATTTAAATGGAAATTGTTCTTGTGAAACAGTAAAGATTTTATAATTCTTTGAGACCTTCTCCAAACTATTGATTGAATTCGCAAAAAAAGAAGAATTCGCCAAAGTAATAACTGAGCCAGTATCAACGACCATTACGCAAGGTTTGTTCGCGAGATGTCCATTTAATTTCAAATGTAAAAACAATTTTAATTCGGAACTCGAAGAAAGTCTATTGACGTTGCTCGTTTGAATATGATGAGTCGATTCGTGTCCCCTCGAATCGACTCCTTCTAGTTTTCCGAACTCTTTTTGCTTTTAACATTATCAGAATGAATAGGGGCTCTGCAAACCCGTTTGGTATGACCAACTTGACCACAATTCCAGCATTCAAGTGCTGATCGTTTGGAAGAATCTTGGCGATTTCCAACGTTTTCGAAATTATTGGAGTTTGTTCTATCAAAGGAAGGATGCTTGTTTGAGGGAGACGAGGAATCGTGAGAAGTTGATCTGGAATTATAAAAGGAATAGTTCCGAGAGTTAGAGAAAGAAAACGTGTTTTTCTCGAGAAGATTTATAGCCTGAATTTCCTTGGCTCGAACCACTGCTACCCGAAGAGAAGAAATATTCTCCAGTCTGAGAATCCTTCGAATACTGAAACTCGATATTCCAGAAATGAAACGGGCACACGCGATTTTGTCTCTCGATATCTCATTTGTTTCGGGAAAGGCTAATCGAACCAGGGATTTGAGCTCACTCGCAAAGGCTGCAAGACTCTCCTCCTGATTTTGTTTCCTTGCATTGAATTCATTGAAGCTGATATTTTCGAAATGTTCAGTTCCAAAGCTAAAATTGAGAGCAAACTTGACTTTTTCAAAATTTTGTACGTCTTCGTTACTCAAGGTATCGAGGATTGTTCTGGCAGAGCCACGGAGAGAAGACACTAAAACAATAGCTTTTTCCTCATTAGAGTAGCGATTGAAAATAGAAATCATTTCGAATTGCTTCAAATATTGCTCCCACGAGCTTTTCCCGTCAAACACATCGGGTTTCAAATAATTTTTTTCGGACGAAACAGCGGATGAAACAATCGTGACAGGATTTTGAGAAGTATTAGTACTACGAGGACAACTACTACTGATTAGAGAATTTTTTAATGAATTAAATTCTTCCCTTAATGTTTGAATCGATTCTCGTGAAGTTTGACTCATCGCCATGGTTACAGCTTCCTTAGCTGTTTGAATAGCGATTTGTGTTGCCGTAGCAATGGCTGCTTCCTTTGAAGCTTCGATGATCGATGTTTTAAATAAATTGAGTTGGTCATTTATTTGGTGCTGATTTTCTTCTAGACCTTGACGAAGACGTTCTTCAAATAAGTTTGATCGATCTGGTTCGCCGTATGAATCACTTTCTAGAGGAATATTCCGACGTGATTTCCGAGAACTCATGTTTTCCATAAATTCAGAGCGATTTGAATTTTTTTTTTAAAAGGTCTTTTGGATATTATATCCCACTTCTGACACCAGTTGTTACGAATACTTATCGCATAAAAGAAAACACACACAAATTTGCAATGGTTGAGGGAGATTAACCCCGACGAACACGTCTTTTCTCTTTTAGAGCTGTTACGCGACTCCTCTTTTCTTTCTCTGACAAAAACCTCTCGATCAATGACTACTTGATCGAGCTGTCCGTTACAATATTTTTACTTTGTGATATCCAATCCTTCTATTTTTTTCTAATTTTTTACCACGTGTAAATCAATAATTATTAGTTGTCAATCCTGAATTATATTTTTTTATTGTTTTTTTTTTTCATTCATAATTTCATTCCTCAAGAAATTATGGATGGAAAAAATTAATAAATAAATATTGGAACTGATTTTCATTTTTTTTCAGTTTTCAACCAAACATTTACTTTCACACCTTGCCTGATTTTGATTTTTCTGAAAAAATTCACCATCTTTCACGATACATTTTTACACGTCCCACAAAATCCGCAGCGTGTGATATTCATGAATAAGGATTAATAATTGATAATCATTGGTTTACACATGGCAGAGATTAAAAAAAAATAGAATTTATGGATATCACACGCTGCGGATTTTTTGGGACGTGTAAAAATGTGTCGTGAAAGATGGTGAATTTTTTCAGAAAAATCAAAATGGCCCAAGTTGTAAAAAAAATGTTTGGTTGAAAACTGAAAAAAAAAAATATGGAAATCAGTTCCAATATTTATTTATTCACTTTTTTCATTCATAATTTCTTGAGGAATAGAATTATGAGTGGAAAAAAAAATAATAAAAAAATATAATCCAGGATTGACAACTCTTTATTATTGGTTTACACGTGATAAAAAATGAGAAAAAATAGAAGGTATCGATATCACAAGCTATACATTTTTCAAGATATGTGAAAATATGTCTAGAAAAATGGTGAATTTTTTCAAAGAAATGAAAACGGCCCAAGATTTGAAAAAAAAAAAATTTTGGATTAAAACTAAAAAAAACATATGAAATTGACTTTTGATAATTTTTTTGTATTTTTTTATGAAACTACCATTCAAGGCGAAAAAAATTACCTTATATTTTATTTTGATATCTCTGACGTTGAAAAAGTTATGAGCATTTAAAAAAATTTGTTGCGAAATTTTGAAAAATTCATTACTTTTAAACGGGTTGAGATAAAAATTTAAAAAAATTCCTAAAAACTCTTTTCAGTAGTTACTTGAAAATGAAAAAATTTCGACAAAATCAAAAATGGTCGTGGTCACAGACTTACCGGTTTGGCATGGAATGCCCCATATATTAACGTTACGATTTTGAAATATTTTATCATAAAATGAAGTAAAAAATACTATTCGTATATAATTCGAAGTTTATTCTTGTTGTGTTTTCTTCTCTTCCAAGATAATTTCAATGCTCCCGATTCTTGAAATATTAGGAAAAAAATAACCGCAATAACGATAATAATCCGTTTACATAAAAAGGTAATGTTTGAAAATTAAACAACATATCGATCCAAAATGTTCACATTGCTTGAGATTCATTTAAAATGAAAATGCTATCAAAACTGTAGGATATAAATTTTACCTCTATAAATGTCATGATTTTACCAATCGTTTTTCTTTCGACTGAAATAGAATGGGAAAATTTTTGAATTAGGCTAAAGCAAATATTTGTTTATCTGCAAAAGAAAAATTAAGTAAACGTGCAAAGTGTTTGGTTGAAAATTCGGCATTTCCAGGGTGACTAAATTTGACAAAGCCTGTACAAATATCAACAAGTTGTAACGAACGAGTAATATATCTGGAGCCCCACGAGTGCCCCACTCTGGGGCTCTCGAATTTTTATCTCTATATCTCGAGACAGGTGAAATGAATATTTTCCAGAAGTGTATGACGCGTCAGGGAACACGCGCTAGGCCAGTTGTTTATAGGGCGAGTATGAAATAAGCAAACACGTATGACGGACGATAGAGTTAAAATAAGGCAAAAAAATTAATTGAACCAGTTTGGAGACTTTCGAACGTGATTCCGGTCGCGACTGGGCGTCGCGCTTCACTGGGACTGCAACCGTTGCTATTCGCATGCGTTTTGCCGGAATTGAAGAAAAAAAATTAACAAAAATAAAAACAAGAAGGAAATATATAAGGAGAAAAAAAATAAATCAGTTGTAGGCTGAGATTTTCTCCCAGGTGCAAAATTATATGAGTTGACAACAAAAATATAGCCGCAATATCTTGCAATCGGTGACTGAGTATTTTAACAGCTCTGCTTTGTCCCGGAAAAGCGGATAATTACTCGTACTCATCAGTACGTAATTATATTAAAATTCGTGGCAGCGAATCGAGACACGTACATTTTGGAATGAAAAAAAAAAAAAAAAAAATATACAAAGACATGACAGTTGCCACGATAAACAAATATGTATCAGAAGAGATCAAGGCAAAATGGGACACTAGAGCAAAAAATAGGCTAGCTAAAAAACGGCGAGCTAGGGGTGCAGAATGAGACGCCGCTAGGGAAAAACCTGGAGTATGTTGTGTCACTGAAAAACATTTAGATATGTCAGTCATAAATGAGAACTTATAGCTTTCAAATAAGACTCTGTCAGTCAGTAACAGACCTTGCTGTAAATAAATATTACAAAATATTACACTGAGAAAAATTTATGGTTCACAGTACCATATTTGCATATTTCCCTGAGAGGATAGAAATACTTTTAAGGTAACGCTAACTCAAAAAAATATGGTTGCATTTACTGTATTTTATAAGTCGTTTATATTACGCGCATATATTAACAGCAACAATGATCTTGCCTAACATATGTTGCGTATTTGTTACCAAATAATAGTGATATTTTTCCTAAAATAAATATTACCGTTAACGATCAGGAATAGTACTCTCGGCTATACTCACGGTACGCTTGGCAAAAATTTAAAGTAGACCATACTAGATATTTCCTTGGTGCCATAAACATATTATATTGCTACTATAAGATGAAAATGTTTAGTCAGATTTATCACATTTTAATAAGAAAACCTGATGTGCACATACGTTAATAGTAACATTCATTTTTGCGGATACAAAATAGTGTGATCCGTAATATTTATTGTAAGGACCATTGATATTTTTTGAGGATACCATTTTTGGATTTTTTAATAAATTTACTTTGCTCGTGTTCTTAATTATCACACATCAAAAGTGCGTTTTACTTTCTGGAAAGATGTGTTTAATTAATACTTCGTTTTTGCAGAAAAACCATTGTCGCGTCGTACTTTTACTCAGGTGAACGGCATAAATATCCCTTGCGCTATGGTTGATATAACGACAACAAATAGTCATTGATAGTTAGAAACACAAGTCTCCGCGACATTACATAAATTGTTACTATTATGAGATATTTTAATAATGCCTATCCATTAAAAGATATTAATTACCATATAAATGGTAAAATTCAGTGCAGGTCAATCCAAAAATGAATATGCTACAGTATACCATATTTTTCATATCCATAGTAACTTACTTATAATGTTACTTGGATTATTTGATCATTGTAAGGGTTTTTACTATGATTTTTAGTCCTTTTTAAATAACACATGGTTATCCACACCATTGGGATTATATGTTTGGATGAACACTACAGATATAGTCCAATTAACTATAATATAATTGTCCTAACAATATTATTTGGTACATTTTACCATAGAGCGGACAACTATACGTGTATAGTTGCGAGAACTAGTGTCTTTTTTCTCAGTGTAATTATTACGGATTTCCTGGCAGCTTCAACTCTCAAATACTTCTATACATGGTAGAATGTAATGAATATATTTTTTCAAGTGACAAAAAATATGTTCTATTTCTTATTCAAAAGTAAATTGTCTCTTTTCACTCAAATCTCCCTTACAGAAATAACGAATTAACGCTCGATGGAATTTCATCTCGGCTTTAAATCTTGTTGATGTGCTTCTTTCTCGTCAACGCGTGGATTTCTTCAACACCACCTGCTGCCTCAGACTCACTCGTTCTCGTTGAGTAGTAATTTTACGCAATCGCATAATTTCCCCGCTGCATCTAAGTAAGCGATATAAGTAATTTGCCAGCACTGCGTGTGATCGATAGTACCTATGAAACTACACCTTTTGCTATAGGACAAAACTATCAAGCTAAACGTTTTCATGTCGAGAAATTAGTGTATATATATGTAAGAAGTGTACGCACAAATTTCATGCGCTATGTATTTTGTACATATGTATGTATATTCAAATATGCTGTAAATAACATTCATCGATCTATCAAATTGCTTAATTAACCGATCCCCTGAATCCTTTCTTCGCTTTCGAAAAGGGGTCCATGACAAAACGCCGATGACAAAACGCCGAGTGCCTAAATTCCGGCGACTATATGCCGAGCAACAAAACGCCGATGAAATTGTACGCCGATGACAAAACGCCGATGCGACTACCCAGATAGAAATTCGTGCAGTCGGCATTAAGACTACCATGGTGTGCAGTCACCGTGCCGCAAACTGTCTATCAGGGTATACGCTGATGCGACAAAATACAAATAGTAGTAATGTCCAGTGGAAATATTAGTTTACAGGTTTCAAGGTCATTATTTAAGGAATAACCCTCCTAGGTTTGCATATTACAGCGTACATCATCACTACACCATACACCATCATATCACACCATACACCTAAACACAACAGATATACACTCAGCAAATCATACAGCAATACTTACTTTTTCAATAATAGCCACGAAACATAAATAATTGGCTTGGAAGCAATTTCAGTGGCATTGTGCACATCACGATCTGAGGATCGTTTAATACTAAAATTGGACACAAATGCCTGGCAGTCGTGTGATAAAATCACACGATATTATATAATTATAAATCATAATAATAATATGATAATTCTCTCACACGATTTATTAACATTGTTCAGATCATAATAATGATATAATAATAATGTGACAGAAATCTAGATCACAACAATCATTCTCGTATAGTCGCTCGGCGTATAGTTGCCGGCATTTAGTCACTCGGCGTTTTGTCATCGGCATTCTGTCATGTCACCTTCGAGAAGTAATTCAGACACGTTTTTACTGAATGTCATGGTATGAGGATGCGAGAGCCCTTTAATTAAATTATACCCCACAGTTACCATGTGGGCTTTTATACACGATGAGTCAAAAGTAGCGAATTTTTTTGAAATTAAAAATTGGAACTCTGGAAAAAAGTAACGAGTTTAATTCAACTCATCAGTCATTTGTTACAAAAAATCTTGAAAGTTGGTTATATAGTTAAGTGATTTCTGAAAGTGATTAATAATGGCTTTCTTTGTCTGATATACTTTGTGATTTTTCTTTGAGAATGAAAATCATTGTTCTGTCTCAAATTGTGTGAGATACCAAAATTGCTCACGGCCATATTTCGCAATTTGAAAAAATCCCGTGAAAACCAAAATGGTGAAAATTTCGTTTGATTGACTTTACGAAAATTCAAAATAAAATTCACTTAAAAAAAATATTCCCAATTCTTTCTCTCGAAAAAATTACTAAATTCATTTGTTATTACTCGGGGATTACATCCATTAAAAAAATGTATTCTCAACATAAATGCGGGTAATAGAACCGCAGGCACGTTGAAACTTTTATGGAGTCATCAGACACGAGGGGTCACGGAGTGGATGGTCGAGGTTGGCCCTGAAAAATGAAAATATCCTCATCGAGAAAAGCAAATTGCTTTATCAATGTGGGGATCCACGATCTTAAGGGAGAGATAGAGAGAGAGAGAGAGAGAGAGAGCGAGAAGAGAAGAACTCATGCGAAGTAATATGTACTAGGAAGCAAATGGATTTGCGGAGTGTCCGTCACGAAAAATTTCACCTGGTGTTTGCTTACTGGAATATATAAATATATAAATATAAAAAATAACATGCTCTATTTATATTACTGCGTATTTTTTTCCTTATGTAAATTATATATTAAATGAAAATATCCAACACATTTGAACACACATATGAATGGCAGGTGCATACATGGAAATCAGTGGCGCATCTCGCGACAGCGGTGGCTTTATAAAAGCGGCGGCTTGCAACGCACGTTCTCGGATGTGAAACGACTCGTGTCTATCTCTCTCTTATTCTCTGCACGCAGCATTAAAAGAGATTCCTCAGGTATAAACGTTCCGCGCGGACGAAGATCAGGGTCCATTTCACGCTTAATTATCGTTTAAGGTATTCTCAAGATTCTCGCGGATCGGGGCAATCGGTCTTTCCACCCTATGGTCTTTTGCGGCCTCGGTAAATGAACCACGGATCCTCACTTTAACACTGAAGAAAATCGAGGGGCAGAGAGAGGGATCATTGGTAAGTAACTAAGTACTGCGTTTATGAACAACTTGCAAGAATATATATATTTTTATATTTATATATTTGTATATACGTATAAGTGTTATATATATATATATATATATATTTTTTTTTTTTTTTCGTGTAAACGCGAATATGGATGTGTGTGCATGTATGTATATATACATAACATGATATATTTATGCTCGTTAGCGGTCTCCTAAAAGTAACGCTCGCTCATTATCCATGCACTTATTTTTATGCATCGTGTATATAGCCAGTTATTATCAGTGCCGACACATGAATGTTTGTTAAAGGAAAACTGTATTCTTGGATTTGTCTATATTTTTCAGATTTTATCGGGTTCATAGTTATCTTTGAAAATTTTTGATTTTTTATATGTCGATGAAAGGATGTATAATGACGGTATTATTTTTTTTTTGAATTAGTAAAATGATGAGTTTTTATGTTTCATGAAACTTTCAATGTTTTAAAAAAATTTTAATTCACATCTGACATTTAATTATTTTTTATAGTCGAAAAACAGAGGTTTAACGATTCTAGGGTACTTGTTTTATTATTAATGATCTTCATTTTTATTTCTAGTATTTATTATTGATCGTCAAGACATGAATAATTATTCGTTGTAGAAAAATCGATAAGAAATCGAAACTTTTCGTAGTGGATAGAAGGAATTGATAGTTATAGCTTGTTCAAACATTTTAACGATATATACCGACAAATTACCGGAACCTAACGAAGACGAAACTCTCAAAGATCAAACATCAGCTGAAACTCGATCTGTCAAGAAGATCTTAACGATGTATCACTACAAGAATTCTAACTGCACCACTGTATAGTCAATTAATAAACGAAACGAAAATTTAGGAAAAATTTTCGAAGTGAAATAATAGTTTATAAAATCTTCAATTTTAAAAAGGAATATAATTGAATAACGAAATAACTATGTAGGAAAATTTATAATTGTTAACTGCCATTAGTTCATATTCATTATCATTTATTAAAAATTTTAGAAATAATGATTTTATAGACAAAAATAATTTCAAAAAAAACAATATAGGAGCAGGGCGGGCAAAGTGGGACACCCCCTGAAAAAATAAAAAAATAATGTAGTCACTGAAATGTCTTTTCAAAAACTACCATAAAATCACCTACCAAAAGCACACGTTTCAAAATTATTGGTTACATATTGAAACTACTGATTATTTCTTATATTCAAATTTCAATTGTTTTTTATTATAAATAAATATACGGTGAATGCTCGGAAGTGGGAGTCCACCCAAAATCGGATTGTGAAATTTTTCTCCGATTTAGTTCGATATAATAACACCATAATTGCCGATATTACGTAATATTATATAGATAGCGTATCATAACGTTTATCGACCTAAAAAAAAATATTTTGCATTTTTTTCCAAGTGATTTGTCAAATTCTTGAAATAAACGTTAATCAGGGTCCCAATTTTTTTCCGTTTAATATGATAAGGAAACTACATTCTATCAATATCATGATGACGTACGATCATTTTTAGTAACTTTTTTCGTTTTTTGCAGTTTCAAACTTTTTTTGGCAAGATCAAGGTCCGTTTGAATCGGAAAAATTTCTTCAATCGAATTTCTGATTGGACCGAACATTATGGAATTTCAAAGGAAATGTCAAGAGGGTAAAAAGTTGCACTTGTTCACAATGGGCTGGCTAGAATTTTATCAGAATTTTTCTTTGAATTCTTTTTTCAATCATTTTTGGTTATTTTTGGTGTTAAAATGTCTGCTCTTGTGGATGATTTTTATGTAGTTTTGAAGTGATTAAATTTTTTTTTTTTAATTTCAAGGGAGTGTCCCACTTTGCCCGCTCGTCCTGAAGGGAGCATATGTATGCACAGATGGGTTATTAATATGACTAACTGAAAGAGATTTCTTTTTTTGTCAATTGCAGCGTAATATACAGTGATCATTTTAGACAAAATGGCAAACTTTCAAACGAAACAGCTAAAAATTGAAGAACTAAAAGCCATTAAAAAAGTCCTATCATACACGGTAGATAATTATGTGTATGTAAAAATGATCATAACAAATTTTACACTGAGAAAAGAAATTTGTTGATTCAACAAAATTTTTGTTGAATCAACAAATTGTGGTGAACAAAACGAAATTCGTTAACTCAACAAAAATTTGGTTAATTCAACCACTTAATTTGCTGGCTCAAATAAATATTGCTCATTACGACGAAAATATTGTTGAATCAACAAAATTTTTTGTTCAACTAACAAATAATAAAAAAAAAAAAAAAAAAAAGTGTAGATAAAACAGTGGGATGATTTTCAAAATTTTTCTGGTATTACAGTTCCATAAGCGATAATCCGTTTATGAAGCTGTACTCGTTTACTACTTTTTTTTTAATGGAAAAAAATTGGAGATTTCTCAATAGGTATATGTTTTTAACCCTTCATCCAATTGGTCCAACAGTTTTCCAACAAATCTTTTTTTTAGAGACTTTTTATCTCTTTTAGGTGTATATGCCCCCTTAATATTGATTGAAGTCCGAAAAATGATCGTGGTTATAATTTATTGTAGTAGTTTGAAGCTACAGACGAATCATGATATTTCTTTTCGAATTTTCATTCTTCGTTTGTGAAAAACAAACTAATTGAAAAATTGTAAACTTAAAGAGCAATTAATCGTTGATAAACGATATGATCGATTTGGGTGAGCAAATCGGTTCTTTTCGATTGCCACCTGCCGTTTGATACACGTACGTTGCTGATCATGATTCGCGATCAAAAGGCGTTCCCGCGGGATGCTTTCCTCTTCGTGATCGATTTTTTTTTGGTTGGGGTGTCCGCAGTCGCGCGGGTATATGTTCATAATGGGCGTGCGTGCGTTAATCCTCTTTGATACGCATGGCTCTCGCGTTTTAAATTTCCGATGCGTGTGAGAGCAGGCCCCGGGATGATCGTCCCTGCTGCTTGTACTAAGGCTCTCTGCGTATACAAGCAGAGGTAATACGCTCGTTGACGTGGAGTTCTGGAGTCGTTTGACAGGCCAACTTGTTCACGTGGGCAGGATGAGTACACGGTACGTCAGCAACCGGCTCAACCACACGGACTATCCATAGTTTTCTCCCATAAGTTCATACAAACATTTTCCGATGCACGCAGTGTATCGTATATTTATCTAAATATAACCTCTTTACCGTCAAATTCATTTTTGTTATATGAAAATATAAAAAAATTAAACATTTCCGCGAAAAATATATATATTAAGAAATATAAGAATATAAAATTTTTTTCTTGTTATATTTATTGTTCCTGCATATACCCTTGCGGATTCTTACGACCCCATCCCATTACTTTTACTCCACTTCCCCCCCCCCCCCCTCCCCAAAAGTGTTATCGACAGCCACTCTTTCTTAATGCACTACTGTATCACAGTTGCACGAGGGCCAAGAGGAACTGTGAAAAACCCGGCCGATACAGGGGGTTATATTTTTACTCAGTTCCAGTTGCTTAACACCATCGGGAACTGAGAAAAATTGCCTCCCGCTCAGCGAGATCGATGTCCAATCATCCAACTAAGTATTGGTCTCGCCCGAGGCTGCTCAACTTGGGAGACGCCGGAGCTGCACACCGACGCACACCGATCGCTATCGGTAATGAAAAATAATTATTATATACTAAAATTTACTGTCAAAAGGAAATGAGTTTTGCAGTTTTTTAAATATTGACCTTATGATGTTCACTTTTGTTCTATAAGAAAAAATAATTCGATTCGAGTTGTAGTGAATAGATTCTGAGATTCTGAACGAAAATATCTTTATTCATTTTTTTCGACGACGAATCGTCGACAAGATATTAATTAATTAGTAATTAATAGCCAATCCTGAGCGCCGATAAGAAAAAATGGGAGCGGCTAATACGGTGTAATAAGGTGCGAGCATATTCGCTGCATAAATAATAAGCGGGGAGCGCTCTCCCCACTCTATGCTTCAGTTTACATCGTACTAGATTGGCCATCACTAATCAATTAATAACTCATTAACGATGCATTCAAAAGAATATTAGTTAAAGACTTTTCTCTTCAAAATGTTGCTATATATTAATCTTGTAAATCTTGAGCTAACTTTTAGAATATTCTGTACATACGTAGGAATATATTAACAGACATACCATTGAGTTTTCCTCGATGGTTGGTTTCTCAGAGTACTTGATTGCCTTATCTGCCTAATGAAACGGTTCGCTAACTAGCTACCTCAGCTCTTGTTCGTTGCATTGCCCTCACGCATATTATGCTTTATGCAAATATTGTTATGACTATTTTTTGCATGTCGTATTACACTTCGAAGCATCAGCAGTGCGAGGCGCTCGGATTATCGTGACGCGAAAAAGAGATTCGTCGAGCGACGTTTAAAACGGATGCGGACGAAATGATGTACAAAAAGAGGAACCTCCAGGCAGTTTTGTACTTTGCGTTTGTTAGCAACAGAAACGAGTATATAAGAGGAAAACGACGGAATGAACAAACGTCAGGATTAGTGCCACAAAAAACTTACACGTTTCATGTTTCGATGCAAAAAGAGATTTCCGTGCATTGCCCCAGTATTCAGTTTGTAAATGCGCTCAAGGATCACTGATTTTTTTATTAAATGTTTTTTCCTCATATCTCAACATCACAAAGTACAACAAGAATTACCGTATAACAGATATAGATACTAATTTTGATCCCCTTATTTTTTATTTCAAAAATTATTTGATTGTCCCTATTGGTTTTCATACATAATAAAGTATTTTCAAATAAGTTTGCCAAAAAACTTCTAATTTCAATATCTAGAACGGTAAAAAAATATAATGATGAATCAAATTGGAAAGGTATTGAAAAAATAAAATTGATTGACGAAGAAAAATGTATCAGGTTGTGAGAAAAATAGTTCAGCATTGTGAAGAATGCGATAAAAAAATAGCTTCGTTCATTTACCCATAACTTTTTATTCGCCTGTGATCGCGGCGTATCCAAGAGAGGTTCGAGGTACTGTGTTCGTATATTATCTTGGGCTCGTGTGATATATATCGTTAAATAAAAATATCTTCATCGTTTACTCCGTCGGTTGTTAAGACAGGTAAAAACGCATCGGACACTTGGCTTCATCAATTTGATTCTTTGTTTTATTGTATGAGCTAAATAAATATATATGTATACATATATGGCAATAAGAATTCCTTCGTTGAGGTTCGCGATCGTGGACTCTCGCGTTTGCACTCTATCGATTGTGGTACTCACGCTGTTTCTCTTTCAGTATATATACGTAGGGAGCATGGCCAATCAAGGCTTTCACCCTCTATCTCGTTGATGAACGACGATTGAAAATCGGCATTGTTTCTTAATTACCAATTAGCGGTTAATCATCGGCGAGCAGGTGGGTCGTCAACCGGTCGATAATCGGCGCTGATACAGGAAAAATAAAAAGGAGCAAAGGGAACAGGTAAAGGGGGATGGATCGACGACATTAAGTCATGAAGTGAGTTTGTGAATAGCAGGAATATACACTGAGAAAAGAAATTTGTTGATTGAACAAAATTTTTGTTGAATCAACAAATTGTGGCGAACAAAATGAAATTCGTTAACTCAATAAAAATTTGGTTAAATCAACCACTTAATTTGCGGGCTCAAATAACTATTGCTCATTACGACGAAAATATTGTTGAATCAACAAAATTTTCTGTTTAATTAACAAATCTCATTTTGTTCGCCACAATTTGTTAATTCAACAAAAAATTTGTTGAAACAGTAAATTTCTTTTTTCAGTGTAGCGAGAATAAACGACATATATGAGAGAACCAAAAGAAAGAAAGAAAGGGAGAGAGAGAATAGAAGGAAAAAAGAAGAGTATGAAGGAAGATGAGAAAAGAAACGAAATGATCATAAGAGAGGTAGGAAAGGAGGTGGGTTGAAGTAAATGATAATTGGAAGAGATGCTGCAATATAGTAGAGTCCTTGCCACGTTGACAATATATTATTATCCCTCAAAGACAAACAAGCTCAGATAAATCGCTGATTTCCATCACGAAATTGAGATCAAAATATGCAAGATGCCCAAAGAAAATATTACCTCACAGGGCATAACGAGTAACATTGAAAATGCGTTTGCAAAGGTAAAAAAAAATCTCAATGGGGGAAATTTGCGAAAGCTCTTGAGTTTTTATGGAGGACCCAACTGTATTGCCATTAGAGCGCTAAGAATTTGAAGGATACGGGGATAGAAGGAGAATCGAAGTAGCGGATACGACGAGTAACCGCGAGCATACGTATATTATTAATGTCACCATTGGCACTGCATCGCAGTTGTTTTTACGACCGTGGACCTTCCTACTGATCTTGCCTCCTCTTTTGAAATGAGAACTACCTGAGTCTGCCTCTATCGCAGTCAGCCAATGCGAGCAGGTCATAATATAATATAAGAGAGGCGGAGATATAAAAAGAGACACACAGGGACGAGAGATAGTAAGAGGAAGATGAGAAGATGATCATATAGGCTCTTGTGGAGGGATATCTGCGATCCTGATGCTACTGAGGGAAAGAATATACATACATACCGGACAGCGAAGAGTTTTTTCTATACATATAGACACAGATAGATATATAAGAACACATATTTATATTTCTACATGTATAAGTTTCTCCAAAACAAAAGAGCCTGACTCACATGATAAAAGGCACAAAATTGCATAGGTTACGCCCTCTTCCTGGCAATATTATAAATATGTGTGCATGTGCGTGTGTGTGTGGGTGTGTGTGTGTGTGTGTGTGTGCATAATACACTCTAGAAATTCTCTACGTCTCTCCTCACTTGCTTCTGTTCGGAGGCAACCATGAGCAATACAGAAGTGTATAAACGAGTCGTTGTAAATGTGTCTATGTACGCGTATGTGTATTCTCTGGCTCAGAACTCTCGCAAGAGAGCGAAGAGACGGGAGCTCTGTTACTCCGCAGCCTCTCAGAGTGTAAACGGACGAGAATACCTCTCTCTTTCTCTCTCTCTTTTTTCCTCTATAAGGCTGCGCATCATTACCGGGGGCACGAGGCCCCGCGGCACTCTTTATACTGGGCACGTAATTTCTTTGCTATCGGAGAACGCGGTATGCGTATTTCTTTCGTTAAATATATATTTATATATACATGTCTGCAACGATATCTATGTATTTCTTTACATGTAGATGGGAGTATGTGTCTATGATGGTATATTTGTCGTGAGATACTTAAATAGGCCCCAGAACTACCGTTGACAATAGTCGTAATACCTCGCTACAATACGTCCTAGGAATTTAATATTGAACGTATATGAGCTGCAATTGAATGAACACAGAAGAATGGACTGAATTTATAGCAAAAATAACCTCAATAATAAATTAAATATTTTTTGTGCACTAGATTGATTCATACAAATCGTTCGAGTTAAATTAATAGATTTCATTTTTAATATACATTTCAAATTAATTTTAATATTTTTCACGATTTTTTTCAGCATCTTTAATTTTTTTATTATTTCATTGGTTTTACGGAGTATTTTGGTTTTAACGAGACATAAATATGTATCGTAACATGGCATTCACGTCACATACATGTTAACGGATCGCCTTTCTTGAAAGATGCCCGCGGAATAGTTCCCGCTACCGAGGACCCATACCGGTGTATTGAATAAGTCGAATCAAGAATAGCAAAGGAAATGTGTTAGTATGATTTTCAGGGTTTTTACCCCTCCCGCCCTTTCTTGTCAAGGTTCAAGATCAAGGAGTGAGTCAGTGGTCTTGGTGATAAGTCAAGGTCGACCCTATTTCGCTCTTTCAGATTATCAAAAAAGGTCTGGCGCCCTTTTCGGAATTTTGAAAATAAAATCGGGGGCGTTAGCTGTATCGTGTTCGCAATTTTTCCCGAGGAATTGGGAAGTATAAGAAGCTCGTTATAATATACACTTTGGATCATAATATTTTGTTGATGGAACAAACAAAAATTCGTCAGCCTCTGCGGAATATTTTCTACAAACAGGAAATGTCGAAGAACTACCGTCGAATCAATTGAAATTCCATCCAAATTTTTCGAGTACATACGGTTCGAGTAAAATATTTGTTTCATTTCTTCTTTCCTTTTTGCAAACTTTTTATTTCTTATTTTGGTGTGGAGCGAGATATATATAAATAGAGGGAAAATAAAATGTGATCCTTTTTGATTGATGGCGTGGAGAGGATCGTTCTCTTTCTTTTAGTGCTTCGAATTATTGAAATATTGGCATAGAAACGAATGAGGGATAGAAGAGAAAGAAGGGAAGGGTACAGGGGATGGAGATATGGAAAAGGAACGAATAAGAGAGAGAGAGAGAGAGAGAGAGAGAGAGAGAGAGAGAGAGAGAGAGAGAGAGAGAGAGAGAGCGAGAGAGAGAGAGAGAGAGAGCGAGAGAAAGGGCGAAGAACGTTTCACGTAGTGAAGTATTGAGTGAGGGTGGCAGAGGTCGTTGTTGGTGGACGAGAGCAAAAGAGGGAAAGAGTGAATGAGAGAGAGGAAGAGAGAAAGTTCATAGAGAGAACGAAGAGGAAAGAGAGTGAGGGAGTGAGAGCCATGGGCCCCTTGTGAAAGTTCCCTTTACCTTGATGACAAAGAGCCACGAGCGAACAGGCGAACCTCACTCAATGGAACGGACGAATGGTTATGGAAACAGCATTTAATTTGCATAGAAGGAGCCTCTTTGTCGAGACTCGTGGAAAGAGGAGGAAAGAGAAAGAGCGAAATAGTGGACGAGTGTGTGTGTGTGTGTGTGTGTGTGTGTGTGTGTGTGTGTGTGTGTGTGTGTGTGCGCGTGCGCGTGTGCGTGTGCGTGTGTGTGTGTGTGTGTGTGTGTGTGTGTGTGTGTGTGTGTGTGTGTGTGTGTGTGTGTGTGTGAGAGAGAGAGAGAGAGAGAGAGAGAGAGAGAGAGAGAGAGAGAGAGAGAGGAGCAAAAACAGAGCGAAGAGAAATGAGACGCAAAGGGGGCAAAAAGGGGGGTTGGTGGAGACGTAAAGAGGCAAGGCTCGAGAAGCTCTCTTCACTCTTGGCTATGTGAAAAGAGCATTGTCCTTTATCTATCGATTCGATCGTATATTTTATTCAGATTACGCTCTGCCTACAAACAGCGCATCTCTTTATGATTGGCCATCGCCGACTATTGTCGAGGCGCGAGCTGGGCCTATCTCTTTTTTCTTTTCTCATCGCATACAGTGGTGATTGAATAAGAAAGGGAATTCATCACATTTTCATTAGAGAGTGCTTCTCTTGCGTTAATACCTTCAATGAGGCCCAAATTCCTAATTCCGTCAAGACTCTCCTTTCATTAGCCCTCCTATATTCTTCGATAAACACTTTTGGCGTAGTTTACGCTTTATCCTATTTTTTCTGAATGAAAAAATAAATGAAAGAAAAAGGCTCAATAATTCTTTTTGACCCATTCTTCTACAGACAATTGAAAAAATTACATGGCACTTTGTCATATCGCGATAATGAAACAATTATATTGGCAATCTAAAGTGTCGAGTAAGTGGTGATCACTTGTACCCAAAAAAGCACTGATATAATATCTTAATTTTTTTAAGTCAATTAAACATTTCTCCCTTCTCAGTCATACTTATTAGCTGGGCGCCTGATGATTTTTTGCCGCCATACATTTTAAGGATCTTGATCGATATGGGGGATAAGAAACGTCGTGGCTTTCTCAGCGGAAAAGAGTCGATCGGCGTTCGTCGTTTGTTTGTCGAAGGAACATTACACCGAACGTCAGGACGCACACGGATGCACACGTTAGAAGCATGGGTTGCGTCTGCTCATGGATGAATGATGGGAGGCAATGAAAATTCCATGGTGCTCTTTCATCGGATATTCACATGTATACAACATACACAATACTCACATATTTATATACAGACATATATAATGCACATATATACAGGCGACGACGAGAATGGTCGAGGTTCGCGAGTGTTAATTAACAAGATTGATCAACCGACTGACATAGGGAAACAGGTTCTCTCTTGGGATGGGATGCTTCGCGCTGAAAGCTCTTTTTTCAACTTTTTTTTATTTTTATTTTATTCTTTTTGAATTCTTTTTTTTTAAGAAACAGCCCTCTGTAGCAGTGTTACCAGCGGAGGCTGTGGAACATGTACGCGAACGCGTCTGCCTCAATCCCCTCCGCTAGATATTTCTTCTGTCACAACTGTACACACTGGTACCGATCGTTTTATGTTGTCTAATAATAAGTGAGTGACTATTAAGGTGCGTGTATGTAAGCTCGATAATGTTACACGCAAAATATATACCGATATTAAATATAAGCCTGATGAAAAATCGATAAGAAGTGAAAGAAAAAACAAACTAGAAAAAAAACAACGGCAACAACAAAAATGCAATGATAGTGGCACAAAAACACGGCAGGCCACGCGTACACTGGACACACAAGACTGCAGAATCGTGCATGTGTCAAGAATTTTTACCTCGGCAGTTTCTCAACTGTCCTGGGACTACAGATAAAAGACGAAGTACGCATATAACGAATCTCGGTTCATTTACCTCACGGATAATCAATCAATGATTACGTCCTGGGAATATATATATATAAAATTATGAGAGCAAAGAGTATAGATGAGGAAATCTTGTATCTTGCGTATAGACTCTCAGCGAGAAAATGAGTATTCTGCAAAAATAACGAGACACCGGTCTCTACACGAGACGTAGTAAACGTCAAACAATTTCTCCAATCAATATGTTAGGTGTACGCTCTACTGGATTTATAAACGGTAAATATATACTTATACATATGTGTGTATATATGAGTGAGTGTGTATGTATATGCAGAATGAGCGAGAAAAGAGAAAAATGTACTGTACAGTGAATCAACGATTGTTTACGATGGGTAATCAGGCGACATCAAACGAGACAGCCCATGATCATCAAGAGGAATTGTTTACCCAACGATTCTCCGCCTTCTTTTACCCCAGGGTTCGCCAGTCGGTTTTTCTGCCTACCAAACGCCAACGATATAACGCATATATTTGTATTCCGTGACTCTGGCGGTCCCGGTACAAGCCACCCATCTTTCTCACAACAATAATGTTAATTTAACCGTCTCCCTTTCACCCTCCTCCTGTCCTTCTGGCTCTTTTCTCTACTTCTCTCTCTCTCTCTCTCTCTCTCTCTCTCTCTCTCTCTCCCTCGTTCTCTGACTTTCTTTCTCTCTCTATTTCGACAATTTGTCGGGCACACAAAAAGAGTTGACAACTTGAAAGGGAAATGGAGCCTATTGACACAGTGAGAAAGCACAAGGGTCGAGTTTGGGACGTCAACATAAACCCTCGTTCTCTGTTTCCTACATGGAGATTTGTGATACAGGACAGTCCATCCCGTTCTCTCTAGCTTAGAGACTCTTTCATCCAGTTGTTCATCGACCACCCCGACGCCGGAACCCACCATCGCCAACGCGACAACTCTCTAAACATAATGCTAAGGGCGGATGAGTGGGGAGCCGATCATCCCAGAGCAGTTTCCTATTTGGTTCAGTGAACACGATTGTCATATGGAACCATTACAACTACGAATGATCCAAACGAACATGTACTATTCAAACTCTGAGGATACACAAGCATTAATATTTGAGATAAGGAGATGGTATTACAATTTTATAGAATGGACGTGGTCCATCCTGCCTCTGCCGCTTTTACTTTGACTTCCTTCCATCATCACCAAACTCCTGCATTCGTTTTTTTTCTTCTTTTTCATGCACCATCACTGAGTTTTTTTAAACTCCATGTCTATCCCGTATTACCGATAGTATGTATCCACCGTATCTTGTTTCAGAATTAGAAGAGACTGTAGGCTAAAGGCATGCGCTACTCGAAGACCTACTAGCTGTATCAACAGGCTCCATCTTCAGAAGCAGCAAAACCGAAACGATCAATCACCTAGACTGTCTAGAGCTCTTGTAGAAAATTGTGGCGTAAAGCTAGTTCACGCTTTTGTTCCAAATCCCTCGAGTATACACACGCATGCTTTCTAACCACGTGCTCCTCCATTGCCCCGTTTCACCTTGCAATACACATCGGCCAGCCCTGATCCTTGATATCGTGCATTTATTATCGGCATGACCACATAAACTCATGGTTTACAGTCGGTAATTCCCCTCTTTCGTTTCATTCTCTCCGACTATATAGTATTATCCATGCTCCAGGCGGACGATTACAGAAAATTGCGTTTTGTTTGTCCGTTACTTTCGTAATCCGCGTGCGAAAATTGTTGGTGGTCTCCAGTCATTTCAGACGGGTAGACAGATTTTCTTAGCAAACCTCGTGTTTGCAAAGACCTGGTGTAAGAACACTTACAATTTGCGAACGAATAATCTTCGTAAGTTCTTAGACATTCCCGCATTCCTGAAAATTGAATTACGATGCATCATGATGCTGCAAGCCAGCTAATTTAGCTGAGTAAAATGTCTCTGTGCCCACTTGATTAACAGCCATATATAAGATTTTACATGATAACAGGCTTGTGACACCGTATTTTAAACGACTATAATGAGAGCCCAGAGATATATCAGTGATAAGACGATAACGAATAGATTGTAGCTCTCGACCTCCTAGATCTAGGTTAACAATTTTCTGCGGTAACGAGCCACATTACTTTCTCGAAATTGGGAATGGGAAATGTTTTTGGGAGTTGAGATTTATCGGCTATGAAAACGGACAAAAGTGCAGGACAAGATGAGCAACGTTTCAGCGATAGCAAGCGTAAGGCCTTAGGTGAAATATCGTCCTGTCATAACGGCAAAAATACTTAGTTCGGCGATGTGCAATGAAAATTCATGTCCAAGACGATGTTGATTAGCTGAGACAGTTATTGGACAGAATGAGTCCTTTGCAGCTCTGAGCTGAAACGGAGGGAGGCCAAGGTAAAGGGCCCTTCTCGAAATACGCTGACGTCTTAAAGATTATTAGCCTCTCGTTGATTGATATTGAATTGGATTCTCGCTCCTCTCACGACATTCTCGCGTCAGGAGGAGCAAAAATTATGACTGTCCATTCACCGGCTATGTGCAGAATCAACTCACTTTTCCCTTGCTTTCGGAAATAAAGTAAAAAAAGCAATAATGCTTAATGGGGAAAAATAACTTTTAGCCATGTTAGTCGGTTCTCAGCCATGCTTGTAATTCTGTATGTCAAATTAAACATCTCATGATGGTCCAAGTCATCCAACCAGGCTGGACGTGGTGTCACCACGTTTGTTCCGTTCGTAACCATTTGGAGGTACTTAGGTAGGTGTTCTATCCTCTGTATTTTTATGCTCACTGTTTATTTCCACGTAAGCAACGTATAACGATCTCAGCACTTGTATCTACATAGAGACATATTGCTTGAACCGACTCTGGTATAAGTAAAGATTGTCGTGGTCGTTGGTGCATGAAGAGCAGCTAGCTAGACACCATACTATAACAGCGTTCGAGGCAAGCAGCTTCAGTGACGATGTTTGTATCTCCCATTTTCCGTTTGATGGCGAAACTACGTAGCTAACTGTGACTGATTTGGCGGCATGATACATGGTAGCCAAGAGTCCTGCCAACTCTGTGCCAGCGGGGAACAAAGTTAGTTGATGAGCCTGTGGGTGGCTGTCTGCTCTGTTTCAGGGTATCTAATCCCCACACTAATTCGTGGCATCGGTGTATCTGTTGAGAAGTGTATACGGAGACGATTTACATGGAGTTGGGGTTGGTACAGTTAGAAAGGTGGTAGAATGAAGGAAGGAAGGAAGGCAGGATGTTTCAATCGGGTTGCCCCTGTCTTCCGACCTTCAGTCGGTTTCTCACGGTGATGAAGAGAAAGGTGAATGCTGTGCTAAGTATATAAGTATATATATATATTTTAACGAGGGATGAGGCAGGAGGTAAAAGACGGTATAGCACAAGAGATAACAGAGGGACAGAAAGCGAACACTAAATAGAAGGCGCGAGCGCCATCTCCCGCTGTTACATCGACATAGATATTTAACTGATGGCACCCTCTCCTCGGCAAAGAGCACTGGCCCGCGCATATCAACCCACCTTCTTTACTCCACCCTCGGTCACCCTCTCCTTAGTCTCTTCCTTCGCCCCTCGACTCGTTCTCTCTACCCTCGGCGTCCTTCCGCTGCGCTTCGACGTTACTACTTCAACGGCTCCCTTCACTGAGTTACCTCTTCGTTACCGTCTCTTTAGTATCACATGAACCAATAAACATCTTCTTTGATGTCGCTAGCGTATTAATTAGTAAACGACAAAATTGTATTTAAACAATGGAGAAAGATCGTACGCCGCACTAGAGATTGAGATAGGGAGAGAAAGAGCAATGAGAAGTGTATAGAGAACTCTTGGTCCAAGAGGGCGGAAATCTTATCACAAGAAGAGATGGGTGGAAGGTCAAAGTAAGCAGCTCATAAACAAACGAAGATTTTACGACGTTCTCGCAGTGAGGTCGCTCCAAACGATATTTTGTGCTTCCTTTCTCTTTCATTCCATCAGTTTCTCTTAGTCAATACCCTCTTCCTTGTTCCGCTATGTTGTTCGACGTACGCTGGTAGGTTTTATTTATTCACAAACTAAATTCCCCTTAAACTCTGTGTCCTCCCTTTTTTGTTTTTTACCAATTTTGCCCATTTATACCGACCAGCCTTCGAAGTGTTTGCCAGAATAATTGGTCAACGTAATATTTTTTTACCCACTTTGTATTTACGAATCGAGGAATATATTCTACTAGAAAACTTTCCTTTCGTAACAGGGAGTGAGTAAGTAATTAACAGGCTTGAATGGAATATTAGAAAAGCCTTTAAAGAGCCAGTCGTAAAGTTGTTGGATACAACGTATTTAAAGGGAAAGAACGGAAAATATAAAGGATGACGTTGCCAGTCCTTTAAACAAATAGTATCCTGCAAAGTTTTTCTCGTTACCAATTGGACTTTTGCCAAAATCTCATCGTTATTTTCCTTTATCACGGGAGAAGCTTACTTTCATTTCAGTTAACAATTTTTTTTTCCGAGACTTCTAAAATAATGGTCTCATAGTATTTGTGAATTTCGCATATTTTGTGATATTTTCAATACAGCCTGATAGGCTCAAGAATATTTTACGACATATTGAAATTTGTCTCTAGGAATTTCGAATCTCTAAACGAATATATTATGTATTTCGTCAGTGGCTCATGAAGTTTGTCGATTTTAATTTGGCGAAAATACGCTTTATAGATATCACAACCCTTCCTCTTGTTACAGAATAGCGCAATCGCGAAAAAGTCCCGAACTTCCATCATTACAATGATAGGATGCGGACACTGAGAGATCGTGATACGTCGACGAAGGGTTGGATCCTGTGAGAGAGAAAGAGGACAGTGATGCTGTACCACTGTGGTTCGTGTATTTCTACAGAGATTGCACAAAACGAACGTATAGGAAACAGAGGCAGGATAGGAGACTCATTTCTAAATTACGATAGCTCACACGAATCCCTCTTTTCGGGTGGTCCATACCGAGACGAGACCGACCAACTCTGATTGCAAACATCCCACATCTATTTATATAGCTTAACGGATGTGAAACACAGGCGAAATATCCCTTTAAAGGATTACGTCTATAGAGAACTCAACGACGTTTCTGGTGAGCTGTGGAATAAAGAGAGAGAGAGAGAGAGAGAGAGAGAGAGAGAGAGAGAGGGTGGGAGGGAGAGAGAGAGAAGGAGAGAGAAGGAAAAAGATAAAGGATCGAAAGGAAGGGGGACAGAAAGCTTCAGACCTGTACATCCGATTCATTTGTATCTGTCGTATAGTTTTGAGGGGTGGGTTTACACTGCTCAAAATCAATCAAAAGCGTTCAGCCTCGTAGGCAAAATCGCGAGTATTAATCGCTGGTTTCGTATATACCACACACACTGTATATGAGGATGATCATAGCAGTGACAGGGAGATATAACAGCATCCCCCCACTTGTCGCGCGTGTATAAGCCAACGAGAAAGTCTGTCCAACCAACCATTTGCAAAAGCCATGTATTACGGATTTACATTTTGTATAATACACCGAATATCGATTTAACGTGGTAGCGTTCCTATGAAATAATCGACCTTCGATGAAACAACTGGATATAAAACTTGAGGACATTACGAGAACGAGGATGGCGACAGATTCTATAATCCATGTTATACGGCATCCGGTATTTCTCTGATTCAGCCTAAATGCTAGCAAGTTTGCACACTATTCAAGTTTCGAGGAAAGCTACAGAGTATTCGGGAAGCACAGAATTTCATAGCGTCAACAGAGATATTAATTAGTCAAATTTCTGCGAATTTGTGAAGCAAAGCCTAAATGGCCCCGAGGCACGCGAGTAGTCTCTGAATTAACACTGGATATATAGTTACTAAATATGTTATATAGTTTGACGTATACAAACTGGCGAGCTTAAGACTCGGCTGCCTCGGGATTCTTCTCTCTATATGTTTGCCGAACGGCGAAGCTCAATCTGAACATATACTCTCGTGCCCTTCATTCCTTCTTCTTCATAGATAAACCTTCGATACTCTTAGTTTACATCCTCAACTATATCCTCCGTGATTCGTAATAAACTCCTGGGAGGTAAGTTTCTAGATTGCCGATTACGGACCTCGTATTTTGTAGTTCTTTTGAGAAATGATGGACTTCATTTATATAACCATTTGTAAAATCGAGAAGCAATTTGAAGCTGGGAAAATATTTTTCAGTATCGGAAATTGTATTCGATTACAATAATAAAGATTTGTTGACGATGAACTATGTACGAGATAAAAAAAAATGTCCTCTACAGTATATCAATTCAGCTTTATAATAATGTTCTATCTCAATCTTAATGAATTACAAAAGAACAAAATAAGTGGGTAAATACCCAAAATCTACTGTAATTGAAAAAAACGTTTCAAGTGAAAATTTCTACCGCCGTTATTCATCCTCATCGATCTATTCTCCTCCCATCGTTCTTCTTCTTATGTCTTTATCTCGGGTTTTCCTCTTTTGCTCGCGAGCTCGCTCAGTTTTCGAGGCACATCAGTAAAGAATATTTAGTCAGTTGAGGAGACTCGAACAAATGCCTCTAAGGCTTTCTATTACGCTGACTCTTTGATGTGAGCTATCGTGAAGCGCTTTGCCATTGCCCTGCATGCTTCACTACTCTCCATCTCTCGTTTCCTCCCGTCAGAACTACGGTCCGCTCTCTTCCTTCATATCCTTCCTTTTCTATACACCAGGCGCGTGCTTGTGCTCGTTTCCACCTCCGAAACAACTTCAACCCAACGTGTTGGGTTGAAGTTGCCCTGGGCCTCCTTCCAAACTTGAATTGCCCTGCTGAGTTGTATATCTAGTTGCGCCGAGGATCAAGACCCATGGAAGAGTGGGAGACACAGAAGGCTTAAGCTTGGATGAAAACTTTGACACAGAGAGTATCTGACGGGGAGGGAGAAAGATAAACTCTTCTAGAACTTCAAGACAGGTGAGACGCCCCAGACGAAAAGGGGATGGAAAATTTTCCCTCTTTTCACTTACCTTCTTTTAACATCCTATCTATTTTCTCCCTGTCTTCCTTTTACCTCTACTGTTCCATTTTCCACCCCTATATTCTCTAGTAAGTAGTAACTCGTCGAGTAATCCTGGTACATCTCTCTTTCACTGCAGTTCTAGCCTCAAGTCCTCATCCTAGATATCTCGTCATTACCAGTGATATTGATACTTCTCCAACTTCAATCTCTAAGAATCTTTACTACTGGAAAAAGCACAGACTATTTTCTCATGTTGTGCCAGAGTACTTTGGAATTGTACCCGTTGCATTTATTATCTATTATAATGGCGAAAAAGAATGTAAAGAGTGATGCATCGTTTCTCGAGCAAAAAAATGCCTCGATAATAGGACTGGGATGCCATCATCAAGAGACGCGGTAGCGGCTTGACACCAAGTATTTAAGGAAGTAACGCAGAAAATAGAATTGATGGACAGACAAATACCAAACTTGGCAGAGTGTTCGATTATAATATAAAAGAAACTCATACAAATTTTTAAGGTCCGAGGTGGGTTTTTACGCGAGATATTTATAATTTTGTTTATCTCTTTGTAAGGCAATTCAACATGGCCTCTTATGAGAAATCACGGAGTTAGCGCTACATTATTCCTCATATCTCCGTAATTGATGGATAGATCAAGACGAAATTTAAACAGCAGAGAGATGAAATACTTAGAATCATTTATCTGGCTTAAAAATATTGAAAGGTGACTTATGACAGGAATAATAAGAACAATAAAAAGTACTCATAGCAAATTTTCGGACCTTTGCTCGAAGTGCTGCAACGTCGTATATTCGAGGTTATGAGCGCGCATTTTGAAATTTCAACGTATGTAAAAATTTGTGCCGGCTGACTGTTACATATTTTTATAATTTTGTGTTTTTTGTTTACATGACATATTATATTTAATATCAATAGAATGAATAAATAAATTACATATTCAAAAACAATTTTATTTTTCATACGTATTATCTTACATATAAGTAGAATATTTTTTAACTCAAATAATATTCGTAATATTAACACAGTCTCAATTACTTTTCAAATAATTGAGATACATATACACTTGAAATCTTTTTGTTATCACGCAATGATGTGCTCCGAACGTTTCTGCCTGCTTCATGCTGATTAATTCTAGCCCGGTACACCTTTTCGGTAACTATTTTACCTTTCCAATAAAATCTCGGCTTTTTTTCTTTTGGCATAACGAACTCGCGATTAAATTAAACGAAAATTCACTGACACAGCTGATGAGCTGTCAACGGCATATGCAATGCTTTGAACACGCATATACACGCGCACACATATGAACCGAAAGCGACGTTGCCAAATTAAGTACTACTTAGGTCAATTTTTTTTATGACCAGGTGGGTAGTTGCGTTCCTTCCTTAAAAAAAAGCCAGCGCGAGTCTTGACTCATATTATATATGGAAAATACGTTTAAAAATTTGTTGCTCCACAATATACAAATAAAAATTTCTCCGGACGGATTTATAATACAGCAGTTTATTTACTCGCTATCAGTAGTTAAAGTGGCGTTTCATTTTAGGGTCTCAAGGGTTCAAAACCATCCTTCAATAAGATGAAAATACAGTCACTTTCTGCACATACAAATGTATATTGATAAAATGACCGTAATATCGTAACTGCCAAATGAGCCCATGCGAAAATGCGTCGACCATATTATCTCATGTGTAATCTCTCTCTTCAAATTTGCATATTTGTCCGTACGTTTGTGGAACATATTAGCGCAACTATAGCTTTTATACAGCTTATGATAATACAGTTGTAAGTGCAACGACGCAGGTGGATGATCAGCAATTTGCAAGGACGACGATGCATCTTGGAACGTAAGGTTGGGACTTCTTGCTCGAGCTCGAGTCTCGTTCGCTCTCTTGTACCGTAATTCCATCGTGGCAACGAGACGACGTCTTAATAAGTGCGGTTGCGAAGAGAATTTTCCGTGAAGCATAACGCAGCGTACAGCTATTGCCGGGTGTACGCTGGCATGCACATCGGGAACTTGGAGATTGCACAAGAGTCTCGATCTACTGAGCATTCTCTTCATATGTTTATGTCCATGCATGATCCTACGATACGAAGGATATACTCTCCATGGAACGCTCAAGATATATACGCATTTACATGTTTTTGACTCTGCCATCAAGCTGCAGAACTTTTTGACTGTTTTCCAGGGACTGTACCGATTTGGACTCAATTAACTTTAGCAACTTCATCCTGAAAACCGTCTCCATGTTGTCTATGCACATAAAGCATTTTTCAACGAGTTCTGTGGTCACGAAAATGAACTCTGTGGCTAACTTACGTGTCCATCAGAAGTTGACGACTGTGGTACATAAATAGGAGTTTAAAGTGGGCTGGCGTACTGATCTACGTATCGTGATAAGCATTCCTTGCCTAAGCACCTCTGAAACCATGCCCTAGAAAAAAGTACCGACGCTCCAAATACGGCCGACACCTCGCAGGGTATTAAGTAAACGATCGTTGGGCCCGACATGAGTCCATGCATTTGCTTAAGTTTAACCAATGCTCAGATTGAGCATCGGCATTCGACGGTCCGTCCAGTCTGGGCCAGAATTGTTCTCTAAATGACAGCCAACCGTAGGTGAGCTTTGTTCGCCCACCCGTGGGGCCGATGTTGCTTGCCGCTATCCAGTCTGTACTCAGATGCACTATCACCATACAACGGAGTGCCAATTCTGCGCCAGGACTAGCTTCAAAACGGCAGCCAACTCACGGTGACTAACGTTTACCCACACGTGGGGCTGGCGTTATTTGCCGCAGACTAGCCCGTACCTAGATGTAGTACCAACATGCAGCCAAGTACCAATCCTGTACCAGTGCTGAGTTTTTAATATCAAATGACCATTGGCACTTGCCGTTCAACCCAACGTGTACCTATCACTGATTACCGCTGCTGAATGTACGCTCAGATGCACTGTCGGCATAAGACTAAGTGCCAATTCTGAGCAAATATCAGCTTATAAACGATAACCAACCATACGCGACCGATATTCACCCAGTTCTTGGACGTATGCTATTTGACATGCTGCGATTATAGCACACATGCTTAACTTAATGGGCTATTAGAGTTCGACACTTTTGAGAGATCGATTGTTTTTTTCATTTTTCGAAAGTATATATACATGTAATATGGTTGTGTAAAAATTTCAAAACGATCAGAGCAGTCTAAGTATATATTTCAGCATCCTTTACATGTACTTACGAAGTTAAAATTTTGATTTTATATTATATTTTTAATATCTTTTTTGTACAAAAAACAGTGAAAAAAACGTGTTTTTCATTTTTTTCTGTTTTCATCCGCCATTTTATTATTTATCGATAAAAATTAATATCCAAGCGTCATTACCTACCTGACGTTATACTTAATCTAACGCACTTTGTTTTTTTGGTGTCAGACAAGCCGTTCTTGAGATATGATGGAGACCGTTTGCCTCTTACTTTTCGAAGCGCTTTGTTCAAGTGCAGTGTTTGCACATAAAAATGTAGTAAAATGAATAAAAAAAAATTGTATGTAAATAAAGACTAGATTTATCATCCCTAACAAGTTTTATTTCAATATTTTTAACAGCATGCCCAGAAAAAATTTCCAAAAATAGCCTTTTTTTTAGGGTTCAAACTCTAATAGCGCCTTAAGTATCATCGTACAACGCACTGCCGATTGCGGGCCAGTGTGGGCTTTTAAATGACAACCGAGCGTATATGATTGACATTTGCCCTGACCTTAAACCAATGCGTATCGACATGTAATTTGTTTCGTGGGTTTCATTAGGTGTTCTTATAAGAATATCGTTACTGCACATTTTACCCCCTAAAAAATTGTTCGTTTAAAAATTCAAAAAAAAAACCAAATCCTCATAAATGGTTATTACAGTGGCCCCCTCCAAAAATTTATCAAATAAAATGAAATCGCTTCAAAAAATGTTAATTCAATTCATGTTAAAAAGTAAGGATTTCACAAAAAGTTAATGAATAATTCACAAAAAATTATAAGAGAGCCCACAAAAATATATCAAATGCATCGTAATCTCACAAATGATGACAACTTAAAATTGGACGAAAATTAAGTTTAAACTTCACAAAAGTCATTAAATAAATTAAAACTATAAAAGCATTAATAGTCAAATACATTGAAACTTATTAATCTCTTATTTAAAATTATTTAATTAATTGGAAATACAGTTGTTCTATACAAAAAGAATAAGAATAAAAAAAGTGTACGAAAAAAATTCCGGTACAAAAAAAATGTTAACCGAAAAAAATTACATAGAAAAAAAATTTCGGGCACGTCTATGGTTTCCAGAGTACCAAAATTCGATGGTGTATTTGGGTCTCTGAGTCGAAAATGAATAAATGTTGAAGAGTGGTAAAAGTTCATATTCTGATTATTTTACGACATATCTAACAAGGAACCCTAGGTAGGTCGACCTCTTCGATTTTGATCTAATTTATATATGTTGTAGTACGTCAAAAACTAAGAGACACGTATTTTTTTTTATCGGCCCAAAAACGGTTTAAAGGGGTGAAAACAGCCCCCAAAAGATGGACACCTAACAGGGTGGTTTCTCAGTTTCGAATAGAACACACACACGGAATATTAATTAGACTTTACCTCCTCATGGTGCATTCTGGTTAGCACTAAAATAGTGTACATGCACCGAATTGTGTGTCGGTTTAATATAATCACTTTTTGCCCTTGAAGTCGACAAATACTTTTTGAAGCTCGCCCACCCGATTTCCATTGATGGTGATAACAGAAAGATATTGAACTCATGAGGGGGAAAAAAATCGTTGAATTTTGGCGTATTTCCATTTACCGCTATAAGTGCTCATATCTCCTTAAGGAAGCCGAAATGGAAATTTTTTTATTCTCATTTTTGGTTGAAATATAACGAATCAATGATCAAAGCTTGGTGCTCCAAAAACCGTAGACACCCCGAAATTTTTTTCAATCTAATTTTTTTCGTTGGAAAAAAAATAATCGGATTGAAAAAATTCCACCGAAAAAACACTCCAATAGCATCAAAATGCACTGAAAGTTTTCGAAGGAATAAAATGGAAACAAAACAATATTTCGGAAGAAAAAAAAATATTCACACAAAATATTGAAAAAAAATTTGACTGAAAAAAAAATCTCGGCCGAACTACTAAGGGAGCTTATGATAACGTTTATTGATCACGAATTGTATATCATGATCAATTGGTGAAAAAAAGTGGTGAAGTACTTATGAAATTTTTTATTGTGATACCTGCCTCGGAAGTTTGATTTTCGATTCATGTATAGCGTGCGAAATTTTATCAGAATTTTTTATCGAAATTTTTTTTCTTCAGCCGTGTTCGGTCAAAACTCCAATAAATTAATTGCTGTAACTCGAAATGTATGAGGTTTGTAATAAAGTATCAATACGGAAAAAGTTGTATTTTTCAATTGCGAACACGGTGGAATTTTTTCAGATTTTTTTTCGAAAACTTTTTGTGACCTTTCGATTTTGTTAGTCAGAAAAAATTTAGAAAAAAATGTAAAAAAATTCTAATGCATTCAAAACTAAAAAGTAAAACTTTTTCCCCTTATTTTAATACAAACGCCATAATTCTCAAGGTATGATAATCAATTAGTCAGAGTTTTGACCAAAAATGGTTGAGAAAAAAAAAATATTCGAAAGAACATTCTGAAAAAAATCTTGCGAAATCAACGAAAACGGACGCAATTTTTTATTCTATTGAGATTTTCTTTCAAACCCACTAATTCTCGTGTTATGCGGCATTTTCTAAATTCGCTCTTTTTCCGCCAAAAACGGAATAACTATGCGAAAAAAAATCGCACAAAACTTTTTACAAAACGAAATTGAAGCTCAAGCTGCCTTTTTTGAGATTTTGGTTGGAGGAATTCATTTAAAAAAATCCTGCTGAAAACGCGGTCCTACTGTAGAGGTAAAATAAATAAAAACGCGAAAACGTGCAGGTTCAAAATAACGTACCGTAGGAACGAAAAGAAAACACGGCCGTCTTAATTTTAAAAAAAGTCTGCACGCGTTAACATTGCGAGCGTCGCGTTATGGGCGAATTGCATGAATACATAGATGCGTGCGTTGAGAGGAGGGGATGCGTATTTGTGAGAGAGGCCCACGGGGCAGCAGTTTTATGCCGAAACTCAGCGAGAGACATCGAGTATTTTTACCTTATGTATAATTAATCATTAATAAAGTTTTGTCATTTTTTGGTTTTCTAAATATAATATAATTTTTGTGTTATCGTATCCCGCATCTCCCTTTCTGTGGGATCTCTAAAAAAGTATCCCCATAGTACCGGATGTATAAAATATTGTAGAAAAAATTTCCATAAAAAGCGAAATGAAGCTGTATTCCTCCCCTTTCAAATGCCATTCACTAAATTTGTATATGTACACTATCAGCGGAATGGCATCAAAAATGGTTCCGAGACATTTTCATGAATCGAAAATCAAACTTTCGCGGCAGGTATCACAAAAAATATTATTTTCAAATGAAATATCTTTTAGGTGAAAATTGTTTTGCATCACTTGATTCCGTTTTGCGTTTGTTTCATTTGAATTGGTTTTTCCTTTCAAAACTTATTGTGCATTTTATTTTCATTGGAATATTTGTTCATATACTTATTCTCATTTTGAAATCGCGAAGTGAACACATTTATGTTAAGTAAATTTCTCCCCAAAAAAAATTTGGTTGGAAAAAATCTTTCGACTGTAGAACTTAGCGAGATTATGGAAACGTTAATTGATCACGCATAGTACATTGCATGAATTTAGCAATAAAAAAAAAGAGCGAACTACTTTAAGCCAATTTTTTTTCCAATAAAAAATTTTCCTGCTTAAAGCCATATGAAATACCGATTGAGCGGCCATGAATGCAGGAGATATAGCTGCTTTCACGTTTATAAGTTTTGTCCTAAATAACATATATTTAGATAAATATAAAAAACTACAGAGTGGTTCTCATGTTTGCTCGAAATATAATCCATGCAGGAGTAAAGTTGAAAATATCAAGAGCAGCGGTAGCGGCTCGACACCAAGTATTAAAAAGAAATCAGCGCGAGCCCTTCCACACTCTTATATACTCGAATATGATGGTTTTTGGGCTTTTTTTTAGTCTACATTATTTTTATTATTTATTATTTTTAGTCTATACACTCCCGACCAAAAGTAAGGATAAACTGAACAAAATTTCGAGCCGCACTAAAAATTTGATAGCTCTTTGAAAAATGAAGATATTTGAATTTCGCAAACAGCATTTTGAAGAGGACAGATTTAGCTTCATTTCACTTTTTCCAAACATTTTTTACGATTTTTTTTGGAGCCGGTGCGCACTTTCGAGGAGGGCCGTTTTCCAGCTTTCTCTTGGCTGTTGAAAATGGGACGCACCACTTGTGGACAATTTTGTCACTAATTTTTTTAATTAAAAACTTAAAAGGGTGTATATATAGCTTTAATTTCGTTTCTGAAAAAGTTTGATATGATTTTTTTTCACAGAGATTTCATTTTAACCTGAAAAAGACCATTTTTAGAAAATGCGGTTTAACTAGAAAACTTCAAGATCTGAATGGAGTTGTCAAGAGGGAACAAAGTTGCATAAGACCATACTGAATCGACTAGAATGTTTTCAGTATTTCTGTCGGAGATTTTTTTTTCATCATTTTCAGTCGAAACTCTGATAACTGGAGTGACTTAACTCGAAAATCATGGGGTTTGGGTCAAAATATCAATAGAGGAAATTTTCTTACTTTATTATTTTTAATCCATTAGAATTTTTACAGAATTCTCTGTCGAAATTTTTTTTGGTTCAAACTCACATAAACACAGCATAAATGCTATATGTACATAAATGTACAGCATAAATGCTGTAAAAAAAGTTGAGACAAGTACATTTACTCCCCACAAATAGTTGTTCCGGTAAAAAATTGCCTTCTGAACACGAGACCCTAACAAAAAGTTATAAAAGAGATTTTCTTCCAAAAAAACCAACCTAGCAAAAATTCGCTAATTCACAACAAATCTCTCAAATAATTATAGGAGAACCCTACAAATTTTTTTTCTTTAAATTAAAAACTCAAAAAAAGTTTTAAGAGAGCCTTACAAAAAATTACCAATGAAATCATAATCGCAAAAAAGATGCCATTTCAAATCCGACTAAAAATTAAGTCTAAACTTTACAAAAATAAATTAAAACTATAAAAACATTAATAGTAAAATACATTAAGGCCTATTAACCTCGAATAAAAAATTTTCCAAATAATTGAAAATACAGATGTATTTCAGTATAGTTGGTCTACACAAAAAGAACAAGAATAAAAAATAAGAATGAAAAAAAATTCGGAAACAAAAAATTTCGAACGAAAAAAAAAGATTGAAAAAAAAATTTCGGCCGAAGTACTTGGCGAATTCGTAAACATGAATGAATTAAGCAAATTGAATTAAATTAAGCACATTTTTTTCTGTATCCGAATTTTTTTCATTCTTATTTTTTATTGTGGTTCGTTTGTGTAGAACAACTGTACTATAGCACATCTGTATTTTCCATCAATTGGAAGATTTTTTATTAGAGGTTAATAGACCTCAATGTATTTTACTATTAACGCTTTTATAGTTTTTATTTATTTTTGTAAAGTTTAGACTTAATTTTTGGTCGGATTTCAATTGGCATCCTTTTAAAGATTATGATTTCATTAGTAATTTTTTGTAAGGCTCTCTTAAAACTTTTTTTGAGTTTTTAATTTATTGAAAAAAATGTTGTGGGGTTCTCCTATAATTATTCGAGAGATTTGTTAGATTATTAATTAGAGAATTTTTGTTAGGTTCATTTTTTTGGGAGGAAATCTCTTTTATAACTTTTTATTAGGGTTTCGTGCACTGAAAAAAAGGCATAGTGTTGAGAACGGAGGCGTAGTTGGCCCAACTACGCCCTGAGGTTGGATACGGGGAAACCAATGGCGTAGTTGATTCAACCTCTGCGCGTAGGTAAAGGTATTTTGTTGAGCCAACTATGCCCGCCCTTTGAAGTAAAACTTTAAATATTCAATAGAACCAAAACATTTTTTGAATAAAATTCAATAAATATTTGAAATAGTATCATCGCATTGCTCGGGAAATGTGGAAAAGTATTTCAGTCAATTGTATCAATCATGTTTGGATTGAATGAATTGCATTGTGTAATTAAAACATATAGTGATTGTACCGAACAATTATGATTTTGAAATGACTGTAAGAAATATTTGAAATTTTTTTTATATACATTTTTTTTGCAATATTTTTTATTTGATATTTTTGATTTTGTACTTTGCGACTTTCAATAGTAAATACGCTTGATCGATTTTTTCTTCTAGTAAGAGCGCCTATCCTGACATAATTAGGTGGCAAAAACTTTCTATATCAGCGTACTTTAATTGTACGATAAAAGGCTTTAGACCTTTTTACCTCGTAAAACAAGGGTTCGGGTTTTCTCGACGATCGTCGGTCGGAGTGATCGATATTTAACGATTCAATGTCGGAGCTTTATAGCGATTTTTTAATGATTTCGGCTAAAAATGGATACATGATCGAATTTCGAGCAACTGTATCGCGACTATATCGGGACTAAAAATGCATTGTGAAATGTTGATCTAAGAAGTGTTTAAATGAATTCAATCTTCGTAATTAACCGTCAATACTTATAAAATTATTAGATTATTTAAAACGCACAGTAGTTCCGAGAAGATATACTGTTATCGTGGTGATTAGTCTTAGATAGCCAAGAAAAAAAAATGTAATTAAAATAAACTTCGAATGAAGAATCAAATAGCAAAAATCTCCTCCCGGGGGAAAAAAACCCAGACAAGTACATTGGTGGGCTCTAGTTTCCCTGTGATATCACAAAAAATCCTACAAAAAATCCAAAACCCCACTAAAAAAATGAAAAAAATGTTCTATTTCATTCATATCCCGAAGGAAAACCAACTATATAGATGACGAAATATCCGGCCAAAAAACCAGACTTCACAATAAATATTACTTTGAATTTATTTCCACAGAACAAAACCGGAATTAAAAGATTAAAAAATGAGCGTAATCAAGATGAGAAAAATACCACTTAGAATTGATGTATAAGAAGTATCAATAGTCTTGACAAAAATAAAAATAAAAAAAGGTCACCATCTAAGGGCATGCAGTTGGTGCATTGCTTCTGGGATCTCTCAAGTTGAGTAGTTACGTGCAGAGCCAGTTGTTGGATGAGTGATCCCTTTCCTGTACGCGAAAAAGTTTCAAGTCGTTTTAGCTATGGTGCGGCCAATGTTGCCAAATCAAGAGACGCGGTAGCGGCTCGACGCCAAGTATTAAGGCGAGAAACCAGTTTTGGAGGCTGAAATTTTGGTGTTTTTCGTGAATTTTTTTAACAGGGAAGGAATAATCAGAATTTGTTTAAACTTGGAAGATATTTTATTCATGTTTTGAAGTACACTTTGTAATTTTTTCAAGTCATTTCCGCCGGAAATAGTGGAGTTAGAAGCTGCTGTCCATGGACGATCGCCATCCGAGTTTTTTGCTGGTGAGCAGTCCTGAAGTCACAATTTTTATCTGTAGCCATTACAATTTTTTTTTTCGTTAACAACATATTTCCTAAGAATATGAACCTACTTGTGATAAAAAAAGTTGAAAATTGCATGTTTTTGAGGTGTTTGAACACAATGTCATGTTTGTATACCATGTTTTTTCACTTTTTTTGCATTAAAAAAAAATTTTTAATAATAACATCATCCCAGAGTTAGGTTCATATAGATTGTAATTGAATAAAGAATATTCACACAAATTTTCAGAACGATTGGCCAATAACTTTTTGAGCTAGAATGCCCACCAGTTGAAAAAAGTCATTTCGAGACAAGCGCGTTTGAAAAAAAATGTAGCGAAAACGAGAAATTCAAGGCAGTAATTAATTATATAAACTGCTCACCGGTTAATCAGCTATTCCAGCACCATATAGCAACCCCTCTTCTTCAAACGCATCATTTCGGGCTTTCATCTCCTCTTGACGAGCTTTCCGAGCTTCCTTGGTCTCCAACGAGCTGCGCCTATTCTGTCTTTTCACGCGCTGCTCATCCATGTTCCCGGCAAAATTGAAGCTCTGCGAGCCAACTACGAGTTTTAATTCGTTCATCAGCATTAGAAGGGCTGAATTTCCTTCATTAAATAACGCAGTAGCCAAGAATGCTGCAACCTCGACTATTTTCAGGCCAGCATGTAGTTGCTTTGAAGCCAATCGCCAAACGGTAGAATTGAAACTTTCATTAGTGTTCTGCGTATGACCGCCTAAACGTCTCGTCAACAAATTGTCTCTCGACAAATCTTTGTATATTGGAAGAATTTCTTTTTGAACGTCAGGGTGTAATGGGGCAGGGTGAGCTTCAGGCTCCGTTCCAAGTGCTTTAGCTTGCTGCCACTTGCACCAGCTGTCTTCTCCCTCTGGGCAGTTGTCGTGTTGTGAATTGTCGTCTGTGGATATCATGTGCTGAAAAGTTGCCATTGTGGCCTTCTTCATGTCTTCGATGCTGTTTATATTTCTTCGAATCGCTAAGCTGTAATACGTGCTGAGCTTTTTCACCAAAGCCTCTGTCAACTTTCCTTTTCCGCCCAGTTTTTTAGTTTTCCTGATGTTTCGGAGCCGAGTTCCCATCCTTTTCTGAACATGGCCTATGCATTCAGTTTTGACAACTGTCAGTTAATCACCGTAGGGATTTAAATTAACAACTGCTGTGAACGTTTTCGAATCTCCATCACCGATATAATTGCCGTATTTTACGCCATATAGTTCCTCCGATCTCAAGAACATCATTTTCACAGATTCCACTTCCATGCTTCCCGCGGAGCCTTCATGTGTTTTTATGCAATTTTCTTCGTCATGATCGTCTTTCCATGCTAGATATTCTGCTGAATTTTTCAATTTGTTCTTCCAATATATACATTATTGGCAGTAACTGCTTCGTACAACCAGATCGATGACTTTTCCGGAGTAATATCCGATGAGCGTTGTAACACTATAAAGTGATTTGAATCCTCGTTTTTTCCAAGTTCCATCACCAGATACTTTCAAATTCAGAGTAGGTCTCTCGCGTTTCTCGTTCTCTTTCTTTTCTTCTTCAACAGCTTTCTTACACCAGAATTCATACACGTTTTTTGCAGCGGCGTGGATGTGAGTGTAAATTCCATTGTAAGTTTCTTCAGCTATACCATTGCCGATGTCCATGTAATTACAAAATAAATTCAGTCCTTGTCTGCCAACACCTAAGAGCCGTATGACAAATACAATCCTATGCTTTATCTCAAATCCAGTGTTGAGTAAAGGACCTGAATTGATTTGTCTCGATCCACAGTGGCAATCGACAACAAGCTTGAAACCAAGGCCACATTTTCCAGTTTCTTCAAATTTCTCATTCTGTTTGCCATTTTGACAAATAAGAATTTTCGATAAACCAGTGAATATGGTGAAAAATTCGATGAGCCTATAATAATGTACAGGATTTACAGTCACATTCTCACTGCCAGCAGTCGAAAGTTTTTTTGCGCTGGCACTTCCATCTTCACTAACACTTGACTCACTCCTGGTGTGTTGATTTCCTTGGAAGGATCTCTTACGTAGTCTACCACGTCGTTCGCTGTACTCACGATAACCTTTCGGATATGCTGACATTTTTACTTCTAACACTCGGTAGGAAAGCCGGAGCTGAACTGACCAAACTCGACGCTCTGTCGAAATATTCCAAAGGTTCGTGTACCTTCTACCCAAGGTCAGTCAAGAACATCTGCCGAAATCCCCCTTTCTCTATTATCCCGTAGTACAGGGGTATTGAGCCAGGTAACTGAATAAGGGACTACCTGAGCGACCGCTCCGCTCTAACTACCGCGCGCTTCGGCGCCGAACCGACGGGCGGTCACTTAAGTGCTCATAGCGTCGGAACTAATTGAAATTTTGCTTTGAAATTTTGGCAACGTATTCTTGAATAGTTTTACTAACAATTTATGAAATAAAAAAAGTCGATTTTTTGACCCGCCTAAACTGGTTTCCCGCCTTAAAAGAAAAAGCCAGCGCGAGCCCTGCCGTACTCTTATATACGCGAATATGCCGGTTTTATGACGTCATAGCGTTTTTAAATCGCTCTCACGGACGAACGGTTTGAGTAAAAAATCTGAATATTTGTGACGAATTTTTTAAAATATTTACTTATATGATCCAATAAAACAACGTTGCCTGTGCCGTTGCTAAAACAACGAAAAACATTCAGAAATTAGCCAGAATCTTGGCACATAAACACAGGAACATTGGATTACGTTTTCACTAACATTTATTTTCAGAAATGATTTCATTTCTAAAAATTTAGAAACTTGAACATCGGGAATTAAATAATTCCCGATGTTCAAGTATCGATTGTTTTTATATGAGTGTCAAGCTAAGTTTCGCATAAGATCCCGTGCTTTTGTAATGTTAAAAAAAAACTTTAATTTATGTCAGTACATGATAGCACAGTTTTGTTTGATTGGTAATAATTTGATGAACGTTCACCACTGTAAGTTGAGAGTATACGCACAGAGTACTTGTCGGGCCCATAACTTTTTAGTTATGTTAGTAATCCATTGTTACATTATTAGTAGATTATGACTTGGCAGGAAGGTGTTATTGATTCAATTGGTCGTTATAAGAGACCTTAAGTAACAGTTTTTTCTCAAAGGCAGGAAACCGAAAATTGAATACTTATTTATTACCTATTAAGTTGTGTATTGGAATAAGTCATTCAAGGGGGAAACGGCAGCGAGGATATTAGTAATTTCGGTCTAAGTTATTAATCGATAATTATTTAACTTTATTTTCAAAAAGAGCCTCAGAACTAATTATTCTTCCGAAGACGAAGTGACCGAAGAATATGATGTTTCATCATTGGCTTACAAATTGTTTTATATTCTATTTATATTTATATGTCGTGATGATCAGAGTGGCCTGGACTTACTTCAATTTATTTAACAAAAATTGAGGGATGAAAAAAGAAAAGAAGAACGAATAGTGAGACAGCGAGAGGAGAAGAGAGAAGTCGCTTGTCATCTAAAAATATAAATCTAATAAAAATTTAATAAAGATCCTAACGATAATTTATTCGGGAGTGATTATGCGTTTTACGCGTAATGCCACGAGAACTTCGACGATAGATGAAGAGCATTCTCCGACATCAGAAGTAAGATTACCAAGGATCGCAGAGCCATCAACTTCCGAAATGTCATCACACCAAACTTTTCAACGGAATGAAAATTCTTCAGAAGACCGATGGAAAATTCTCATGGAAAATCAAAACAAAAACATGATGGAATTAATACGATCGATCCGAGATCCTCCAGTCGATCGTCCTGAAATCATCCTTCCCGAATTTAACCCTGATGAAGGTATCGTAAACGCTCGTGCTTGGTGCTTGACAGCCAGTTTGTGCATGCAAGAAGAAGCATTGCAAGGAAGCAAATTAATTGTTGGTTTGAGCAGAGCAATGAAAGGCTCCGCCGCATCATGGTTTCCACAAGTAAGTTTCGCTGGAATGACCTGGGAACAATTCAAGAATATTTTTTTATCTCGTTTTGAAATTGTCAAAACCCCCGCGGCTATGTTGATATCCTTGAATTCCGGTCAACCAAAAGAAGGAGAGAATTTTGCATCATATTCAACCCGAATTTTGAGTACGCTCATTCCACAATTCGAATCGATGAGCAAAGAAGAAATCTTCAGTGACATGTTTTAAATGTGGCGAATCTGGGCACATCTCTCCAAACTGCAAAAACCCTCCTAGAATGGAACAAAAAACATCTGCTCAAGGTCCAATCGAGCGTCGCGTCAATTTTTGTTCGATCCAACCCGTTCTTGGCGAATTATTACATTCCAGTGAGAAGTTTTCATTTTGTTTCGATTCTGGTGCTGAATGCTCTCTGATTAGAGAAAGCACTGCACAAAAATTTTCAGGAAAACATCAGAACAATTTGGTCATTCTATCTGGTATAGGTCCGTCCAAGATTCAAAGTATCACTCAAATTTTGACACAAGTGACTATAAACGATCATTGCCTAGACATTTTATTTCACGTCGTTCTTAACGATTTCCTAAGCAACGATATTCTTATTGGACGAGAAATATTAGGTCTCGGTTACACAATAGAAATGACTGTCGACAGTCTAATTCTCAAGAGAATACCGAGGGTTAATTTTTGCAACACGAACTCCGACTCACCTAACTTTAACAAAATAGAGACAGACATTTCTGAGTGTGACAAAAGAGTGTTAATTGAAATTTTGAATAGATTTTCTTCAACTTTTGTCACGGGAATACCAAAATCGAGAGTAACAACCGGTCAACTTGAAATTCGCTTGTTAGATCCCAACCGAACCGTACAAAGACGACCTTATCGCCTTCCCATTATTGAACGACAAATAGTTCAAGATAAAATCAAAGAATTAGAGGAAGAAAACATTATTAGACCAAGTTGTTCCCCCTTTGCTAGCCCTATTATCCTTGTTAAAAAAAAGGACGGATCTGATCGATTGTGTATTGATTATCGGGAACTTAACAACAATACCGTGGCCGATAAATATCCGTTACCGCTCATCGCTGATCAAATAGATAGATTGGGCGGTGCCAATTATTTTACATCTCTAGATATGGCCAGCGGATTCCATCAAATCCCTATTCATCCAGATTCTATCGAAAGAACTGCTTTTATTACTCCCGATGGACAATATGAATATTTAGTGATGCCTTTTGGTCTAAAAAATGCACCTTCTGTTTTTCAACGTGCAATTAACAAGGCTTTGGGAGGTTTGGTAAATACCTCAGTCGTTTGTTACATGGATGATATTCTCATTCCATCAAAAACAATCAGCAAGGGCATTCGGAAATTGGAAACTGTTTTAGAAGCCCTTACTCGCTCTGGATTCTCAATAAATCTGAAAAAATGCTCATTTTTGAAACTCAAAATAGAGTTTCTGGGTTATGAGGTTTCTGCAGGAGAAATTCGACCAAACCCTCGCAAAATTGTTGCACTAACCGCACTCCCTCCCCCTCAAACTGTTACTCAACTTAGACAATTTATTGGACTTGCTTCTTACTTTCGACAATTCATCCAGGGATTTTCTAAACTTGCAGCACCCTTATACAAACTTACCAATGGTAAGGGAAAGATTGATTGGAAACCCGAGCTCGAGGACATCAGAAAAAATATTGTTTCTCGATTAACCAGTTCTCCTCTTTTGATGATTTTTGACCCAAACTTCCCAATAGAACTGCATACAGATGCGAGTGCTGTTGGCTATGGTGCAGTTCTCATCCAAAAAGTCAATGGGAAAACTCATGTTGTGGCTTATTTCAGCAAAAGAACAACAGAAATAGAGTCACGATATCATTCGTATGAATTGGAAACTCTTGCTGTTGTGAACGCCCTTAAACATTTTCGTCACTATTTACAAGGAAAAAAATTTACAGTAGTTACGGATTGTAACTCGCTTAAGGCTTCCCGTACAAAACTCGGTTTAACCCCGAGAATTTATAGATGGTGGGCATTTCTACAATCATTCAACTTCGATATTGTCTATCGAGAAGGAAAAAATCTGTCACATGCAGATTTCTTTTCTCGAAATCCTTTACCCGAAGACGAAAAGTTGAATGTTCAAATAATTGAGCAGAAGCGTGTCAATCTCACACAAATTTCAGACGGATGGTTACAGGCAGAACAACAGAAGGATAACGAAATTTGTGATCTGATCTCAAAATTAGAGAACAATCAACTTGACCCAAATGTTTCCAAAACATACGAACTTCGAGATGAAATTCTCTTCAGAAAAATCCAACGAAACAATCAGACTCACATTTTACCAATAATCCCTAGAGCTTTTCAATGGTCCGTAATAAACCATGTACATGAGTCGATCATTCATCTGGGATGGGACAAAACTTTAGAAAAAACCTACCAGCACTATTGGTTTCCTAATATGTCTAAATATGTGCGAAGGTTTGTTGAAAACTGCATTACTTGTCGACTCTCTAAATCTACTTCTGGTAAAATTCAGGCCAAATTACATTCAATTCCAAAAGTGAGCATTCCCTGGCATACTGTTCATATTGACGTTACTGGAAAACTCAGCGGTAAAAATAATACTAAAGAATATGTCTTTGTATTTATCGACGCCTTCACTAAATTTGTTTTCCTTCACCACTCTCTTCATGTCGATGCTGTAAGTGCTATAAAAGCTCTCAAGTCAATTGTCGCTTTATTCGGAGCTCCAACTCGTGTGATCGCTGATCAAGGGAGATGTTTTGCAAACAAAAACTTTCGCGACTTTTGTAGTTCCCACTGCATTAATCTTCATTTGATCGCTACCGGTACTAGTCGAGGCAATGGTCAAGTCGAACGTGTTATGAGCACACTGAAAAATATGCTTACATCCGTCGAAACAAATAGCGACAAATCTTGGCAGGATTCTCTTGGAGAAGTTCAATTGGCAATAAACTCTACCACCAATAGAGTGACCAAGGCAACTCCTCTGGAATTAATGATTGGTCATGTAGCCAGACCTTTAACTTTATTACCAATTACTGACGAAGAAAAAGAAATTGATTTACAAAAAATCAGAGAGCGAGCAGCCGATACAATTGAAACAAATGCTGAAACAAATAGATCTCGATTTAATGCCGGAAAAGCAAATCTTTCAAAGTTTTCTGTTGGAGATTGTGTTTTGATAAAAAATCACGAAAGGAATCAGACAAAATTAGACCCAAAATTTAGAGGTCCACTATCCATCATTGAAGTATTAGACGGAGATCGGTACATATTGAAAGCTCCAAATTCAAATAGAACTTATAAATACGCTCATGACCGCCTCCGAGCAATGCCCGATTGTTCTGTACCGTCAGAACTGAATATTGCTTTAGATGAATCTACCGAAGAATCATTGAGTATTTCAGGTATTCAATTGAACACTGAAATAAATTTCTTGTATCAATCTTGTGTGATTTCCTGGTTGACACACCCATTGATTGAAACATACCTGAGAGTATTTGAGTAAGAAATGATTGTCATACCCCTCGTGGTTCGAGCACGATCTTGAAGCACACATTCATTATGCTTAATAGTTGCAAGTCAAAAAGAACCTAACTCACTTCGGTGAGCGGAGATGGTGCAATGTAACGGCTAATGGTGTGGTGCTGTGACATGAGACATGTGTTTTGAAAAATGGAAGAAAAGATAACTTGGTGTTGGCATATAGTAAAAGATGTGAAGCCCAATTGATATTGGCAATGTCGTATAGAGATTACATGTCTTTGAATAAGAATGTAAGTCTCGTGTGAAGAATGTAAGTCTTTTGAGAAGATTGCAGTTCTTGGTTTAAAAAAAAAAAAAAAAAAAAAAAAAAATCATAAGCAAAGGGTGTCGTCAACAGGGATGTATTTCTTTACATTCAGGTCAGGTTTGGCCGAACGATGATAATGAAAAAAAAAAAAAAAAAAAAAAAAAATTATTAATTCCTTCATTTCCAGAAGAATCAAATTCAACACACGAGGACGTGTGATAGTCAGTCTGGCCGTGTCGTGATGATCAGAGTGGCCTGGACTTACTTCAATTTATTTAACAAAAATTGAGGGATGAAAAAAGAAAAGAAGAACGAATAGTGAGACAGCGAGAGGAGAAGAGAGAAGTCGCTTGTCATCTAAAAATATAAATCTAATAAAAATTTAATAAAGATCCTAACGATAATTTATTCGGGAGTGATTATGCGTTTTACGCGTAATGCCACGAGAACTTCGACGATAGATGAAGAGCATTCTCCGACATATATATAAAATAAAAAATAAGTATGAAACAAGTAGAACAGTTCTTGTTTGTATAATAAGTACAAACAGTAATAATAAAACAATCCCAGTACAATAAAAAACTCCGAACGAAAAAAAATTTGATGGAAAAAAAATTTCGGCTGAAGTACTTGACGAGAGCGTTACCCTAAGTGACAGGATCGTTATGTGCCTTAAGCAAAAAAAATCCGCCAAATACTTCGGTCGAGATTTTTTTCAATCAAATTTTTTTCGTTCGGAGTTTTTTTTTGTACCAGGATTGTTTTATTACTACTGTTTGTACTTATTGTACAAACAAAAATGGTACTACTTGTTTTATACTTATTTTTTATTTTTATTTTTATTACATAGAACAACTGTGCGTACAATTAATTGAAATAATTTTTATTAGAGATGAATAGGTATTAATGTATTTGACTAATTAATGCTTTTGTAGTTTTAATTTATTTAATGACTTTTTGTGATATTTTAATTTATTGAGAAAGTTTTTGTGGGGGTCTCGTATAACTTTTTGAGGGATTTTATGTGAATGAAAGAATTTTTGCAAGGTTGATTTTTTCCGGAGGTAATCTCTTTTATAACTTCTTGTAGAGGTTTTGTGTTAAGAAGGCGATTTTCTACCGGATCTATTATATAGGAAAGTAAATGTATTTGTCTCAACTTTTATTACAGCATTTATGCTATTTTTTGCGGGTTTGATATTTTTTTGAGGGTGGTCTCTCTTTTTCCTTTTTGATAGGATTTGATTTTTTCAGGAATTTTTGTGAAAGAAAATTTTTGGAGTGTATGTATATTCGTGAAAAAATATGGAAACGGAGGTCAGCAAATGTATTTGTCCAGGTTTTTTTACCCGGGGGGGATTTTTACGGTCGATAGATTTGTTTTTTTTTCGTTATTTTCAATCATCTCACTTTATATAGATTAGAAAAAGTTTATATTGGGCAATCATCGCTTTTTCATTTCCAAACTCTGACTAATTTTACTTCGAGTCAGGTTTTTTCTTAGGAAACAAAGAGACACGTATTTTGGAATTTTTAATTTGGCAATATTTTCTATTCTCAAGCCAGTTAAATTTTTTTTGGCATTTCGATTTAGTCTTCTGAAACCAGGCTGAAATAAGTCGGAAACTATGAGTCTGATAAAAAAAGATTACTGAATGCAAATTGGTTTAAAAAAAACTAATTGAATTTACAAACTTTTTGAGCACGAGCTTAGAGCAGTCAGAATATTTTCATGAAATTTAAAGCTATTTGAATTTGTTTTTATCGAATAAACATATTTGAATAGCATTACCTTCTTGTTATATTTGTATATTTATGTTAAAAAATATTACGCTTTCAGCTTGTTGTTGATAAAAATGGAAGAAAGAAATTTTTTTCGAGATTTTTCACTATTGATTAATGAAAAATAAAAAAAAAAAAACAGTTTCACGTAATTTTAGAGAAAACATATCGCATATATTGTGAAAAAAGATTATGCATTTTTTTATTCTTATTTTTATCAACGAGGTGAAATCACGATATTTGTCAATATCATTGAAGAAATCATTACCATGAGAATAATAAGTTACAGCTATTTTTTTTAATATTCTTATTGACTTTTGAATGGTTCAAATAGTATGTTATGGGTACTTCAAAACAGTATATTGAACAAAGCGGACAAACTCAGATCAGGATCATGTTCAAGAAAATGAAATGAGCTTAGTTGTATCAGTTGCATTACCTTTGTGCAGATTTTGATACTATCAGAATCAGAGCGGCCGTAAAGAAAAACTTTTTGAATAAAAATTGTTCAATTTATAATGCTACAAACAGAGCCAAAAAGTGGAAATACTTAACACATATGTCGCTTCACAAAATGTTCAAAGTTTGTAAGTATCAGCTACATTCCAATGTAACAAATGTTGATACTATCAGAAAAAGAGCACCCGAAGATTTTCTGAAATAACTTTTTAAATTTATTATGCTACAACTAAAGTGGAAATGTGGAAAAACATAATGCACTTTCGGTTCAACAAAATTCAGATTCCCTCCAAAATTGGGCAACCGAAGACTTTTTGCAATAAATTTTTCAATTCATAATGACATAATCACAGATAAAAAGTGGAAAAACTTAGCACACATGTTGTCAACTTCACAAAATTTTCAAAATTTTTAGATATCCGTTCCATTTCAATGATACAAATTTTAATACCATCAGAAAAAGAGCACCCAAAGACTTTTTGAAACAACTTTTTGGATTCATTACACCACAACCAAAGCGGAATATTGAAAAAACTTAGCATTCATTGGACCCAACGAAATTTTTAACATTCGAGTGTGTCCATTGCGTCATAAAGACAAAAATTTTGATACCATCCAAAAATGAGCAACCGAAGACTTTTCACAACAAATTTTTTATTCGTAATGCCACAATTACAGACAAAAAGTGGATATATTTAGCACACATGTCGCTTCACAAAATTGTCAAATTGTGTAGGTATCCGTTGCATTCCGATGATACAAATTTTGATACTATCACAAAAAGAGCACTCGAAGACTTTCTGAATCAACTTTTTAAATTTATTATGACACAACTAAAGAAAGAAAGTGAAAAAATATAGCGCACATTGGGCCCAATAAATTTCAGAAATTTTGAATGTTTCCATTGCAATTCGAAGACAGAAATTTTGATCCCATTCAAAATCAAGCAAAGGAAGACTTTTTGTAACAAACTTTTCAATTCATAACGCCACTATCAGGGACAAAAAGTGGAAATACTTGGTACACATTTTGCTTTACTAAATTTTTAATGTTTGTAGGTATCCTTTGCATTCATATGATACAAATTTTGATACCATCAGAAAAAGAGCACCCAAAGACTTTTTAAAACAACTTTTTGGATTCATTACGCCATGACCAAAGTGGAATATTGAAAAAACTTAGTATTCATTGGGCCCAACGAAATTTTTAACTTTCGAGTATGTCCATTGTGTCACAAGGACAAAAATTTTGTTCCCATCTAAAAATGAGCATCCAAAGACTTTTTGTAACAAATTTTTCAATTCATGTTGCCGCAGTCAAAGCGAAGAAGCAGAAATACAGATATTTGGTATGGATCTACTGCGTACCAATGAGGCAAAAAAAAGTGACCAAAGGGTAAACCTAAACTGAATGGAGAAAAATAGGACAACTTTTTAAAATAATAATGCCAGAACAAATCTAGTTTGCACACTTTTTATTTGATCAAAGATTCCGATGGTTTATTTGAACTCATCAACATATAATATTTATCCGCTCTTTTCTCATAGAGGAATAAAATTTAAGATCTAAAAAAATATAAGGAGATATAGGTTAGCGAACCTATTTTTCTCGCTGGGTATCAAAACACTTATAAATAATTTTGGCACACGTATAACTTTATCGTATAAATTCAATGCTTAACACTTTTTTTCCACTGAATTTCAACATAACTCTTTCTCCAATTTATCGATGTCATTACATATTTCGTTATTTGTCAACACTCGGATAGACTAACGGTTGAGGTTATATTTTTCATCGCAAATCCTATAAAAGCAGGCGTCATTATGGTATTAATTGTTTTTAACGAACAAAAATATTTTCACTGGTATTATCGTATGGTATATTCACTGAATTATGAAATTTGACATTTAACAATTTTATCCATAATGGCCGGTATGTCCGACGCGTCGGGTTTCGAAACTTCGCTGAAACTTTTCGCGGAAACTTTCCGATGTACAGAACAGCTGTACAATCGCAATATGCCACCCAATCAAAGACTTGATAACACAACCATTTTTACTGAAGTTATATTATTTTACACTGAACTATGCGATGAACGTTTTTTTTAATTTGTTTTTGTCCCGCACTTCGTAACGTCAAAACTCCGTTTTTTATGACTATCACAACTGATAGGACGCTGCAGATATAAAAATGTGGATTCGGTTATAACCAATCAGAGAGCTGCAAGGCAACAAATCGCCTTTGTCTGTGTTACTTGCACGCGCATACACAGACATGGCAAATTCTTGAATGGGCTAGAATCTTGGTCGTGGCCAATCATAGAGCTGCAAAGCAATAAATCGCCCTTGCTTGTATTGGTTTCATGCGCATATACAGACGCGTCGAATTCTTCGATGGGTTAGAATTTTAGCATAATCCTAAGCCTGTGCAAAGTTTTTTCTCAGCATTTACGCAACCAATCGTACTGATTTTGGGCTCAATCGAAAGAGAATTTCTCAATTAGTCTCCAGTTCAATTTTCTAATTACGGAATGACCCCTGAGCTTCTTAATTCGACAAAATAACATGCCATTTTTACCCCCACCACCGCGAATCGCTTTATTCAGAGAAAGTATAGACTCGGCGAGCGTCGGGCCAGCAGACGACAGAGCTGTCAATGTACTCGTCCGGAGACTCTACCGAGTTTCTTGATCTAATAAAATAGCCATCTATGGCTGACGATCGGGAGGTGACGTTGGACCAGCTCTATGCTTACCATTGAAGTAATTCCGGAAACCAACGTTGACCCAATGTTTGCCATCCGCTGTAGGATCTAGCCTATCATTCCGACTTTGAATCGACGGCCGCCCAGTGTTGGCATCGACCGCAGGCCAACCATTGCACATAATTGGCGCAATGTTGGGATGATATCGGGTCTGTTGTAATTTTTTTTAGGACAATTGAAATCGATTTCTCATCTCGATCAATTGAATTGAATGGAATGAGAAGCATTTTTTGTACGTAGTGTGTAGAGGCATCTCAGGCGGTGTTTTATTATTTAATTTAATTATTGGGTCAACATCAGATTTACGGAACGACGTCATTTTAAATTTCGAATGGGAAAATCTCCATTGGCCCTTTGGGACTTATCAGGACTTGCTGCAAATCTAGTGTTAAATTGTACTAAAAATTATTGTGACGCAAAAATTTATGTCACAATCGTTTTTGATACAATGATAAATCTGTTGCACTATTTTTAATGAATTCGTTAATTATTTTAAAAATGAATGAATAACGCATTTATTTCATTATTGTTTATCATAAATCAATTTTGTCGTGACTTTTATTTTCGAAATTTTCACACATTGTTATTTTGTGCAACATTTTTTCCCCTACAAAAAAAACAAGAGGTGCAGGAATGGAGGTTGATTAAATGTTGAGTAAACCCGTTTATAAAAATGGCCGTTTGCGGATAAACGTGCACTTACCTGCTGATGAAACGGGCCTACTCTCGAGCTATGGTATCTGCTGTGACTCTGGTATGTAATACCAATGATAGTGTTTCTATCCTTGGTATTAAAACGTCGAGAACGATTGGATGGAAATTCTCGGAGTTATCGTTGCACGCGAATCTTATCGAGGACTCTGAGCTTCGTGAGTTCAGATTTGTTTTCATGTTCTTCTTACACGGAATGTTAGAAATGGTACATGTCATTTTTATCTCTGCCTCGAATAGCATCATGAAAATAATTATATTTCCATACTTATCAAGCTTATAAATAATTCTAGCTGTGAGAAAAAAATATCATCGTGCCTTACTTCACAGATGTTGAAAATGTCTTCACAGCTTAGACATTTATTTTTTTAAATTTAACAATCCGTAGAATTATCGCCACAAATGTCATTGATGCCCCTTTTCTATGGCTATAAAAATTGAAGACATTTCAAGATTAAAATATGGAATTTGAATGAATATGTTATGTAATAATGTTTAATATATAATCGTTGAAAAATAATAATTTGTAACATCTAATTCTCGAGTAATACATTTTTGACGTTCGATCTCGTATAAACATAAATTTATATATGGAGCGCGAAATTTGGAGCAGAGGATCGCCAAAATTGTATGGCAATGAACCTAGAATAAAACTTTGAAAATTTAAAAGTATTGTATTATTGATCTGATATTGTTATATAATTACGTAAAAAATAAAAACAACAATTTTTATCGTCTACTTCTCTAGGAATATCAAATAAAAATTATGCAAATTCGATCAGCTCTTGTAAGAGGAAGCATTTGACATAATAATCGGATACACTTACATAACATTAAAATATAGATGTAATTTCATAACTACGGTACTGGAGGAACAACCTTAAACAACTGATATTTTTCAATTGTATACAAGAAAGGGAAGAGAAGACTCGTCAGTGATCGAAGATCCTTAAGTGGCGAGACATTTCCACAAAACATAGGAGAGTCGGCTCGTTTATTCGCAGAATTTCCGCGAGTGTTCCCTCTCGTATTACCAGATAAAAGAACGCGTATATCCAGAGGAACGTGTCGGCCGAGTGTATCGGGTCGTGTTGGTTACACGAGTTGGGATGCTGCGAGAGTATATCCGAGAAGAGGCGATTTACGTTCATACCTTTCTCTCTCTCTCCCTCTCCCTCTCTCTCTCTCTCTCTCTCTCTCTCTCTCTCTCTCTCTCTTTCTAGTATGCATCGTTCTCACCTAATCTTGCACACGTAAATATTCGCACACACATGTATACACGTAAACATACACAAATAGGAAATGATAGGTGTAGTAACTGATAGAAATACTGCAACAGCATAGGTAAAGGTACTGTTACACAAAGCACCGAGATTCCCTGGACAACGGGTCGAAGATGTTACCCGCGTTGTTCTACCTCGCGCCGTAAGAAGCCTCGGCGTAAATCTGGAATTCTAGCAAGTGAATGCTTCCACTCGATCTGTGATTCGCTTACATGCTTGCATTCTCTCCCTACGAACTCTAAGTACCCAACAAAGCAGTTTAAACAATGATCCGCCATACACTACAATTGGTAAAATCAGGAAATACACTCAATCCCTCCCCCCCCTCCCCCGAAAAACATTATTTTTTTGGATTTATTTTCTTGTTGCGTTCACTCCAACTGAAATAAACGTAATTACTAGACCGAAATGAAAAAAGATCGCAGTAAAAAATGGAATAAATCACTTTTTATGTGTGAATTAAATTGCAAAAATAATTAAATATAGTATTCAAGTTTAATTTAATTTGGTTCAATATTTAGTTCATTTTTATTTTTATATCAAATCTTCAAATTTTCTATTTTTCCAAAAGACAGCCTTTTTTCCATTTAGATTTCAGTTGTTATGTTTTCTATCAATAGAAAACGGACTTTTTTATATGTCACTCTTTAAGAAATGCACTATGGATCATTATTCGATCTTGAGATTTAATAAATTGGAACGTTTCTAGAAAGAGAGCAAGAGAGAGGATGAGTAAGAGTGAAATAAGGAAAGAGAGAGGCGCTGTGAATCAACAAATCGTAGAGTATCTCAAGTTGGGCCAGCAAAGAGACGACAGCATCCCGTATAGTGTGCAAAGACAGCGAAAGTGGGCGCCCGGGGCGATACCGGATGTTAGAACGCTCTAACGGAGCGTGGCAGTAGGCTAACTACGATAGAAAGTAGGTCCTTCTCTTCATTCTTTCCTGTAACCGCTATTTTCCGTTTTTTTTTAATACTTAAACTGTCCGTAATTTCAACGACATATCGATAATCCATGTAGCCGGGCCTATATGCATCGAGATAATCATTGACATATATCATTAACTAAAAATTCAATCGATTGCATTCTCGATTATTAAAGCAATTGGTGTAATTATAAGTTAGAAAAAAAATTTACCGACAGGTAAATATATATTGTGTAATCTTTGCTCGATTTTTGAATGTGACAAAGATTGAACATATTTTATACAAGAAAATGATTATTAAAAATGTTCTTCATATTCAAATTCGGTCTACTAGATTATTATATCTTGAACTTTTTTCCGGTAATGTTATAAGAAAATTTTTAATGGAAATTCACGGTTAAATAAGGAATGAGTAATGCTAAGATTTTTTGACGTGACTTGCCTATTTTTTTCATATTGTTCTATTACAAGTGTTCCAAGAAGAAATGGTATTTTTTTACACGGAATGCTAGCATTTGAAAACCAAACATACTGAGCAATCGGTCTGCACACATGGGGAATCCATGCTCAAGAAGTGTGTGCCGACAAAACGAAGGATTCAAGAGCAAAAGGATAAATTTGAGAGAAAAAAGACATAAAAGACATAAAAAAAGTAGGCAGGCACTGTTTAAACGTTCACAAAGCAAACTAAATAATGTTAAATAGCAGGGCGTCGCTTCGAGAAGCTCTGCGAGTTTTGGCCCCTGGTACGATGTTTGTTATAACATTTACTTTGGTCCGACACTGTTGGTTGGTTTTACTGCTGGCTTTGGTGATTCTGTGACGCGTTGAAACATACGTGCCAGACATCTTTCACGGCACTTACAACTATTTCCGCCATTGCGTATAAAACTCACATGAGCAAAAGTTTGCGCGATGCTCCTTAGAAAAAATATGTGTTGAATTAATTAAGCTAATAATTTAGTTGAAATTTACCGGACAGTTATTTTTTCTCAGTGCATTTATAACATTTTTAATATTTCTAAGGTATTTTATGTTCCTCCTAAAAATATTCAACTCATATTCTGGATTGAATGAAATGGATAGTAATAAAATAATTAATAATCCGATGACGAATTACAAAACTAATTAAGGAAGTTCTGCTCGTACTTTGAGGGACGCGCGGGCCCCTATGCTTATACACAGGCTAGCCATACTGCTGTCAACCTGATTTTTCTAACTCTTTTTTCTTTCTGTCTCTCTTTTCTGCTCTGCGAAGTTGCCGCCCCAAAGGCTTTTGCAGCCTTATCCCAAGGAATTCGACAAATTTTCATAAGTTAATTCGTTATATCTCATGACATGCGTGGTAAATCAGGTCCATTTGTTTTCTATGTCACTGTAATATATAAGTCTGTACTTGATCCAATTTTTAAGGAGCCACTACCTTTTTAATTACATGATATTAAATCATTTCTTTCATCAAAACAGTACGCGCCATAAAGCTCTGTGCAATTTGGCGGTAACTTTACGATTTTTTATCTCAGAAAGCAGGTGGTCAATCTTGTTTGATTTTTGCAGGTACACGCGGAATATGTTTCTACAAGTGCTATTAAAATTTCAAAGACCTGCCATTTTTTTCAGATTCGAGCAGAACTCCCTTAATAAAATTAAATTATTGACTAATATGCTACTCAATACTGCCGCGATCGCTGGAATTCGAAATCGTTTTAAATTTCATATAATGATTACATGATTCTCCTTATTAGTTTCTGATACGAAAATTTCCTTATCGAATCTTTTTCTATGCTTGCGATTCAATGCCGCTCATGTACTGACGACTTAACATTTGCCGTGTCTGTAATGAGTCACTTTACCGATTCCGTGAAAGGAGATCGATGGTAGATCGATAAATCGGGGACGCTGAGGAATTCCGGGATATATGTTGTGGCGTTACCGCTAACTCGAATTCTTCGACTTTGACGCGTATTTTCAAGATGACAAAAAATCGAATGATTTTGTAATCACGGACATATAAGTGGAAACTGGTGAAAAATTTGATATGTCATTTTTTGACTGTTTTTTAAAGGAAGGCATTCTTCCGGTTGAGACAAATACTCAGGCGCTTGGCGTTCCTTTACTTTTTACGCACGCACGCACACGCACATGCACACTTTTCTTTCTCCTAGTCAATCGAAAGATATACTTTACACCGATGCTGTCACTCCTGCTGCGAGAAAATCAATCAATCAGTGCTCCATTAAGAGATCAAGAGATGCCGACGACGAGGGCGTAACATTAAACTCACCTTCCCTTATCCCGTTCTACGTAAAATTATATGGGACTAAGAACCACAGCTTTTCATCATATTCACGTAAAAATACTTTTTCGATTAATTCATAAGCAGATTCACAATACAAATCGTTGATGTTAATAAATGACACTAAAACTTTGTATAAATACATAAAACTCAACAAAATTTAGTTTTAATTACATGAAGAAATTTTATTTTTTTATATCATTTCAGCTAATTATTTTCTTTGAGAAATGCACATTTTTTTCGTTTACAAAAAAAACATCTGCACCGCTTAGAGCAATTATAGCACGAGTTATAATTAAAGATTCGCGGTAGCAAATCAAGACAAGTACATTTTTGAAATTCGAAAACAAAGACATGACAGCTACCGCAATCTTTACCTCGCAAAAAAACAGCATAAATGCTGTAAACAAAAGTTGAGACAAGTACATTTACTCCCCTCAAATAGTTTGTCCGGTAACAAATCTCAGTTTCGACACAAAACCTTCACTAAAAATTATAAAAGAGGTTTTCTCCCAAGAAAACCAACCTTGCAAAAATTCTCTGATTCATATCAAATCTCTCAAAAAATGATAGGAGAACCCCACAAAAATTTTCTCAATAAATTAGAAACTCACAAAAAGTTATAAGAGCCTCTCAAAAATTTATCAATCAAATCACAATTTCACAAAAGATGCCAATTCAAACCAGCCCAAAAATTAAGTCTAAACTTCACAAAAAGTTATTAAATAAATAAAAATGATAAAAGCATTAATAGCCAAATACATTAAAACCTATTAAAATCTAATAAAAACACTTTCAACGAATTGAAAATACAGTTCTTCTACCCAAGCAGAATAAGATTAAAAAATAATTATGAGAAAAAATTTTGATACAAAAAGATTTCAAACGCAAAAAATTAGATTGCAAAAAAAATTTCGGCCGAAGTACTTGGCGAGTTTGTAACCATAAGTAATATATTATGTAAATTAAGCGAAAAAACTCACCAAGTACTTCGGCCGAAATTTTTTTTTCAATCTAATTTTTTGCGTTTGAAATCTTTTTTGTATCAAAATTTTTTCTCATAATTATTTTTTATTCTTATTCTGCTTGGGTAGAACAACTGTATTTTCAATTCGTTGAAAGTGTTTTTATTAGATTTTAATAGGTTTTAATGTATTTGGCTATTAATGCTTTTATCATTTTTATTTATTTAATAACTTTTTGTGAAGTTTAGACTTAATTTTTGGGCTGGTTTGAATTGGCATCTTTTGTGAAATTGTGATTTGATTGATAAATTTTTGAGAGGCTCTTATAACTTTTTGTGAGTTTCTAATTTATTGAGAAAATTTTTGTGGGGTTCTCCTATCATTTTTTGAGAGATTTGATATGAATCAGAGAATTTTTGCAAGGTTGGTTTTTTTGGGAGAAAACCTCTTTTATAATTTTTAGTGAAGGTTTTGTGTCGAAACTGAGATTTGTTACCGGACAAACTATTTGAGGGGAGTAAATGTACTTGTCTCAACTTTTGTTTACAGCATTTATGCTGTTTTTTTGCGAGGATTTGTTGACTTTTTGTATGAAATTCATACCTTGCCAATTAAATATATCTATATTGTGTACGTACTTGGGTGATATAAAAAAATCAGCATTTTTTTTCGGTGTTGCAGCAAAATATAATAATATTTTATCAAAAAGTGATTCTATCAAGAATTCGATCCTTAATAAAAATTTTAAAGGCCGCTCTAGCGATTTTTTCCTGATTTCGGCTACCTAAAAATGGATACATGATCGAATTTCGAGCTACTGTATCGCTACTATATCGGGACTAAAAATGCATTGTGAAATAGTTCTCTAAGAAGTGTTCAAGTGAATTCAAATTTCGTAATTAACCGTCAGAACTATAAAATTATTAGATTACTTAAAAACTTGTAGTAGGTCTGAAAAGATACGACGTATAAAAGAACCACGAACAAATAAGAACTCACTTTTTTATTAATTTTGTAAAAAAAAATTGTTCAAAAAAATATTAGACCGAAATATACATACCAACAGAAATAAAATGCACAAAGTTTTCGAATTTAATAAAAAATCTAAATAAAACAAAATTCTCGGAGCAAAATAAAGTATGTAAATTATACGTCGAATTAAAAAAAAAAATTGTTAGGAAAAAAAATCCGTATCGAAAAATATTCCATACATAATTACACCGAAAAAATACTTCAATAGCATCAAAATGCACTTAAGGACGTTCACGAGTAAATCGATTTTCTATAGATTTTCTTAAAATTTGGATGATACATTATTTATAGCTTCCTTAATGTACTTGCAAAATTCTGAAGACCATGTCCGTACCAAAGTGGAGATATTCGTTGTTGAAGTTGGGAAATTTAACATGCAAGGTATAGGCGAGGCATGAGCTTGAGAGACATTTTAATTCATAGCAGTCACAATTTTCTATAGATTTTGATAAAAAACTGCATAATGATAGATATTGATATGAGGAACAAAATGTAAAAAAATAGAGATGCTCAGCCGTGTCGTTCATACTCAATAGCGATTCAAACATATAAATTTGACGGTATTTTCGAGCGTGCCATGCCATGGAGGGGACGACGCTGTGGCGCAGCGGCAACGCTGCCGGGCGACGGTACGTAAGAGCAAGGGGGACGGGGGGGATTACACGCGTATACACACTGTTATGAATTAATTTTCATGATATTCAACGATTTATCTCACAAATAATTGCCAATTTAAGCATTTCTGGCTAGACATTTTAATGTATTATAAGAAAATGCATGCATCTTTCAATTTTGGAGACTTTTTAGGAATAACGACACTTTTTCTAAAAATAAGTTGTTCATATGAAAGTTCAACTTTGCAATCGAGATTATAAATATTAAAATGAGATATGAAAAATTATCAACAACTGAGCTGAAAGCACGAGGCAGACAAGCAACGCTGCCAGATCTCCGCGTCGCTCTAAGGATACTTGTATTAGTGTATATGTATAGGGTGCGCCAGAGCCTTATTTGTATTAGTGCGTAGAGTCCGTGCTAAGAGTTTCGGAGTAGGGGGCGCGACGCGCGCTACACAGCGACAGTTGAACTAAGCCGAGTGTATGCCGAACTTTTGTCTCCGATTTTCATTCGTGAACGTCCTTAAAGATTTTGAATAAAAGAAATCAAAACGAAACGATATTTTGAAACAAAAAAAGGTATGTGCACAGAATATCGAGAGCAAACGTTCGATTAGAAAAAAGAATTTCGGCCGAAGTACTACACCAGTTTTTTTATAACGTTTATTGATTACGAATTTTATATCATCAGCAATTGGTAAAAAAAAAAGAAATTGTTGAAGTACTTATGAAATTCTTTTCTTTTAGCTCAAAATGGTTTCGCATCACTTGCTTCCGTTTTGAGTTGGTTTCGTTCTGATTGTTTTTTTCATTTCAAAACTTCAGGTGCATTTTATTTCTATTAGAATATTTCTTCATATACTTAATCTCTTTTTGAATTTGCGGAACAACCAAATTTATGCTGACAGAGTTACCGACTAAAAAAATTTGGATGGAAAAAAAAAGTTTCGACCGAAGTACATAGCGAGGTTATAACAACATTTATCAATTATGCATAGTACATTGTGTACATTTAGCAATAAAAAATGAGCGAACTACTTTAAGCCAATTTTTTTTCAATAAAAATGATTTTTTTTTATTTAAAAATTATTATTTAGTTTTTTTGATTATAATTTATACAATGTGCTTAATTCAATTCAATTTGCTTAATTCATTCATGGTTACAAACTTGCCAAGTACTTCGGCCGAAATTTTTTTTTCAATCTAATTTTTTCCTTTTGAAATTTTTTGTTGTATTCGAATTTTTTTTCATTTCAATTTTTTATTCTTGTTATTTTTGCGTAGAACAACTGTACTGTAGCACATCCATATTTTTAATTAATTGGAAGATTTTTTATAAGAAGTTAATAGGCTTTAATGTTTTTACTATTAATGCTTTTATAGTTTTAATTTATTTTTGTAACGTTTAGACTTCGTTTTTGGTCGAATTTGAATTAGCATCTTTTGTGAGATTATGATTTGATCGGTAAATTATTGTGAGGCTGTCTTATAACTTTTTGTAAGTTTCTAATTTATTGAGAAAATTTTTGTGGAGTTCTATAATTTTTTGAGAGATTTGATGTGAATGAGAGAATTTTTGCAAGGTTAGTTTTTTTGGGAGGAAATCTCTTTTATAACTTTTGTTAGGGTTCACGTTCAGAAGGAGATTTTTTACCGGAACAACTATTTGGGGGGAGTGAATGTACTTGCCTCAACTTTTTTACAACATATATGCTGTTTTTTTGCGAGGATTTGTTGACTTTTTGTATGAAATTCATAGCTTGCCAATTAAACATGTCTATATTGTGTACGTATCTGAATGATGTAAAAGAATTAACATTTTTTTTTGTATTGCAACAAAATATGGTAACATTTTATCAAAAAGTAATTCTCTCAAGAATTGGATCCTGAATAAAAATTTTAAAGGTCGCGCAAGCGATTTTTTAACTGTTTCTGCTAAAAATGGATACATGATCGAATTTTGAGCTGGTGTATCGCGACTATATTCGAACTAAAAATGCAATGTGAAATATTGATCTAAGAAGTGTTCAAATGAATTCAATCTTCGTAATTAACCGTCAATACTTATAAAATTATTAGATTACTTAATACGTACAGTAGTTCTGAGAAGATACGACGCATAAAAGAACAACGAACAAGTAAAAACTTGAATTTTTTTAATTTTGTAAAAAAAAAATTCAAAAGATATTACACCGAAACATGCGTGCCAACAGATCAACGGATCGGAAAATATTTCATAAAAAATGATAACGAAGAAATGCTCCAATAGCATCAGAATGCACCAAAAGTTTTTAAATAAAAGTACTCATAACGAAACGAGATTTTGAAACAAAAAAGTATGCGCATGAAATTTCGAGAGCAAAAGTTTGATTGGAAAAAAGAATTTTGGCCGAACTACTATGCGAGTTTTTCTTTTATAACGTTTATTGATCACGAATTATATCTTATGAGCAATAGGTAAAAAAAAAAAATTGGTGAAGTACTTATGAACTTTTTTTTTCTCAAATCAAATATCTTTTCGCTCGAAATTATTTCGCATCACTTGATTCCGTTTTGGGTTATTGCAAGTGCAAATAGTACTTTCATATATTTAAGGTCTTTACCATTCTAGGGTGATTTAAAACCATATATAATTCAAACCTAGGGTGGTACCATACACCATTCTCTCAGTGATATAAAAACGGAGAGAGTAGTTTACAAATAAACGTTATTATTGCATGCAAGGGACATTTTATGGAAAATGAGAAGAGGCACCGTTTTCGACTCCGTTCTAGAGTTTACGTTCAGAAAAATGGATTGTTGGGGCTAGGGTTAATAAAAAAAAATTATTTATTTAGGCACTATGCAAAAGTTTATTTATTGAATTACACTTTATTTTTGCATTATCATTCTTCTATCTATATATATAAAAGTCACTTTAACCCAAAGTTGAAACTGACCGCGATCTTTATAACCTCACGACAAAGATATTAAATAATCATCAAATACGAGTTTATCATACACCATTCTCTTAGCTATAAAAAAAAAAAACGGAGAATGGTTTCTAAATAAACCTTATTATTGCATTCGAGGAACATTTTATGGTAAAAGAGAAAAGGTATCGTTTTCGACTCCGTTGTAGAGTTAGGTGTGGAAAATAAAAATTACAGGCTTAACAATAATAAAAAATACATATTTGTTTAAGCACTGTTCGAAAGATGATTGAAATGAATTGCACTTTATTATTTTCGCACTATCACTTTCTTATTATAATAAAAGTCACTGTAACCAAAAATCGATCAAAACTAACCGCGATCTTTATAACCTGATGACTGTTCAACAATATAGTACGGTTGTCGGTTAGCTGTCATATCCAACGATCGATTGAATATTACCAGAGTTTTACCAATATCACTAGTGTCACTAGACAGCGACTACGAAAAAGACAGTTGCGCATCAAAATGTGTGCGAAAAAATGCTCAATTTTTCGGCACAACGAAAAAAAAAAACATTAATATTTTTGATACTATTTAAGCTACGAGATTTTAATTAATCGCGATCGAAAGAGAAAAAAAAATAAAAAATACGTGAATTTAAATGAACCTCCAAAATGCTGTAATTTAGTTTATATTAAAGAAACAATTTTTGAGAACAAGTAGAATCACGGTCCTTCTGGAAAAAGTGTCTTGTGCGACTCGCTTCGTAAATGTACTTGTCTCGAGTCGCTACCGCGACTCCTAATACAGTAACATGACAGCTACCGCAGTCTTTATACAACCCTACTTTTCAATCTTAAAATTAGTATTTTACATAAAATTGTTTCGTCTTGATGAATATAAAGTGAGCAATTATTTTTTTTTCGCTTAAAAAAAAATCGTTACCATACCTAAATGCAGTTCAGAGATATCATTTATTAAATGACGTTCGTGGCTTCTAGCAGCTTGTTGGTCAGAACCGAATTTTCGCGATCCCTGAACTTGGTGTTTTTACGAAAGAGTCACATTTGACCTATAAAGTTAGCAGTACTGTCAGTGTATTTTGACTACTCCGAACATACCAACTACGAGTATCAGCTATGAGGATAGGCAGTAAATTTTGCATATATACATATGGGGCATTTCATGCCAAACGCATGAAATGCGTTTTTTGATAAAAAAAATTCGGGCTGGACAAGTACTCCGTGCGTATCCACTCAACATACGATGGTAAACTTTTATCAAATTATTACCAATTAAATTATACCATACTATACTTTACAATCGTGGAATTATTTCTCATATTATAATACGTTACCTAAACGATTGGAATGTATTTCAACATTTTTTGGAACTTTCATAAAATATTACAAAGCTCTGCATACTTGGCCATATATGCTGTAGTGCATCTTTATTTATTTAGTAACTTTTTGTAAAGTTTGAACTTCATTTATTACGAGGATTGAATTGTTGTTTTTTTACTCAATTCGAATTTACTTGATAATTTTGTTTGCGGGTTCCGAAATTTTTTAAGGGCTTTATAATTTTTGAAAGGATTGCATTTATTCGAATCTTTTTGCAGACTTCAACACTTTGGATTGAAATAAATAAATGCGATTATTTTTTTCGAAGCCTACGAAAATGTACTTGTCATAACCTTTTTGCAGCACGCATGCGTGTTATTTTTTTAGCGTTTATATATTATAGTGCCTCCGTCTAAACATACATAGTTATATTTCCGATGGTATTCTTAATTTTCACATTTCAGAGTACAATTTATATATGGGGCATTCTATGCTAAGTGAACGACTTTTCAATCTTTCATTATTTGATTTAGCTCAAATTTGTTGAGTTATAATACACATTGAAAGAACCTCTTTTGATTTTGTTCATAATTTTTTGTCCATCGGCTGGTCAGATATGTTTTTTTTTCGAAATTCGATGATTTTTTGTTTAAATACCGATAACTTTCCAAAAAATGAACCAATTCAATTTTTTTTTTCCAAAATGTTAGTTTTTTACTGTACTTTTTGAATGAGATATCGAAAAAATTATTAATCGTTATCTTCTTTATTTTTATATACTTTGAAGAGAAAAATGGATGATTTGAAAATGATTATATATTTTGTTTTTATTCTAAAAATTCTAAAAAAAATTGAACAAATTATCGATTTTTAAGACCGGTTCCAACGTGGGCAAACTTTTTGATATATTTTTTTTCAAGTTTTCAATTTTTTTTTCCAATGAATTTAGTCTCATTTCCATAGTAAAATCATGCAGAATTATAATTTAGTTATTCAAAATATTTTCTGTTTTTATTCTAATGGTAATTGACAATTATTTTTTTTAATGTTTATGAAAAAAAGAAAATTTCGCTAAGAAATTATAACCGACGGCGAAAATTTAGTGAAGCGGGATTGAAAAGGGTCCGAAGTAATGGAATCGGACCATAAAGATCCGGAAAGAGTATACCAAAATAAAATACAAAATTTTTTTGTAACAAGTGTATATTTATATTCGTCTAATAATCCGATTTCTAAAAAGATGAATTTATCTACTTAATTATTTTTAATAACTAATATGAATCTACATCAAAACGTAAGGGACATCGTGAAATCTCAATGGTTAATGGCATCGTTTTGAGGGCTGGAACCACCAAATAGTTGTAATAAAATCCAATGTAAATAAAAGCCAATAATTTTTTACTCGGTTGAAATCTTTATCTAGCTAGAGATCAAGTCAGAAGGTGGCAGATCGTGATTTTTGAGAGAAGACAAGGGAACGCGAAATAGAGCATCAGTAATGAGGATTTCTCAAATGAATATTTCAGGAACAGAAAAGTGGATTGTTAATAATCAAAAAAATTGTTGAGTAGACAAAATAATAATTATAAGTCGGATTATTATAAATATACAATTACCATTTCACTGGCGTGTCATTTCGCCGGTAGTCTACATATTCAAATGTAGTGAACAGTATTTCAAAAGAGATGAATGCAGCTTCACTTCGCTTTTTTGGGAAATTGTTTACGATATTTTTTGCATCCGGTACGATATTTTGAACATGAATGTTTTTCGCCTTTTTATTTTATCTCTACCGTTGGACCGCGTTTTCAGGAGGAATTTTTTTATGAGTTCCTCCAATCAAAATCTCAAAAAGAGCAGCTTAAGTTTCAATTTCATTTTTTAAAAAGGTTTGTGCGATTTTTTTTCGCATAGTTATTCCATTTTTGGCGGAAAAAGACCTAATTTAAAAAATGCCGCATAACATGAGAACTCGTGGGTTTGAAAAAAATTGAAAAAATTGAAAAAATCGAAAATTTGAAAAAAAAATCAAGAAAGTAACAAGTTGCGTCCGTTTTCGTTGATTTCGTAACAATTTTTTCAGAATTTCTTTTTTAATATTTTTTATTCAACCATTTTTTGTCAAAACTCTAACTAATTAATTGTCATACCTTGAGAACTACGCTGGGGTTTGTGATAAAATACCAAGAGGGAAAAAAGTTTCACTTTTTAGTTTTGAACGCATCAGAATTTTTTTATATTTTTTTTCAAACATTTTTTTCTAACGAACAAAATTAAAAGGTAAAAAAAAGTTTTCGGGAAAAAATCTGAAAAAATACCTCCGTGTCCGGAATGGAAAAAATACAACTTTCTCCCCAATTAGTATTTTATCAAATGCCACGTAGATTTTGAGTTACAGCAATCAGTTAATCAAAGTTTTGACCGAACATGGTTAAAAAAAAATTTCGAAAAAAATTATGAAAAAATTCTAGTCATTTCAATGGAAACGAACGCAGTTTTTTATTCTCTTAAGATTTTCTTTTAAACCTAATAGTTCTTATGTTATGCGGTATATTGTAAAATCGATCTTTTTTCGCTAGAAACGGAATGACTATGCGAAAAGAAATCGCACAAAACTTAAAAAAAAAAACAAATTTGAAGCTTGAGCTGCCTTTTTTGACATTTTGGTCGGAGGAACTCACTTAAAAAATTTCTTCTGAAAATGCGGTCCAACAGTAGAGGTAAAATAAAAAGGCGAAAAACGTTCATGTTCAAAATAACGTACTGGATGTAAAAAAGATCATAGAGAATTTCCAAAAAGAGCGAGATGAAGCGGAATTCCTCCCTTTTGAAATACCTTTCACTAAATTCGTTTATATATATACTGCCGGCGAAATGGTATTAAAAATGGTTTCGAGACATTTTCGTAATTTTGTCCGGAAACTTTTTGCCGGTAGTGTAAATGAGGACATGAACAAGTTCCCAAATACGAACTTCATGATCCGGACTTCGAGCGCTCATAGCGATATACACATGATTGTAGCAGTGAGGAAGAGGCGTTCCCATGTTCGCAGCCACCAAGAGATCGAGTAAACGTCGATCGTATGTACACACTGGAATGAGAACCAGCTTAAAGGGATATTTTATCTATCTATATGGGGCATTCCACGCCAAATCGACCTACGTCAGACCCTTCCAATTTTCGATTTGGCTGAAAATTTTATGTGTTGTATGACCTTTTGAAAAGAGCTCTCTTGATTATTTTCAGATTTTTTGTCCATACACTTGTGAGATATGATTTTTTTTGAAAATCGATGTTTTTTTCTTCAAATGACTGCAACTCTGAAAAATCGACCAAATCGAACTTTTTTTTTACAAAGATTGGTTTTATACTGTACCGTTGGAAAAAAATGATTGATATTTGTCTTCCACATTTTTTTGGTAATTTAAAGAAATTTAAAGCAAAAAAACATTGGTTTTAAGATGTTTATCCTTTTTAATTTTTTTCAAAAAAATCACAAAAAAAGTGACCAAATGATTTTTGAGACTAGTTCCATCGTGAGCAGATTTTTCATTATACTTTTATTCTCATTAAAAAAAAAAAAAATATTTTTTTTCCAGTCAATTTGGATTAAAACGAACTTTTTCTTCTTTAAAGGTAGGTTATTACCAGACTTTTGGAAAAAAATACGAAATAATGATTGAAAATTGTCCCCTATATTTTTTTCAATGTTTCGTCAAAAAGTCATTAAATTCAAGATATTGGACACTTTTCATTTATTTCAAAAAATTCATAAAAAAACCTTGGCCAATTAAATGATTTTTGAGATCAGTCCCATCGTGGAAAGATATTTTTTCATATTTCTTTTTTGTTTCAAAAAAACTTTCATTTTTTTTTTTTTAGTCAATTCGTACCAAATAGGACTTTTTTATATTAGAAATGTTGGTGTGAAACAAAATATCAAAAAAATAGTTTGATTTGGTCAAAATTGACTGGAAAAGAAATGATTTTTTTTTAATAAGAAAAGAATTTAAAAAAAATTAGCCCACGATGGGACTGGTCCCAAAGATCATATAATTGGTCAAAGTCTTTTTGTGAATTTTTTGAAAAAAATTAAAAAGAGTAAACATCTTAAAACCAATGTTTTTTTTTTTTTACTTTAAATTGAGAAAAATTATGGAATACAAATATTAATCATGCTTTCGTATTTTTTTTTCAACGGTACGGTAAAAAACCAAACTTTCTAAAAAAAAAAATCGATTTGGTCGATTTTTCAGAAAATCAGTCATTTGAAGAAAAAAACATCGAATTTTGACAAAAAATCATATCTCACAGGTGGATGGACGAAAAAATCTGAAAAAAATCAAGAGAGCTTCTTTCAGTGGGTCATACAATACATAAAGTTTTCAGCCAAATCAAAGAATGGAAGGGTCTGACGTAGATCGATTTGGCGTGGAATACCCCATATGTAGAAAGAGAGAGAAAGAGAGATCGGTGTGCCGCACCGAGTTAAGAGGCCGTCTCATTTAATAGTTTAATCGAACGGAGCAACATTCCAATTAACCCACCATGTGGGTCTACCGCGTTTGTACACCGCAACCACGACCATCACCATCACCACCACCGTCATCCCGATCATCGCACCATTCAAACATAAACAAGATAGAGAGAGAGAGAGAGAGAGAGAGAGAGAGAGAGAGAGAGAGAGAGAGAGAGAGAATGTTTATTGCGCGCTATAAAACTAGCTTGTTCAAATGGGCGACGACGACAACGAGTAAAACGATGAGAAAGGACGAGAGGCACGGGCAAGGATGAGGTTGAGAAAATGGGAAAGGTAACATGTGAAAGAGAACCGGCGATATTACGATATAACTAGAAAGAGACGGAGTTATATATGTGAAACAGAAAAATTTCGCACATAATAAAACAACAAGCCGGGAGGGAAGGGCTTAGGAGTATCCTCTTCGTCGTTGTATACTCAAGAGAGAATATACACTGACATTACGGGGACGATGCGCAATAACGTGTCTCAGTTCTTTACGATACGCGGTGCACCGATATATGTGCAAACTATACATTATATATGGAGTCCAACACGCATTTTCCATCTTTCTCTCTCTCTATCTCTTTCTTTTCCTCCATTGGTCTCTTAGTTTTCCCAGGTTAAAAAGAACACATGGTGAACATGTACGATGCTATATACGTATACACAACTGGTGTGTATACGCAGAATGTATATACACATGAGCAAGAAGGGAAGAACAGGACGGGCATGTTTGATTGAGTGTGCGTGACTACGGAAAAACAACTTTACATCATGCTATGGCGGTATACACTTCCGCACGTCTATGCATGTAGATGTATACAAGTGCGTCTAGGTATGTACACAGATATCGTAGTCGAGAGGGATTCTTGCCCTAACAATTATCTCTAATGGCGCACGATACTATAAATCGACATTCGCGTAGAAGCCGCGATCGCGCGCGCGCTTTCGCTTGCGGACCTGTCTTAACTCTCTTTCTATGTGGTCAGAATAAGATGAAATCGGCCTCTCGACTAAGTCGAGGTGTATTCGCGTATTTTACTGTACACGCCAAACCCCCGAGCCACGTACAGTTTCTTCAGGTGCACTCTTCATGCATTGCGGAAAGCTGGCAGGAAAATAGAAAAGGCGCGCACGCGTTTCTGATCGACCTCCTGATGGCTGTGCATAGATTTTCGAACATGTCTGATATCGTGATGATGATTCTTGTTGTTACTGTGGTTGTTATTGTTGTTGTTCTTGCGCTGGACCATCAGCTTTTTCTCAAGATCCTCTGTGTTCTTAAGAGATGCACGCAGGTTGCATGTGCCATGCACTATCTTAGTTATCTTCGTACGAAGCTTTATGGATGTATACACCGTATGGCGAAACTGTATGATCAACTCGCTGCAGTTTCTAGATCAAAGACCCTTCGGCGGTCTTCAGCATCGACAGCTTCTGGACGAGGAAAGAGAATGAGCAAAAGGAAGAGAGACAGGGGGGGGGGGCAGAGAAAGGGACAGAGAGAACCAGAGATAACAGTGTGGTGGGCTTTAAAAAAATCTACCGGTTGTGTAACTTTAGACACCTGACTGTAATGCCGATGGACCCCTAGACATGACTGGACTCTGACCTAACTCAGCTCGTACAAGACTAAACACTTTTGTACTCACTGATGCTGCGAATATGTACGTGCTTGTGAGAGCATGCTTACTACATAGGCTGAATAAATACAATGAAACACCTGGTCCTGTACCATCAGGTCTTAGGAAAGCCTCTAGTGCTGCATCACTGAAATCCATGTCTCGCTCCCGCAATCTACATACCGGAACAGTCCAACGAAAAATATCAATATATATATATATATATATATATATATATATATATATATATATATATATATATAGAGAGAGAGAGAGAGAGAGAGAGAGAGAGACTGGACCAGATATTGTGAAGAAAAGGTAGCAGAAGCAAACTACAGCTAAACACCAGTCAGTATATCTAGATCCTAGCCCGATGAGATTGAATGACCACAGAAATTGTTACAGTCCAGGTATATCTACGGCTTACCAAACCTGACTCAGGATATGATGGCTGCAACACACGTAAGGAGTAGCTCGCAATTACGTTCGAGATTTGAGGCATGTTAATACTTCACAGAATAGATGGCGTTGTATATATTTTCTTGATGTGGTCAAGGGAAGACCTGGAATTATTTACTATGAGGGTGATTCTTTTTACGTGAAGTTAAAAGTGTTTATCTTTTATGCGATGCTGATCGAGCAGATTAGTTTCTTCTTTTCAATCATCTCGATTCCAAATATTGCTAACCTACGTAAACACAAGTATATGTATAGTATATGGGAAAAAATTGTTGAGTGGATGAAAAATGGTGTCGGTTTTTAATTCTCTCTTGGAAGGCGATAAGTTTTTCCTAACATCAGAATTAAATTCCAAACAAGAGGAAAGTAGAATCGAACAATCATTGGGCAGTAACCCATCCTGAAGATTTACAATATTCCTTTATGTTTTTTCTATATCCGTATAGAAGGCTGATGAAACGAAAGAAGAAAACGCGGACCGGTACATTTCAAGATTGTTTCTTCTTGTCCGGTGGCATTAAATGATGGGAACTCCACCTGCGGCTTTGTCCCTATAGCCTATCCGATGACCGGAGAGAGTAGTATTATGGCAGAACGAGATTCTTCAAGCTGGACAGGTGCTCGATCGAATCCCTCGGCTATAACGAAATGAATCGTAAACGATTCAACCACCATTTCCCTTACCCGGCAGCGCTCAAAATGAAATGTACTTGAACGGGAACGCAATCGATTGGGGAAAGCAATGGCAGTTTATTGTCGATTTAACGAGTTGACGAACGATATTAGGCATAAATACTTATACAATAAGATCAATTTCACATGTTACAGCAGTAGATGTAAAGGCAAAGTTTTTTACTAGCAAAATAAGTGACGTTCAAAGTGCCTTTTCATTGCAATTTTTTAAACACCTAATATTTTTTAGGTTCATATAATGTATAGCATAATATAATGTTCGGATCCTTTGGCATGGAAAATTATGAGGTAACGCGCTTATAAATGTATACATGGCGACGTTTCACCGATATATCAAACGTCATCGGTACAAGCAATACATTTCGCAACTGGGAGTGAAACGTCGCTGCGAATGTAAGAGCAGGCTCGTTGCGTGATGATTAACGAGGGATTTTAATGATCGTTAATTGGTCAGCGTTTGTCCGTCCGGTGGAGTTGTCATCGGTTCTTCCTGATGTGATCCTTTGGATGCTGAGGATTCAAACGGTTAACGAAAAACTATTCATAATAATAATGATAATTCCTGAATAATATCTCGTCGATTTGCATTCTTTCTTCGCCTTACCGTCGTCAAATCAAGAACTTCGATAGTTACACACATCAGGTTTGCAGATGAAGAGAGACGGAAGATTTTCAGTGCTGAATTCGTCTCTCTCTATCTTGCTCTATCACTGTATACGATACTCTCTTCGTTTTGTTCATTCACAAGCTTGAAGACATGCGCGGGCGTAGCATGGTTGTAACGAGTCGGTGAAAGGGAATTAGATATTCGATCTCTTGGCGGGTGTCGCATGATTTACGACTTTCAATATGGAGACTCGTTCAGGAGGCACATCGTGCACGCGTGCACTTCTCGTGAGTCCGAGCTCGAAAAAGATAAGCTGCTCCGATAACACCCCATGGGATAGGTGACAAATGATATCCCTTGTGTGCCGTAGTGTTTCGTTAATGTAACTTCATTTTGCCTGATCCCTCGCTACTGAATGTTATACTTCTGATTCGGCATGGGACATAAATAAACATTTGCGTACAGCACGGTGTGAAATATTTAAGGATTTAAGGATCTCTTGCTGGAGTATACGAATGCGATTAACGTGATAGTTAACATTGATGATTCTTTTAGTGAGTTCAAAAAATCTGGGTGTACATTCTAAGTCATTTTTTGGATAACTTCTGTATGGATAAAAACGATAAAATTAGATGGGTGCCTCATACTTAACGGGAAGTTCGAGAGTATTTTTCTTCCACTTTGCACCTTCTTGTATCGATACCGGAAGCTTACGCAGATACTTCGAGTCTCAGTGGAAGCATAAAAAAACGATGAGACGTACTTGACAACACGTACTCTTGCAAAGTGTTCTCATAAGTCACTCGCAATTATACGGTTTCCCGTATTTCCCTCGAGGGAGAGAATTGGAATTGCGGATAAAAGAGAGAGAGAGAGAGAGAGAGAGAGAGAGAGAGAGAGAGAGAGAGAGAGAGAGAGAGAGAGAGAGAGAGAGAGAGAGCAAGTGGAAGAGAGATAAGGAGAAAGAGACAAAAAAATCAGACAGCAATGAATCATCTCATGCTTTTAAGTATACATTACAGGTACAATATATAGATATACATTTAAGCAGAACTGGGAGGACGTATGTGCGTAGGTATAAACTATATATTCACGACAGCGAGAATACTCGCACGAGCTATTTCGTGTAACTCTTACATGCCGCGAGCATTGTAATGCCCGGTCGCGTTTAAAAACAAGACACACAGCGCGTCGACTCGGTGTAAAGTAGAGAGGGCCTTAAGCCCTTGCCGCCGAGAAGAAGAAGGACGAGGGGAAGGAAGAAGAAGATGAGGACGAGGACGCAAAGCCGACGTCGCTAAGGAAGAAGTGTACATATATGTTCAAGAGTTTTGCACCACTCTCCCGTTGTGCGGTGCGCGTTAGCGATAAATAACGCGGTCACCCGAGACATAAGGGAATGAGTCAAGTGTACTGAAGCTGATATATATATATATATATATATATATATATATATATATATATATATATATATATAGAGAGAGAGAGAGAGAGAGAGAGAGAGAGAGATGCGGAGGAACGAGCAGAAATCTAGGGGGAGCTAAGATAAGTGTTATAGAAGAAGGATAATATGGCGGAGATACGAGAAAACCAAGTGTTCAAAGTCTAACGAGAAAAAGTGAGTAGAAACGAGAAGAAATTTAAAAAAAAGCTAAGAAAAGTTTGTTAGAGGATCGAAAAAAAGCGAAGAAATGATGAAGGAGGCGGAAAGCAAAGGTTTAGCGGACAGACGAAAAGAAATCCTTCGAGCACGAAGCCTTTAGTCTGAGGACGAATAAAAGAAGAAGAGGACGCGGAACCAAGAAATGAAGGAAAGGAGAGGAAGAAGAAGATCGTGATGATGAAAAAGTGGAAAAAAGACGATGAAAAAGGAGAAGGGCGGAAGGGACGAAGGAGTCCAGTACAGGTAGTACGATAAAATGGTTGAAGTTGAAGAAAATAAGATGGTATAATAGAAAAATGGCGGAAAATGGAAAATGCTATTAAGGATGAAAGACGAAGAAAAGGAGACGAGAAAAAGGATACTGAGGTATTGAGGACGTTGTACATCACTGGTGTGAGACGTGCCACATGTACGTGTTCCTACCTTACTATGTATCCTTCTGTCTATGTACTTACGCAGTACGTTTTTCTTCGACATCAACACACACTTATAAATATATATAAAATCATGTAATCCTCCGGTATACACACACTTTGTAAGATACATTCCGAAATTGCCAAACCACAATATATTCACATGCACATACATTCGTTGTCTACTACCAATGGCTTAGTGTTTTTCATGTAAAATCGCTGATTGTGCGTGCATTCACGATTTTTGCGATTGTGGCTTGCGCTGATTTAGCGGCGAGCACACAAGACGTGTTACAATGCTCAGGAAGAGCGTGCAAAGTAGAGGATGATTTACATTATTCTCAACTATAACCATCAACTTCTCTTTCTCTCTCTCTCTCTCTCTCTCTCACTCACTCACTCTCTTGAACCCCCTTTCTCTCCACTTCTTCTCTCAGAAGACCGATTCCTTGGATCTTATGCAATATAACTGAACATAAAAGTAGTGCATATGATCATGAAGAAAACAAGTACAAAAAAACACAAAAAAATTGTTTTGAAAACGAGCCAGAGGGTAGCACCAATTAACGACTATTGCTGATTGGATAAATTAATTGGAAAACAATTAGGAATACTAAAAATTATTGAATATATCAACTCCACTTTAAACTTCACGTCTGGAAATTCTTATCCGTGTCTTTTTGAGCTTTGATAATTTCTCTTCCCGTCTTCTTCTTCTTCCATCTTTCTCTTCCCTCTTTTTCTTAAAAGTAGTACATATTATTCGCGAACTTGTGAAGCCCACACGAGTCTTTTCTAACGCACAGAGTGGACGTCTTAATTACCAGCTGTCCGTTTGCACTACACAAAACTCTCGCGTACTGCCCACTTTCTAATGCACCGGGATTTCATCATCCCAGAATCAACGATTCTCTTCCTCATTTAATACCACTATATGTACTCGCCGTTTTTCTTCTTTTTTTTTAACTAAAGACTTGAATCGTTTTTAAGAGAAAAATATCTCGATGCACAATTTAATCTCGGTCATGTTATATGTGTTGAGGCTCAGTATGTATTTATTTTATAAACAAGATTTAGCAATTTGGATCCATAACACAATCTGCAAATAAAAGCCAGATTAAAAATTAACCATAACAATCTTTGTTTAATATTTTAATAAATAATATTGTTTCTGAAAAATTAAAAATGAAATAAATACATTTAAAGAATAGAAAATACATATATTGTTATTATATAGTATGCGCACATGTGCAAACCGTTATGGACCGCAGGGAGCGATATTGCGCAACATTCTTATGACTGATCGTACTTCATCGTAATTCTTTTCAACTCTACGGGTGTCAGGTATTACCAGAATACATATGTATATACGCATATATATGTATTATACTGTGGATATATATTCCATTGCAACAGAAATCCATATTATATACATACAAGGTATCTTTTTCAATATTTACTTCAAATCGCATTGAAAAAATTGATTTTCATACCTATTCTTGCCACTTTCGAATTATTATGGTTCAATTTAATTCAATCTGTAAAATAGTGGAGTATGGGTATTCCTATGAATTTATTGAAATTTATTCGTTACAAAAATATACCTGAGAGATTCAATCGATGAATGATAAGAATTCAAGTCATTCATTAATTTTTTTATTTATTCACGGGAAATAAAAATCTGAAAATTCAAATTTTGACGATTGTTGATACGTGGAAGTATATTTTTTACAAATGGCTCACCCTGTATATCCACAGCAAGAAACGAATCTATGACTAGACACAAGACACCGATGTACTGAAGCAGTGGCACGTTCACCTGTCAATTTCTAAAACAAATATCTCGATCGATTTCGCCGCCGTGCCTACACCCCGGGGGTTCTACGCCATATTTGGATATAATGACGCCTGCGGCAATGTTGGAGACTGAACGAAGAAGAAGAAGATACTTGAAGATTTTCTTTTTCTTTTCATTCTGTACTAGCCATCGATCGTTGTCATTCGGGAATATGGGTAATAAATATTGAACTAGGAAGTTTTTTGTCAGTATTTGTGAGTGGTTAAAAGTGCAATTCCTCATTAGTCCTTGAAGGTCCACAATCCCTGTGGAGATTTTTAATATTAGAGTCTATTATTATTATATTGGTAGCATAGCAAATTTTAATCAATTTTATTTATTTTAACTCAATTGCATTATAGAAATTGTTGCAATATATTATTGCATATATATTTTTCTTTCGTACCCTCGAATACGTCCTAAAAAGGTATGCTCAGTTAAAGTGCACAGAAACTTTGAATCGCATACCAAAGAGATGTGAATACCAGTAAAATGATTTGATTGTTTCGTTGCTGTATGGGGCATAAATAACACAAGATTTTACGGATAAGTATACCACTGTTGTGTTTTTAACTGGTTGGAAAAAGCGAGGGGGGGGGGGGGGGGGGCGATGTATGCACCTGGTTTCACCTGTGCGAGTGTGACCCTGAGAATGAGCATGGTAAAGGGCTCAAGTGTATATTTACCATGCGAAAGAATAGGACACTCTTCTGTGGTCGTGCGTCTCTGGACACTATTGAAAAGGGAATACGGAACGTTGGTTAAGTGTAGGGAAATAAGGAAAAGAAGAACGATGAAGAAAATGGCAACAAAAAATGTGAAAAAGTGGGAGAGAAAGAGTGAGAGCGAGAGGAAAGTGAGTAGGTTATATAGGACAATATATATATATATATATATATATATATATATTGCAAAAGGGAGGAAAAGAGCAAGAAATAAGATGGTTGAAACGAGGAACGTGCGCACGCCCGCCCCCCTTCCCTTCTAACGCCATTGTTGTTTGTCTCGCTGAATATTTTAATTGGATGGTAGAAAAGTTGATTTTACCTCCACCGCTCGTGTTATTTATCGTCTAACAATGCGTGGAAGACTGGTAATTAATTACGTTGTTTTGTTACTTTATATAAAGATAGCAAGTTGATAGGAGGAGTTAACCGGCGGGCGGCATGCTACTACCGCTCTTCCTCCCTGCTCGGACCAACAATCCTATACAATGTGCAATTAGCGGGGCACCCGGAGAACAATGCGCGGAGTCAGAGGCCTTGGAGGATAAAGAGAAGCGCGGCCGGATTTGCACATATTCCGCGCTCCATTCTCTCTCTCTCTCTCTCTCTCTCTCTCTCTTTCCATCTCTGTCTCTCTTTCTTTGGACGCTTAAAGTCTTATCTATGTGAATCTTTCTACCTTAAACATAATTCCATCTGGCCTTTAACCCTCAAACCTCACACTGTATCTGAACGATCTCTTCGGAAATATGGTTTTTCAAATTAATTTTTTTAATTTTATTATCTCATTCAATAACTCGGAGATCGATTATATGTATTAAAAGAATTGCACGTGTGAGGTTATTATGAAAGTCATTGGATCAATGAAGCAATAAGAATTTTTAAAAATTATTATCGATTATAATTAAAATAAAAATTCTATTCGATTTCTTGATTATTATAAACAAATTTTCTACACTTATCAATAAATTTAGATATTCAGTCAAATATCTCGAACATAACACGCAGTTATTTGCAGAAGTGCGTGTTAAGTCGCGTCCAGACTAGTAAAAAATTGCGGCGAATACAACATTCGGCATAAAAATGTATATTGTGCGTTGAACGTAAAATTTGACACTAATATTTTTGGCGCAGGTTAAAGTTGATACCTACGTAATTATTTGCGTTGTGCGCTATGCGTTGAAAACAAAATCAAGCAAGCTGCGCAAGTGGAGCTCGTTTTTTTGTTTGGGTAAGTTTTTGTTTTATCTCAAATATTTTCAAAGTCTACGGTATAGGTTACTGTCTTCCAATCGCTTACTGTTTTTCTTTTTAAATTATGAAAATGGATCTAAATAAAGAGGATGTAATAGTTTTAATACAAGAGTACGAAAAACAAGCTCCTTTTGGACCCTAAAAATAATTGGCACTTTAACAAATACAAAAAAATGACGCCTGGGAAGAAATTGCCAAATCATTATCAATCAAGACTGAACATGCGAAGAAAAAACTGTCATGCCTTATAGGATCTATCAGGCGAGAAAAATCAAAAGGGAAGAAGTCCATAGGAACTGGTAAAGGTGAGCGAATTCTTCAACTTAAATTAGATCTCAATCAATATGCTGAGTGTTACTTTGATCTTCCGAAAGTGAAGAAAACATTTTAATTGGATGTTTTTCTCTTGCTTGTCTTGAAAAGAAAGACCACCGATTAACTATTCTTTATAACTGAAACTTTTCAAAATAGATCAGTTTTGCTAAAACTCTGTATGGCATGCTGTGAAGCAACAACTTTTATTATTGTATATTTTTTTCAGGAACGAAAGGAGTTTACAGATCAGATTGGTTCGCATTTGATGTACTGATGGATAAGGATGAACCAAGAGAAACAATCAACTCGAAACAAAAAAGAGTGAGTAACAGTCTTTAATTTAGAAATAATACAAGTTGTAATTTTACAAGGGTTAAGCATGTTCGAATTACCATGGGATGACTCCTGTTGTTGTAAAATAAACTGCAAATTCATTTCTAATCTCCTTTGCATTTTCCGTTGCTCTACATGGAATATTTAGAATTCTTTGACAAATATTTGGTGTTTGTAGATCGTTCCTCGAAATATCTTCTACGAGCCTCTCTTCCATTTCTAAGTCCGAAATCCCTGGTGAAGCGTAATTATTACCGGCACTCTTACTATTCTTCAAATAATTATGTAAACAAACAGTGGCCATAACGACTACTTATGCTTTTTGGGATTGTAAAAAAAGTGGTTTTCTCAACACTCTGAACACTAATAAAATTATTCCAAAAGCGTTTTCTACTACTCTTCGAGCTCGGCTCAATCTGTAACTGAAAATATTCTCTTTCGATCCTTTCGGATGCATTCCAGAATATGGCTTCATTATGGTCTCAGTTCATGGGAATGCTTGGTCAGCTACAAATACATAAGGTGTTTGTTTCTGCTTTTGAGGGATTGATTTTGGTGGTGGCAAGCTCAAGGTCCCATTTGTCATTTTCTGATGCAATTAGCAATTCCGAAAAACCACCATCAGCAATTCATCCTTGGCAGCCAATGTCAACGAACAAAAAATTGTATTTTGTATCAACAAGTGCAAATAATACAATACTAAAAAACCCCTTGTAATTATAGTATTCACTGTCACTGTTAATGGGTGCCTGAAGGGTGTTTGCCGTCCATTGAACCGAGACAATTTGGGAAATTCCAAAAATTCTCAAAATCTTAAGAAACCTTCACCCATTCTTCCGGTAATGCTGGCATCTGAAATAAAAATTTTCTATTAAAACATGAAACGTAATGCTTGATAAAATTGTTTCCCCACATATTCAAACTGTTATTAAAAATACGTTTTCTTCAAATTCTCTTTAAATTTAAAAAACGGGCTGCACAGTAAATTGTATACGTTTAATTCGAATTTAAATCTATATTTGGAGTATTTTACTTGTATACTTTATTTTTATTTGAATTTATTACTAGCCAATCCAAGAAAAAATCTTCTATTAAAAAGACATTTTGTTAAATTTTAATCAGAAATCCAATCAAGTTTAATATTCATTTTTTTTATTTCATGTGACTCTTCTGTTCTGATGATTTTTACAGTAATTTTTCAATTATAATTCTCCCACTGTATTTAGTGACTTAATTCAATGCTTAGGACTACATAACTAATACTATATTGTGATATACATTTGAAGTAACTGCTGATAATCATAAGTAATAAGTTATATAGAATTTTCTTAGTCTGTACTATTTTTCTTTTTAGGAAAACGTAATTGTGCAAGCCGATAATGAAGCCGCTGATTCAAGTGCTGCCTGCAGTTCTGCAGTCGATAACTTTTCCCGGGTACCAATTACGAAATCAAACGATGTAAATGACACGAATGATCAAATACCATCAGGTTTAGATTTTGTGAAGACAGAAGAGTTAGCAAAACCATCAAAATCGTGCCACGAAAAGAAAAGAGTAAAGAGAGTCATTAATGAGGATGAAAAGGAAGACCCGCGAATTGAAATGGCATATGAAATTCTGAAAAAACTAATAGAGCATGAAGATATTCTACAATCAAATTTGCAAAGTATTTGGCTAAAAAGCTAAACCAGTTTGATTCGAAAATAAAAGCAATTTTGATACACAAAATTAATGGAATTAATGAATGACAGGTGGCAGAGTGGGGGTAGAAACGGCTAAATGTGACGTGTTTGGAATTTGAATGATTTGAGATATACTGGGTAGAGTGCATGGTGATATAGATGAAACGCTTTCCATAGACTAAGGAGAATTGCTGGACGGATTTGGGTAAGAAGTCATTTCAGCCTCGAATATTAATTCGAATGATTTGAGGTATACTGGGTAGAGTACATGGTGATATAGATGAAAAGCTTTCCATAGAGTAAGGAGAATTGCTGGACGGATAGTCATTTCAGCCTCGAATATTAATTCGAGGCTAAAATGACTTCGTACCCAAATTCGTTCAGCAATTCTCCGGACTCTAGAGAAAGCTTTTCATCTATATCACCATGCACTCTACCCAGTATACCTCAAATCATTCAAATTCTAAACATGTCACATTTAGCCGTTTCTATCTCCACTCTGCCTCCTGTCATGCAGACTTCAACTGACTCACCCTATGAGTTTGTTGGAGTACCCAACTTTATTAACTTCGTATCGATGTAGTTTGTTCTAAATGTTTTGTATGGCAATGGATTAAATAAACACAGAAAAATATTTAATATTTAGTTTTTACTCACCTTTATGTAATGTTTTAAAGTTTCGATGAGTGCTTTGCATACTTCTGGAATTATCAGAGATATGCTTTGTTTCTATATTTTGAAGAGATATTCAAGGCTTGTATAAGAGTCCCCAGTAGCCAAAAAATGCAAAATAATGACTAATCTTTCTTGCATCGATATACACTCTCTTAAAACACCGTTCTGTTTCTGAACTTTTGGTCCAATCAAATTAATCAAAATCTCAAAATCTTCGACACACATACGCACAAAGTTTCTGAAATCACTGATACATTCATTCGCTAATAACATTAATAAGTCACGACAAAAACTTCAATGCCTGCTCTGAAATAAACGTTTAAACCAGTATCGCCTAATTTTTTTACGATTTTTTTTACTTTTTTTTATGAGATGATTCATAATTATGAAAGCAACGTACTTTTTTCATTACTAATTCATACATGGTCTGAATGATGAACATCCCTTACGTTGGTAATTTTTTAAAAAACTATCAAATGTATAAATCCCGTGCGTTGAGCAATTGTCAAAAATTTTAGGAAAAATTCGTGTGTGCGTTTGGTTGCGGCGTACACATCGCACGTACAAAAATTTTGGTGTACACGCATACATTTTCGATAAACGCTAAATTCGCCGCAATTTTTCACGTCTGGACGCGCCTTTACATGTAAAAAATTTGTATGCTTTTTATTTTTCAATATTGTAAAGTAAATTTTTCCAAGATAGTTTATATGTTTTTGACAAACTTGTCATCTCAAGACAAGATAACAGATAGGTGTGTTATAATTTCGTTTCTTTTTTTAATTAAATATATTTTTCTCTTAAAAAAGTTTATTAGGCTTTAGAAGAAAAAAAACAAAGTGGTAAGAGAACGCGCTTTTCCTCGTAAAATGATTCACCACATCGCAAGGCTAGAGCAATTTTATTTCTCTTATTTATATCATTATTCGTTGAATGAAATTAGCGAGCTGATTTCCTCGCTGCGAATAACTTCCGGCTGTGTTGTCTCGTTGAAGGAAAATCTCTCACCAATGAGACTTTTTTCCTTACCCACAATTTTAATCGGAGTAAGTCAAATACAACGATATTCTTCTTACTGTTTCATCGAACAGTAAAAATGGAATCAGCTTCCTAAAATTTATCTCGATTTGAATTATTCATCTCTTTGAAATTGTGGTCCATACAAATTCCTCCAATTTGGGGATACATCCTGGCAAGATTTTTCTTCAATTATGTGTCTTTCAATATTTGTATCAGTGGAAAAGCCGTTATATGAATTGTCGAACGTTGACGAGATTTCTTTTGAATGATAACAGACCACATCCGTTCCGGAGATGTTAAACTCTTCAGGTCAGTTGCTTTTTTTTGAGTTACGTGCTATGTGATGGACCGCGTGTTAGATCTGTTTTACTACTGCTTTGTCATATATACACGTACACGCACAATATACTGGTTTTACTGTATGGTTTAGAAAGGATTTAGAAAGTTTCATACATTACGTAGAGAGACTGGTGCACAACGACGGACGTCTCTGCTCAATTACGGTGTTGTTGGCCGGTAAACGCGACTTAGTGTGCAAAAAAAACTATCTGTATCTACTAATGTCTTGAAAGAAGAAAGAAATAGAGAAGGAAAATGAAGAGGAAGACAGAGACAAAAAATGAGAGGAAGTGAAAAGAAAGAATTGAATCTCTACGATAATGAACAAGTCGAAGTTGAGATCTCGCAGATGTTTTTTAATCTGTGTCGTTGATTATTCTCAGATAAGAATACGCACTTGGTAATAGTTGCTAGACTTGAAATAAACCATAAAACCATTAGAGTCAAAATCCTCGCAATATTGATTATCATATCTGTTTGATTATTCTGTTTCTCTCAAGTTTCTGAACTCGGATTATTCGGAAAGTCAATAATACAACACATTTGGACACTTGAGTAGACAAGTAAAGTCATTTTGCTAAGTCATTGTCGAGTGTGATGTAATTGGAGTCAAGGGTTAGACAACCCAATGATTTTTAAATTTTGTAACAACTTTGGAACTGAATGGTTTTCAATTTGTCTTTATTTACCTATTTACTCTTCTCGTTTCTTACATCTTCTCAGGATTGCGAATAATGCATTACTTTTTTAAATGCATTTGCATTTTTATTAACCATTAACTAGTAATCGTTAATGGAAATTATTTCCATTAACCATTGAATTTTATTTTTTAATGGAAAAAGTTTCCATTAACCATTGAATTTCAATTTTTAATGGAAATTATTTTAGTACTAGTACTTCACCAATTTTTTTTTTTACCTATTGCTCATGAGATATAATTCATGATCAATAAACGTTATAACAGAAAAACTCGGCCGAAATTCTTTTTCCAATCAAACTTTTGTTCTCGAAATTTTGTGCTCATACTTTTTTTGTTTCAAAATCTCGTTTCGTTATGATTACTTTTATTTAAGGCCTTACATACGTCCAGAATTTTCAAAAAATCGATTTTTTTTTTTTACAAATTATTATTCTCTATAGTTTTAGGCGTATTTCTGTGTAAGTCGATTGTACGAATTCCCCATAGATCGAAAGTTATTATAGAAAACGTGACTGCCCAACGAGAGTCTGATGCGCGCAGGTAGATGTCCTTTGTTTGAGGCAGCTGGCCTTTACCCTCGGAGCCTTTTAGCGTATCGGTTCTTTCGTTATCCTACGGTATGTATAGGAATGTTTATAAAGCATTATGAGAATATATTCAGATTTCTGAAATTGAAGGTTAGTTCTCTTTGATCGTTCGAAGCGAGCAGTTGTGTGTCATATTTGTGATTTTCGAAAATGTTAAAACGGCGCAGTCTAGATCGTAAAGGCAGTAAAAGTGAACGATGTTCACGTCCTAAAAAGAAGAAGCCTCCTCAGAGGCCAGATAAAATGGAGAGTGAAACAAAATATACTAGTTCTGCTGCAAAAAAATTATCAGGACAATTACATGAGGTTTCATTCGACTCAACCTTCTCATACTGTATTTTACAGTTTACTGCAGTTTTTTCAGCTATTTCGGAGTGTGTGGTCTGTCGTACATGTGGTGGCAATATTTTTCAAATTGAATGTTTTTTGTACAAAGTGTGACGATAATATCCACAGTGTTTTTTCATCGCCTTTGATAAACACTGCATTCGAGATAAATCGACGCTTCACATTCGCTTTCCGACTGTTAGGAAAAGGATTGAAGGCAATGCAGCTTTTTTGTGGTGTCATGGATTTAGCATCATGCATCGCACAAACAAGCTTCGATTCAATTATGAAAAATGTTGAAGAAGCTTCAACAGTCGTCGCTAAAGCGTCTATGAAAGCTGCTGCTGAAGAAGAAGTTCAAGAATGTGCCAATCAAGATAAACTACAATAATCTCAGAATGGAATTATTGTATCCGCCGATGGCACTTGGATGAAGAGAGGCTTTTCTTCGCTTTTCGGAGTTACTTTCGGACTTCGTGGTAAAAAGTAGATATTGCAAAGAGTGCGAAATTCACGAAAAGCAGAAAGGTACGGCTGAGTATGAATCGTGGTTAGAAAACCATCAAGAACATTGTGCAGCAAATCACACAGGAAGCTCTGGGAAAATGGAGCCAGATAGTGCTGTGGAAATGTTTCAAAGATCATTAGAAAACTATGGGATTAAATATGAATATTACATAGGTGATGGTGATACAAAAACTTTTTCAAGCATCACGAATGCTCAGCCGTATGAAGACCTCGAGGTAAAAAAGAAAGAATGCGTGGGTCATGTCCAAAAACGTATGGGTAAGCGTCTCCGCCAAGTCGTCAGCGATAGCAGAAAATCGACATCAATTATCAATGAAGAGGAATCAACGACAAAAAAAAAAAATGCAAAAAATACATCGAATCAAAGCAAACGAGTTAGTTTGGGAGGACGTGGAAAACTTACTGCTAAACTAATAGACGAGCTAACTATTTATTACGGTTTAGCAATAAGAAATAATATTGACTCTCTGGAAAATATCAAAAATGCCATATGGGTGACATTGTACCATAAATCATAAACGGACGAAGAACCTCAGCATACTTATTGTCCACCTGGAGAAGAAAGTTGGTGTGATTGGCAGAGAGCAAAAGCCGAAGGTACATTAGATACATACAAGCACAAAGCCGCTTTACCTGAAATTGTACTGCAGGCAATAAAACCCATCTATGAATCATTAAGTAACGATCAATTACTGGAAAAATGCTTGGGTGGATTTACACAAAATGTCAATGAGCGTCTCAATTAAAAAATTTGGAAGATTGCACCCAAATGTAGCCCAGGTAGTAAGAGAATAGTTGATATAGCTACCAATGTTGCTGTATGTACTTTTAATGACGGAGCAGAGGCTTTATTAAGAATAGAAAGATTACTTGGAATAACAATTGGATACGAGGGGTACCACTATTGTCTTGGAGAAAATGCAAACTGGCTAAAACACGCACGAATCAATGCTACTAAAGCAACAAAAGAGGCCAGAACAACTCGTCGATTGGAAAAAAATAAACAACAACAATTGTTTACTGACAAGGAAGGCATACAAAATGAAACTGGAATGGGAGATTAAACGTAAGTTAAAAAAACAAATTAAAAAATTCATAAAGTTCTTGCTTTAGCTGCGCGCGACCTCGAGCGAAACGCACTTGAAACTTTAAATGCATTTTTCTCAAAACTACTTTTTCTGGCACGGTCTGCATGATAACTCATACAGTTTTTAATATTTTTTGATGCTTTTTTTTTTTAAATATTCGAAATTGTTTTCTCTATAGTCTGTCGAGTCGGATTTTTGATGTTGTGACTAAAAAATTTTATAAACATAATTAAAGTGTGACATTTATGACACAAAATGCACACTTTTTTTAAACTGCCGTAAATTGCCAAAATTTTTCGAATTTCAAAAATCCGGCTCGACAGACTATAACTACAACTTTATTTTACAAGAATTTTTTTACGTTTTGCAGATCCATCAGCATTTCAAGAAGAAATGATGCAGACCGTGGGGCAACTTTTTTTTCATAGTGCTTCGGGAAACGTGATTTTTTATGTTGTAATTTTTGAAAAAAAAATGAAATAAATTTTTTTATAAAGTTTAAATACTAATAAACAATGTGTAAAAATTATTTTTATTAATTTCTATTGCTATCTCTTCTAAAAACAGTTTTTCTTTTAGCGCGTTTTAGGCGCTGCTGGACGTATGTAAGGCCTTAAAAACTTTCGGTGCATTCTGATGCTATTGGAGTATTTCTTCGGCATCATTTTTTATGGAATATTTTACGATCCGTTGATCTGTTGGCACGAATATTTCGGTGTAATATTTTTTGAAAATTTTTTTTCCATAATTAAAAAAAAATTCAAGTTTTTACTTGTTCTTTGTTCTTTTAAACGTTGTATTTTCTCAGAACTACTGTACGTTTTAAGTAATCTAATAATTTTATAAATGTTGATGGTTAATTACAAAGATTGAATTCATTTGAACACTTCTTAGATCAATATTTCACATTGCATTTTTAGCCCGAATATAGCCGCGATACACCAGCTCGAAATTCGTGTATCCATTTTTAGCTAAAATCATTAAAATATTGCTTGAGCGACCTTCAAAATTTTTATTCAGGATCCAATTCTTAAAGAAATCACTTTTTGATAAAATATTACCATATTTTGCTGCAATACCAGAAAGAATGTTAATTCTTTTGCATCACTCAAATACGTACGAAATACAGACATGTTTAATTGGCAAGCTATGAATTTCATACAAAAAGTCGACAAATCCCCGCAAAAAAACAGCGTATATGCTGTAAAAAAAGTTGAGACAAGTACATTTACTCCCCCCAAATAGTTGTTCCGGTAAAAAATCTCCTTCTGAACGCGAACACTAACAAAAATTTATAAAAGAGATTTTCTCCCGAAAAAACCAACCATGCAAAAATTCTCTCATTCACATCAATTCTCTCAAAAAATTATAGGCGAATCCTACACAAATTGACCAATCAAATCATAATCTCACAAAAGATGCCAATTCAAAACCGACCAAAAATTAAGTCTAAACTTTACAAAAATAAATGAAAACTATAAAAGCATTAATAGTAAAATACATTAAACCCAATAGGGTTAATAAACCCAATTAATTATAATATTAATATATTATAATTATAATATTAATTAATTATAATATTAATAAAACCTAATTAATTATAATTAGGGTTAATAAACCTAATAAATATTAATAGAGGTTAATAAACCTCTAATAAAATTCTTCCAATTCATTAAAAATATGGATATGCTACAGTACAGTTGTTCTATATAAAAAGAACAAGAATAAAAAATAAGAATGAAAAAAATTTCGGATATAAAAAAAATTTCAAAAGAAAAAAATTAGATTGAAAAAAAATTTTCGGCCGAAGTACTTGGCGAGTTTGTAACCATGAGTGAATTAAGCAAATTGAATTCAATTAAGCATATTGTATGAATTAATAAAAAAAAAAACTCGCTAAGTACTTCGGCCGAAATTTTTTTTTCAATCTAATTTTTTTCTTTTGAAATTTTTTTATTTTCCTAAATTTTTTTCATTCTTATTTTTTATTTTTATTGTTTTTGTGTAGAACAACTGTACTGTAGCACATCCGTATTTTTAATGAATTGGAAGATTTTTTATTAGAGGTTAATAGGCTTTAATGTATTTTTTTTTTTTATTGGGGTTTGTAACCAATCGCCCGCGCGATTGTTACTTCTACGGCCTAGGGTCCTTCCCTCTTAGGCTCCCCACTCTTTCCAACTATTCTTCTACTCGGCCCTCCATTCTCTCCCATACGTGCGGCTGCAGCCGACTTATTCCCGCACTGTATCGCATTTACCGAGGGCGAAGGGAAACTGCAGAAAACCTTGCCGATACAGCCGATGCCCGACTAATCTCCGCGGGTGGCAATGCGAGCACGCTCAAGCATGGCCACCAGAGGCGCTCAGGCAGGCACCTCCTCACCTGTGATGCAATGAGCCAGCCAATGCACGGCTGGAGGGCCACCATCCGCACGATGAGAACCGTCTACGGAGGCCACCAAAGCCGTACACACCGACCGCTTATGCATCATAGAGAGGTGTTTGGCCATGGATTTATGAAGGTGGAATCCGAACCATCCGGGATTGCAGCAGAAACACTTGAAAAAATTTTCAAATTTTCATTGGTGTTTTGGCCGGGATTCGAACCCGGGATCCCGCGGCGTGCGAGTCCGAGCCCTTATCCACCGGACCAGCCGCTCTCCAATAGGCTTTAATTTATTTTACTATTAATGCTTTTATAGTTTTCATTTATTTTTGTAAAGTTTAGACTTAATTTTTGGTCGGATTTGAATTGGCATCTTTTGTGAGATTATGATTTGATTGGTAAATTTTTACGGGATTCTCCTATAATTATTCGAGAGATTTGTTGTGAATTAGCGAATTTTTGCTAGGTTGGTTTTTTGGGAGGAAATCTCTTTTATAACTTTTTGTTAGGGTCTCGTGTTCAGAAGGCAATTTTTTTTACTTGTCTCAACTTTTTTTACAGCATATATGCTTTTTTTGTGGGGATATATAAGAGCCTCGGCGAGACTCTTACGAACAAGGGGAGGTCGGCTACTCATTATCACCGATTTCGTCCGGATTTACAGTATATGTAGGGCTTCACTGGAAATGAAAGTGACACAAGTGGGAGCTCTAGATGGCCAAGCGTTTAGGAAATAAAATTTATGTCGCGGATTAGTGAAAACATAAATCTTTTATGTTAGCATAATTTCCAAGGAGTGATTGGCGCAGCGGCAGGAATTCGGATTCATAATGCGAGGCTCGCGGGTTCGAGTCCCCGTGCGAACATTTTTTTTTCTTTGGCTTATTTTCAATTTTTACGATACTTACGCCATAAATGAACTGAAATAATGCATAATGTATTGTATTTATTTATATTTTAACAAATGGCATAGAGTGCCATTATATTACCAGGCGCATAATAATGGAAAATTTGGGATTGCGAATAACTTTTCAAAAAGGAATTGTAATTAAAGCGTACACGAGGACTTCGTATATAAAATTAGATACTTTTATTATTATACAGTTGATGAATTGCATGTGCTGGGGTGATATTCATCATAAAAACAGGGGAAGCAGTAATTGTGTCGGCACCTTGCACACCTTATAAACGTCGCATTTTTACAGTTACATGGTTGTTTAAAAGTATCCATAGAAAAACAAACTTTATTTACATTCATAAAAGATTCTGTCTCATCGCCCAGTTTGGCAGCGCACCACGCGTAACGCGTCATGTTGTCGAATATTGGCGAGGTTAGCTGGTGATGTACGATGGAATATATTTTCTTCTCGGGATATGATTTCTTTTTCTCTTCATGAGATAAGAGCAGTTTTGAATCTTTCTGATCAAGTTCTTTACCTGATGATATAAATACATATCGCAGGGTTGCACTAGCGGAATGCATTTAGGGGGAATCACTTTGATACTGCACGTTAGCAATCCTTCTGCATCTTGGAAAACCTCGTCGTATAATTGTGGATTTGTTTGTCCTCCCCACGAGTCAATTAACAGAAGAAATTTGCTCTCCTGCACATAGGTCTTCATCACATCAGTTAAAAAATTTCTTCTGTTAATGTTCCCCTGTTTTTATGATGAATATCACACCAGCATATGCAATTCATCAACTGTATAATAATAAAAGTATCTAATTTTATATACGAAGTCCTCGTGTACGCTTTAATTACATCCCAAATTTTCCATGCTTAAATTACATCCCAAATTTTCCATGCTTAAATTACATCCCAAATTTTCCATGATTATACATCTGTTAAAATAATAACTCCCTATGCCTTTTATTAAAATAAAAATAAATACAGTACATTATGCATTATTTCGGTTCATTTATGGCGTAAGTAAAAACTTACGTACAAAACATTTATCGTAAAAACTGAAAAGAGGCCAAAGAAAAAAAAAAGTTTCCGAACGGGGACGCGAACCCGCGACCCTTGCATTATGAATCCGAACTCTTGCCGCTGCACCAACCATTGCTTGGAAATAATGCTAACATAAAAGACTTATGTATTGACCAATCTGCGACAAAATTTTTTTTTCCTAAACGCTTGACTATCTGGAGCTCCCACTTGCGTCACTTTCATTTCTAGTCAAGCCCTACATATACTGTGAATCCAGATGAAATCGGTGATGACGAGTAGCCGATCTCCCCTTGGAAGACTGATCTGCGAGTCCTGGAAACGTACCTATACGGGATTGTTGCGAGACTCTTGGCGAGATATCCCGGCAAGAGTCTCGCCGAGACTAATTTTTTCTGCGCGGGTAAGTATACTGTTGTGGGTTTTTATGAGCCCACCCCATCAATTTAAGTCCACTTTTCCCCAACTTCACTAATTTCCATATTCCTGTGAGGCTCCCCAAGAGTATTGTCTACAGCCACACATTCCTAATGCACTACCGTATTGAATTTGCACGAGGACCAAGGGAACCTGTGGAAAACTCGGCCGATACAGGTGGCTATATTTTTACTGAATCGCAGTTTGTTAGCACCATCAGAAACTAAGGAAAACTGTCTCCCGCTCAGCGATTGATGCGGGAGCCGGTGCATGACTAAGCGGTCACTCAATCAAATATTGGCCTCACCCGAGGCTGCTTAACTTGGGAGATCGCCGCGGTCACACACCGACCGCGCACCCATCGCGGTCGGTCTATTTTTTATTGTGTCGAAAAAAAAATGTGTATTCCATGGAGTCACTGATTGAAAAAACGACCCCTCTCAGCTTAGTCGTTCAGCCTGTGGCGCCACTGCGATGTAATGGGTTTCTAGGTTAGAAATATTCAGAAAGAGAGAGCAGATACTATTATGACCAAGTCAATAGGAAAGGGAGGGTAGTGGAGATGCATGTAACGCAGTATTGACCATTTTGTGACGTGGAATTAGGCGTGCTAATCAAATGAAACTATTCGCTTGAAGTACAGCGATGTCTCCGTGATCTGCAATGAAACTAAACTAAATATGATGATAAAAATTATGAAGATAATAGTGAAGAAAAAAAATCTCAGTCTAGACTGTTGCTGAATTATGAAAATTAATTAATGTCACCTATTCTCTTCATTGATTCGAGGAGTCCTCGCAATCTTCCCTTCCAGAAGAAAGAGAGGCACAAACGGTGACAGCTGAGGAATTTAAGAACAAATGCTACCCAATTACCGACGGTAACGAAGAACGTTTTGGTAACGTTGCCGATCTATTCCTCTCCCATCAGGAGTTGGGCTTTAGTTCGGTGGGATTTTTATGAATTTCCGGAGCGGTGGAAATAATCATGAAAAGGTGTGAGGGCGAGACGACGAGAAAGTGTTCGTATATATACGAAGAGGACTTTGTTGATGTCCCCTTTTTGTATATAAAGGAATGCATCCGTTGACTTTTGGATCTTTCATTGTGGTTGTTCGCTCTCTCATACACACACACATTCTTTCCTTTTCTTTCCGGAAATATCGTAGGATACCAGGAGTGATAATAGAGAGTGAGAAACAGTAGAAATGCGTTGAGAGCCGAAGGTTGTAACGATGAGAACAACAAGATGAGTGAGGGCAGAGAAACACAGACGACACTTCATCAGCTCAACCGGCAGCTTCTGCATTGTCATTTATACCGCGATACATGCTTCCGCGCTTTCTACCCCATCCATCGTTAGCCTTGGTGTCAAGTGTTTCAAATGCCATCAATGTGTGTATGCGCGCGCGTGTGTATGTGTGTGTATGTGCGCGCGCGCGCGTGCACGCGTGTATGTGTTTGTATGTGTATTTATGTATTATGTACTACTAAAAGACTTGCAGAGTGTACGACGACCATGACTTCCACTTAACTGTCTCTTCTCATTCTCCATTTCTCCTCCTTGTAAATCTCTGTTCCTTGCTTGAGCTCTTTGGAAATTCGTTTCTTTTGTTACTTCCAAGCTCACCTCTCTTTCTGCTATCCCCTCATTTTTTTTAAATTTCCATTTGGGCGTGTGGAGAGTTTCGATTTTTTTTTATCAAATGTAATTTTTCTTTTCGTCTGGATATGAATCCAACAAATTCAGGCATGAGCTTGGGTTGGGGCATTATTATTTTATTTATACATTTTGCCCATGCAAATCGATGGAAGCTTATTTAATCAAAATCTGTTGGGCTATGATCTTAGATGTAAGTTCATGTGAGTAAAATATTGACGACGGCTAAACTATGGAATCTGTATTTCACTTTACGTTAGAAAATGTTGACCTGGATTGTGGCGAAGGTTTTTGGATTGGTGGAAAAAAAGTTAAGTGAATTTTAAGAAATTTACGTGCAAATGTAATCAAAAGATCTGCAGGACAATCGATGTACCAACTGGCCCATTTTGCTCCATCTCTCACGTCTACACATGGTACAATATCACATGATTCTGATAAAGTCCGAAAAATATATTTGCATGAAAATTATGGAGTACAGGAAGCAGAATCCGTTCAGAGGGCTGCTGGCAAGAGCCAATAATTGCAATAATTGTCAACGGGTAGAGGATCATTCGGTTGTCGAGGGGTTGCGAGAAAAGGGGAAGGAAAAGCTGGGGCTTTTCGAGGAGATATCACACAGTGGAAGCACTTGGGAGGAAGAACGAAGCAACGGACAGGGTGTCCAACGCTGAAGTTCCTATGTACGAGCTGAGCGCATATGGAACAAGTGGTCGCTTGATTCTCGACTGATTGTTCCATTCTCAGAGCTTGCTGCAAAGCATCCCTCCCTTCTTCCCTGCTTTCTATGCTCCCTGGAGCACAGTCTCTACCCACGTGAGATCGAACAGAGAGAAACGTCTCTTTCTCTGCTTGCGCTATCTCTCTTGGCTTTCATACATTCTCACCTCGACCTATTACCACACTCTCATCCCTCACAGTTCCTACTGTCTCAACTCCTCATCGTCCACAGACTACGGTGAAACGAGAATGAACCCTTACAAACATTTAGCGCCCAGTAGCACCTCAACGTCCTTTCTCCAGTTAGATTTTCTCTCTCTCTCTCTTTCTCCCTATCTCTATCTTTTTCTCTCTTTCTTCCCTGTTATACAGCTTCACAGTCCTCTCATTTGTGCCTCACCGTATAACGATACACAATCTCGAGAATGACCACAGTGTCCGCAACACGTCCGGAATTGTGGAAACCCAGCATAGAAACACAAAAGTAGAAAGGGAAAATGGTCCAAAGGGAAAGAGCCACGGTTCTCTTCACGTATATAATTCTGGTGAATCGTCAGGAAAAAGACTTGGTTGGATGATAGAAACTGATGAACACTAAACAATCGGCGATTCCTTGGGCGCATGATTGGCCGTATTGTTTGCTCGTGGATCAATGGCTGTGTTGGCGTAATCCACAGCAACAACAGATCTTTTGGCTTTTATTCTCATGAACTCTCAACTGTATAACCAACAACACCTTTTTGAGGATGTAGCAGCAATTGCTGCTACATCTGGAATAATTGTGAGACAAAAAGAGTATTAAGTCGAATAAAATAACCTACACTGTAAAAATACGTACACTGAAAAAAAGGCATAATGTTGAGAACGAAGGTGTAGTTGGCTCAACTACGCCTTGAGGTTGGACATGACGAAACCAATGGTGAAATTGACGCAACCTCTGCGCATAGTTGAAGGTATTTTGTTGAGCCAATTACGCCCGCAATTTGAGGTAAAACCTTAAATATTCAATAGAACCAAAACATTTTTTGAATAAAATTTAATAAATATTTGAAATAGTATTATCGCATTGCTCGGGAAATGGGGAAAAGTATTTCAGTCAATTGTATCAATCATGTTTGGATTAAATGAATTGCATTGTATAATTAAAACGTACAGTGACTGTACCGAACAATTATGATTTTGAAATGACTGTACGAAAATTTGAAATTTTTGTTTAATATATATATTTTGGAATATTATTTATTTGATATTTTTGATTTTATATTTTGCGACTTTCAATAGTAAATGCGATTAATCGATGTTTTACTCTCTCGTAAGAGCGCCTATCCTGACATGATTAAGGGCCGAATGTTCCACCTTCAGGTAAATTTTACGTGGTGGTTGTAGCATTGGATAATAGACCTTTAACTGTCGGATAAAATTTATCAAGAGGTGGAAAAACCGGGCCTACGTGACAAAACCTTTTTATATCAGCGTACTTTAATTGTACGATGAGGCCTTAAACCTGTTTACCTTGCAAAACAAGAGTTTGGGTTTTCTCGATGACTATCGGTCGGAGTGATCGTTATTCAATGATTCAGTGTCGGAGCCTTATGGGTACATGGGCGGTGCGACGCTCACGCGAGAGCGCTCCGCCCATGGTCCTCTGGCGGATTTCTGCCACATCAGAAATCCAGTCAGGGAATAAGGCTGTCCGGTTACAATATATATAATTCGTGTTAAACAAAACTTATTGTTTGTGCAACGAAATTTTAGTAGTTTTAGCAAAAGGTTTATTTGTTTGAATAGTAACAAAAGATTTTATCTAAATTACTACTAGGTAATCAGCTTAATCACAAATTATATTCCGTTGATATATAGTGTCATTGAATTCAATTCTCGCAGAGAAGTTTATTCGATGCTATTATTTTATCAAGTCACGAACAAACCGTATACAACTCAACCTTCGTGTGATTATTTCAAATTCAATCGAATCTGTGTCACAAGTTTTGTTTTTTTTTTTTTCAATGTAACCATTTATTGCGGTTGCATTACATGAAATACACTCAACTCAAATAAATTAAAATTTAGCGGCAATTTAGTGGCGTAGTTGTCTCAACGACATGAGTTTCAGTGGATCAACCACCGGGTGATTAACTAAACGTAATATGACTATTGGCGTAACGAAATTCGTTCAACCTCATCGTGTAGTTGGCAATATTTTAATTTCTTTTTCAGTGTATATATTTCGCAATTGCATTAAGCGAATACAAATATTATATTTTTATACTCAGTCACATTTTAATGTAGAAAGTCCGTTTTAAATCAAAATCATATATTTTTGAAAAAAATATACCTCAATGTATTTAATCAATGATGTATGAGGTAATTATTGATTTAAAAGAGGTGGGTCAAAAATATTTTAAAATATCAAAAGATAGCTTGAAAATTTTACGGTAACATAAAAATGAAAAATCTCGTTTCTTTTAATGCAGAAAATATAAATACTGCAAATGCTGGACGAGTCAGAATGTCGGATAAAAATGAAACAATCAAGAAGAGTCTCGCTCGGTTCTCACCCCAAACCCTTTTCTGTATGATTGCCCGTATTGTCTGCAGGAACTCATCAGACAATGCTACACGAGTAGTTTATCGCGGCGCACATATGCACGCATACACACACCCTTGAGGCGTTTCACACATTCATATTACCCGGAACCCCTTTTGAGATTATGTGTGCTGGGCGACAGTTTATCAAACACAAAGAGGGTAGAATCGAGAATGTGATTTTTTTTGCTTCTAGTGCCACAAACACCATGAAGTATTCTTTTAATATCTTATCATCTTTTTCTTAACAATGTCGCTGGATCTTCCCATATAACACGGAATATAGCAACAACGCTGCTAGAATCTTGAAAATTACATATTTCCGGAAAATATTATAAGAATTTTGCCGTAATATTACCATCGAATGTTTCAAGCATCTTGTCGTAACAATATTGCGGAAATATTGCCAAAGAATATTGCTGTATAAATATTGCCATTAAAAAAATTGGTTGAAAATATAAATTATACAAATAACATATTAGGGAAAATTAACAATTTTCAAATAACTAGGTGTTCAAATTTGGGCTTGAACTTTGCCTGGGCTATTGTAGGAAATAAGTATTTAATATAAGTAGCTTTAAGGGTTAATAGAAATTAAACTCCAATTTCAAAGAACTTTTAAAAGAAAAATGAATCAACCTTGTAAACATTTTTTCTGTATTATTTTTCACTTTTCTTTCAAAGAAACAGAATTTCGTTAACAAGGCTCATTTTCATTTTTCATTCTTGTTTTCTCCAAGCCTAAATGAAATTTCGAGATCTTTAAGCGCTAATTCAAACTTATCTCAAGTTAGAGTTGTATAGCTGTTTTCATTGAGACTGATAAAATTCCAATGCCTGTTAGAATAAAAAAAAAAAAAAATACAATGTGCCCACTCGAACTTATGCTTAAAAGTTTTGTAAAGTTATATCTAGGTTCTTGTAATAATTGAAATTAAAAATGAAAATGGACTATTTTAAAGTTGTGTTGTTTATTCATGCCTGTATTGAAATTTCTACCGTGTTTTTTCTCATCTAAACAAATTGTTATGCTTCAAGTTGTAGAATACTGCTTTGCGAAGACGCAAAATCCTCAGATCCTATGATATCAACTGTCACCGGAATATAGTCGCAATTGACATCTATCAAATTTTGAATAATATTAATATCAATAAGGTTAAACCACAGCCATTTCCAGGATTTTTGTGAAATTGATTTTGATTTATTTTATAACTCATTTTTTTAAATCTTCTAGTTTTGAGGTTTTCACGGCCCTTATTGTTATAAAGGTTTGAGGCTTCCGGATGGATGCCGTGTAATGTTTCAGCGTATTGCCGACGTTTCGTAAACGTTACAGTTTGCATCATCATTTTTAAAGCTTATTTAACTGAAAAGTCGAAGAAAAAGAGAATGACGATTGAAAATTATTACGAAAAAAATTATGCAGAATAATTCGTGGTAATCGCTGGGCGCAATATACGCAATAGTTTTCACATATGCAATAAATTCTCACAGCAGACAAAAATGCTATCGATAACAGCCCTAAGTGATGAAATAATAAGCGTAACATAATAGAATTTGATAAAACTCATAATTTGGCAATCATAAAAAATATATTATAAATTTATTTCAAATATAATTTTAATGTGAAAAATTCATATTTAATTGGATTAAAAATGATTTTTTTCTCTAATTCGGTATATTTTTGGTATCGAAAAGATGTGTTATTTATTTTTGGCATACACTAAAAATATGTTTTCAATATATTGAAAACGTATTTTTACATGATTTTTAAGGTCGCTAAGGACAAATCGAACGTTGAGATGACGTTCGAGTCGATTTAATCATTTTCGTTTTTTCAAAGCGCGAAACGGAGTTCAATAATTGAGACACCTGTTCTGAGCTAAAAAAGAAATGGAATGATTCCACACGGAAAAAACAGAATTGTAGTTTTTACTGAGATTTTCATGAAACTTTACAGTTTTGCACGTTAGTAGTGCCTTCCGGACGCGTAAACATCAATTTTGCATGAAACTTTAAATAAAATCTGCAAGTCCCTGTGGTAGAAAATACTAATACCGTAAATGACATATCGCATATACTTCAAACGAATTTTTACAGTGTCGAACAGTAAAAAGTACACGAAATAATAAACTGAACTTATCCGCATCAGAATTACCCAAAATAACCATAAAATTGTTTGAAACAAATAAAATTTCAAAAAATTCTTCAATTATAAATGCTTTTTTAATCATTGTTGATCATACTTTCTTTACATCCATCACCCAAATTTCTACAGAAAAACTTTCCTCCCTACACTGGGATTCGATCTGACCTACCTACCTATTTACGACCTAACGCACACGGGCGCTACCTATTATACCACTGTCGACTTAATAATTATTGGTAAAAAAAATGATACGTACATATTCAATCCGGAATATAATTGGTAACGTCAATGAATAAGCTATGAGACAAGTCTTTTGAAAGAAAGAAAAATTTGAAATATAAAAAATATCGAATGTTCATCAAGAGACTCGGTAGAGTCTCGGGACAAGTGCATTGATAGCTCTGTCGTCTGCTGGCCCGAGGCTCGCCGAAACTGTATTTTCTCCTAATAAAACTTTTCGCGGTGGTGGGGGTAAAATCGGCATGTCATTTCGTTTATTTACAAAGCTCATGAGTCATTTGAGGCCTTGAAAATTGAACTGGAGATTAATGAACAAATTATCTTTCGAATGAGCCCGAAATCAGCATGATTCGTGGCGTAATTCCTGAGAAAAAACTTTGCACGGGCTTCAGATTATGCAAAAGTTACTAACACATTTAGGAATTTGACGTGTCTGTATATAACACCATCAAAGGCCTCATGTCCCGGGGCTAACTTCACGGCAATCTCGCGGACTGACGTCACATGATAATATCTATATCTATATATTGTACAATCATCTGTCAGTTTTTGATGGTATAAACCAGGGGGCTAGACAAAAGGAGTGGACACAGCATAGGAAAATAAGTAGTAACGGCGTCCTCGCAAAATCCCGTCTTGAATTAGTTCTTAGCTGTGCCACTAGGTGTACAGATCCTACACGTATAGTAATAAAATTAGTCCACACGGTGAAAGTGACCGTTTCGCGCTTGCGCAGTAGAAAAAAAGCCTCTAACCCAAATCCCAGTATATTGAACAGGATCTTGGAGGTTAAAAAGACTATTTATTGTCTTCAGTGCGTGGTTTCGTCTCATGTGTGGAACGGTTAAATTTTGCAAACATTTTGTGTCGATAATCTCAGATTGTTACATGCATTGATCCGGAATTCCGACCACCTTTCAAGGTTGGCAGATTTTTTCATGTGGTGTTTTCTGTGATACCCGCGTCGTTTTCATGCTGAATAAAAAAATTTTAATGTCATCAGTATTTACGACATAAAAACGGAAATATGCCATTGAGCCAGATAAACATAACTTTATTTCCAGTATTTACAAAATCAATGATAAAAAAAAAAATTGTACTGATGGGTCTGGTAGAATAAAACAATATCAAATGTTCACATTTCATTTCCTTCCAAGATCGAAGCTCAGTACATTAATAAAAAAAAATTTTTGTACACGTAAACTCCCTGACGTAAACATAGACACTGCACATATTTTGAAAAATTGAGGTTAGCAAATAAGTAGTAACAGTATGTCTGATCTAATAGGATCTGTACCGATACAGCGCCGCCACTTCAGGCTGGCATTTCGTGTACATTTCTAAAGCACGCTGTGTCCACTCCTTTACTCTAGTCTCCCTGGTATAAACAAACGGAGTTTCGACATTACGAAGTGCGGGATAAATAAAAAAAACGTGCTGGTATTATAATCTTAATATCAAGAGTGAAACATCAAGAGTGACAGTTTTATCGTTTGCTGGACCGAGTTTTATCGAGTGTATATACTTTTACCGCGGAAGAGTGCGAAGCGTACGATCCAAAAATGATTTCTTTAATATAAATTCAATGACTGCAATTTAGAGTTTCATTCAAATTCACGTATTTTATATTTTTTTCCCCCTTTCGATCGCGACTAATTAGAATTTCGTGGCTTAAACAGTATTGAAGATATTAATGTTTTTTCACGAGTTGTGAGGTTATAAATATCGTGGTTAGGTTCGATCGACTCTTGGTTACAGTAGTAATAAGAAAGTGATGGTGTGAAAATAGTGAAGTAATCAACTTTCGAACAGTGCTGAAATGAATATGTATTTTTTTATTATTGTTATCCCTGCAGTTTTTATTTTCCACACTTAACTCTACGACGGAAACGAAAGCGATCTCTTTTCTCTTTCGCGATTAAATGTTCCTCATATAAGATTTCTTGAGAAATCATTCTTTTCGTTTCTTTGATAACTATGAAATGGTGTACGTTAAACTGTTAATCATGATTGGTGTGAATCGATGTAAATTTGGATAAGAAACTTTATAAAACTAATAATGAGTGTCAAAAAAATGTATATGGCAAAGTTTGTTATTATCATGCCGAGTTTTGAGCAGTGTCTAATAAATATTTTTTTTAACTCTATTTTTGTTGACAATTTATTTTATTAGTCCCTTTCCTCTTTATTATCAAATGTTCCTTGTTTACCATAATAAGATTTGTACATCATAAAATGTTCCTTACATGATAATTGTTGGTCCATTTCAAAAGATTTTCGACGTCGTTTTTCTATCCAAAATATAGTGTAGAATCATCTCGCATTTGATGAATTAATAGACAAATACACTGTCAACCTGCATCTGGATATATATGGATGCATCTGGATGATAACCGTAGTAAGTAATGATATATCTTTATGTCAAAATGGCTCGTATAATATATCTTTATGTCAAAAGACTATGGCGGTATATACTCCATATCCTATCAAAATTTGTATCTTTGGATTGCAACGAATGCATATAGACTCTGGAAATTCTGTGAAGGGACAAATGTACCAAGTATTTCCACTTTTTGGCTCCAATTGTAGCATTATGAATTGAAAATTTTGTTATAAAAATTCTTCGGTTGCTCATTTGTCAATGGGATCAAAAATATTGTCTTCGGAACACCATGGATATATGCAAAATTTCAGAATTTTGTTTGGCTCTATATTTTTTTACATCCCCGCTTTAGTTGTAGCATAATGAATTCTAATAAATTGTTTCAGAAAGTCTTCCGATGTGTTTTTTCTGACATTATCAAAATTTATATCTTTGGATTGCAACGAATGCCTACAGACTTTGGAAATTGTGTGAAGCGACAAATGTACCAAGTATTTCTACTTTTTGCCTCCGATTTTTGCATTATGAGTTGAAAATTTTATTATGAAAATTCTTCGGTTGCTCATTTGTCGATGGGATCAAAATTACTGTCTTCGGAACGCCATGAATATATATGCAAAATTTCAGAATTTTGTTTGGCTCAATATGCGCTATATGTTTTCACTTCCCTACTTTAGTTATAACATTATGAATTTTGAAAAATTGTTTCAGCAAGTCTTCCGATGTGTTTTTACTGATATTATCAAAAGTTGTATAATTGAATTGCAATGGATACCTACAGACTTTGAAAATTCTGTGAAGCGACAGATGTGCCAAGTATTTTCCCTTATTGATTTCGATTATGGCATTAGGAATTTTCATAACAAAATTTTCAATTCCAAATGTGTCGATGGGTTAAGAATTGCTGGCTTTGGGATACCATGCATACATGCAACATTTCAGAATTTTGTTGGGCCCAATGCGCGCTACATTTTTTCATTTCCCTAATTTAGTTGTAGCATAATGAATTTTGTGCAGAATTGTTTCAGGAAGTCTTCCGATGTTTTTTTACTGATATTATCAACATTTGTATCATTGGATTGCAACAGATACTTACAGACTTTGGAAATTCTGTAAAGCAACAAATGTACCAAGTATTTCCACTTTTTGGCTCCGATTGTGGCATTATGAATTAAAAATTTTGTTATGAAAATTCTGCGGTTGCTCATTTGTCAATGGGATCAAAATTATTGTCTTCCGAACGCCATGAATATATGCAAAATTTCAGAATTTCATTTGGCTCAATTGAGCTATATTTTTTCACTTCTCCACTTTAGTTGTAGCATAATAAATTTTGAAAAATTGTTTCAGGAAGTCTTCTGATCTGTTTTTACTGATATTATCAAAATTTGTATCATTGAATTGCAACAGATATCTACAGACTTTGAAATATCTGTGAAGTGACAAGTGTGCCCAATATTTCCACTTTTTGGCTCGATTAGTGGCATTATTTGGACTTGAAAATTTTATTATGAAAATTCTTTGGTTGCTCATTTTTGGATGGGATTAAAATTTTGCTTTGAGAAACAATGGCTACATGCAAAATTCATAAACTTTATTGAACCCAATATGTGGTAAGCTTGAGTTGTGGCATGATTAATTCAAAAAATTGTCAGAAAGTCTTTGGTTCCTTTTTTTCTGGAAGTACAAAAATTTGTTTTATTGGAACGCAACGTATACTTACAAACTGTGGAAATTTCCTCGAGTAACATGTGTGCTCAGTATTTGTACTTTTTGGCTCCTATTGTGGCATAACGAATTGAAAAATATTTTTAAAAAGATTTGCTTTACAGATGCTCTGGTTGTGATGGTACGAAAATTTGCATGAAGATAATGCAACTGGTACAACTCAATTCGATCTATTTTCTTGGGCATAATACTGATCTAAGTTTGCCTGCTTTGTTTGAAAAAGTGCGTATTTATGACCCTTGACTTTTGAGAGAGACCCCTGATTTTTACAGGAATGAGCGATTTTAATAGAAAGTTATGGGCCTGATAAGTACTCTGTGCATATACGCTCAACGTACGGTGGTGAACGTTCATCAAATTATTACCAATCAACCAAAACTGTGCTATCATGTACGGACATAAATTAAAGTTTTTTTTTTAATATTACAAAAGCACGGGATCTTATGCGAAACTTCCTGTTCCTGCTTGTTTTTCGTTATTTTAGCCACGGCGCAGGCAATGTTGTTTCATTAGGTCATATAAGTAAATACTATTTGGCAACATTGGTCGCGCCATAGCCAAAACAAAAGTAGCTACTCGGCTTAGGAGATCCCAGAAGCAATGCACCAACTGCATGCCCTACGTTGCCGATACGTCCATATTGATATCTTCTCAGTCACCAAACAAATACTTGTCCTAGTACTGATATCATAAATTTTACTGCTGCACGTAACTTAAATGGTGACCTTTTTCATTTTTTTCTAGACTATTGATACTTCTTATATACCAATTAAAAGTGGTATTTTTCTCATCTTGATAACGCTGATTTTTTAATGTTTTGATTCCTGTTTTGTTCTGTGGAAATAAATTCAAAGTAACATTTATTGTGAAGTCTGGTTTTTTGGCCGGATATTTCGTGATCTATATGGTTGATTTCCCTCCGGGATATGAATAAAATTAGTAAACATTTAAAAAAAAAAAAATTTAGTGGGGTTTTGGATTTTTTGTGATATCATAGGGAAACGAGGGACCACCAATGTACTTGTCCAGGTTTTTTTTCCCCGGTAGGGGATTTTTGCTATTTTATATAATAATGTACATATCCGTAACACTTCCGTGTCGTTCAAAATTTGCCCCCATTGTTTGAGCTGTAACAAGCAAATACAACAATAGTCTTTAATAAGTATTTCACTTTGAAATTTCTCGGCTCACGTGCTTGAAGAAATTACATGTAAGAATTGAAAGTAACCCAGCAAGTTTTGCAGTACATTTTCGAATTTTTGCTGGGCATACTGCAATTTCTAATTTATATCGTCGTTAATTTTCTCTATTGGAAGTACACAATTTCGATATTTTCTAATTACAATTTTTCATGGATGCAATTTAACATTTTTTACAATTTTCAATATCAGTAAATAGTATCGGTTCACAGTTTATATTCCTATGTGTATTGTATATTTTACTGAGGGCACTGTAAATTTTACATTCCATACACGGAGAGATTCCTCAATTTTATTTATAATTTCTGCTATGCCATTTTTTTGCTCTGGACATTGAGTTTTTTACAGTTTAGATTAGCATTAATAATTGATCAGAAAGTAAAAAACACACAAAACAGACTAATTTACAGTTTTCCACTGTATATTTTGTTTTAGTTTCAGTAATTTTTAAATATCGACCATTGATTTTTGCAGATCATTTTTTCCGTGGAATATCAAGCACAATGAATTCTGAATTTATACAGTGTTTTTTACAACAAGATCATCTATTCTCGTATTTGGATTAATTTCGAGCTGAAGAAAAAATTATCTAAACAGAGATTTGCATGAGATGTGATATTTTGTTTTTGAGAACTTCGATAAATACGCATAAAACAAATAATTTTTCAGGTATCGAGGTGAATCGAATGTGAAAGACAATGAATTCAAACAAATTTGCATGATCAAATGATCGTGCAGAAATCACATGCCTATGATAGTTGCATTCATCTCTTGTAATTAATTTAAAAAAAAATTACCTCCTTCAAAATTCATAAAATCAATGTTTTGCGCAATTGATTCGTAATCTAGAGTATATTCGACAACGAAATTACGTGCACTCGTACTTGGATTCATTTCGATCTGCACGAAAAAATTTTCCCGACATAAGATGCGATATTGACTTTTTGAAAACCCAAATAAATATGCATAAAACAAATGAATTTTTACGTATCAAGATGAATCCAATGTCGATGGCTATTTCTTTAGATGTCGTTTTATGATCGATTTCCGGAATCATGTCTACGATAGTTGGTTTCATCTCCTATAATTAATTCAAAAAATTGTAGGCCCTTCAAAGCTCATAAACGGGTTTCAGAATCGATAGCACCGCACCGGGCTATGAAATGGAATGAAACCAATGTTTCGCGCAATGAATTCTTAATGTAGAGCATATTCTACAATAGAATCATTTATTCTCGTATATGGATTCATTTTAATCCGAATGAAAAAATTATCCAAACATAAGAGGCACGATTTGGTTCTTGAGAACCCTGATAAATGTACATAAAATAAATGATGTTTTACGTATCAGGATGAATCCAATGTAGAAGACTATTTCTTCAGATCACGTTTTATGATCGATTAACGAAATCATGTCTACGATAATTGTATTTATCTTCTGTAATTAATTCAAAAAATTGTTGTCTCGTTGAAGCTCATAAACGGGTTTCAGAATCGGTAAGCACTACACTGGGCTATGAAAAGGAATGAAACCAATGTTTCATACAATGAATTCTTAATATAGAGCGTATTTCTGAACAGGATCACTTGCACTAATTTAAATCAGAGCGAAAAAAATATACAAACAGTAAATAATGAGATGCGCCAATTGATCATTAAGAACTCCATTTGGATAAATTGTCTTACACCTGGAAATGAAACCAAGTACGAAGTCAAGTAATTTTGTAGAATACACTTTACATTCAGAAATCATTGCGCGAAAAATTCGATTCATTTCTTCTCACAGCCCAGTGCAGTGGTATTGATCCTAAAATTCACTTTTGAACTTTAATGAGCGTCACATTTTCTGAATTAATTACCGGAGATGAATCCGACTATAGTAGATATGATTTTTGTAATTGATTACAAAACATGACTTAAAAAAATAGTCTTCCACATTAGATTCTTCTCAATACGTAGAATAGTATATTACGTCACTAGGGAGGGAAAGTAGGTTATGTCAAAGTACATGCAAAATACTATTTTTCACTACACCTCCGCGAAAAGTTCGACTTACACAAGGTGGAAAATCCAACTTTCTGCGGAGGTATTGTGAAAAATCATTTATTTTATGCGTAATTATCGGAGTTCTCAAGAATCAAATGTCGCATCTCATTTAACCTTTGTTTGAATAATTTTTCCGTTCAGCTCGGAATGAATCCAAGTACGTGTGCAAGTGATTCTGTTCTGGAAAACGCTTTATATTCATAATCAATATGGCAAAAAATATTCGATTCAGTTCTTTTCAAAGCCCAATGTAATGCTATTGATTCTGGAACCCGCTTATGGATTTTTGCACCTTATTCCATACACGACAAATTCACTTATTTTGTCTGTTGCTTAAAAAACAATATAGTAAAAAACTATATATACACATAGCCACAATTCAATTTTGGATCATAAATCATCGAACTATCAAAGATTCAATCATTAAATTCTTTTGATTTCTATTCAAGTCACAAGTAGAGATACATACAATCAGGTAGGCAGATAGTCAAATTTAATCCCTGACCGATTTATATATATATATATATATATATATATATATATATATATATATATATATTGTAACGTTGTACAAAAATCTATACTCACCTGTTTCGTGGCGGAGACCACCACAGCACTCGTCTTCCTCAAACGCTGAGAAATCGATATTATTATTAGAAGGGATCCCGAACGTTGTTATAATTTATCCTACGCAGCCTTAAAAATTGTATTCATTGTCCTGCGATCCAGGCTAAACTAGCTCTCGAAATTGTATCTGCCCGCCGTATAAAAATTCTGTCTCCGTTAAGCACCGTCCAGAGTATTTCCGCGTCTTGCGCGCCCGTCGAGGTCACGAACAACAACTGCAAGATATTGAAAAGGAATAAGACAACGCACACAACAAGGAGAAACGAACAGCCCAACAACAATCGCGTTTTCACCACAACGAGACCCCCACGAATCAACAACCCCTAGTCCCATCCCCAGGAACACAAGAATCCGTTCGCTATCACCTTCCCTCCCCGCTTCAAGAATTCCCCCCCCCCCCCCTTCTGTCAGTCCCCTCTGTTCCGAACGATAAAATAATAGAGAATAATAAGATCACTCACCAACGGTAAGAGAAATATTCTCTTACCAGGGAAGGAAAACATCGCAGTCCTGGAGCCAAGTCGTGAGGACATAACCTCAAACCGTCATCGCTATCTCGAGGTCGGACAAGTAATCCATGGATCTCGAGAGAAAAAAATAGTCCCACGGCGTCGAGGCTCTTACCGGTCACCATCCCAGGATCGTCGACCCCTGGACAACCCCGTCGGGGCGACGAAAAATATCGAAAAAGTCCTCGAAGGACAAGTCAACACGCGCGCACAGCCCAGACAGCAAACAATAAACTTCGAGGAGATTCAAGCCTGCGCGCCAGTTCGAGCCAACGACACGGCGGCGCGCTAGATCAGTACGCCGAGACACAGCGCCCTCTTCGCCTACATCGAGTCGAACGCCAAACTCGGAACAGAGTCCCCTCTATCCTCCCCACTCCCCTTACCTACGAACGAGTCCACGTTTGAAACCAACAGGCACGTGATTGGGTACCGAGTTCGCGCGCGAGGAGAAATTCCCCCCACCAGCGAGTCACCCGCAAGGAAAGCGCGAGAGGGCGAATCTCCTACAGAATTCTCCATCACGACGCGGCGTGAGTACCGTATCCTTTGAGCACAAGCGAAAGAAAAAATTCGAAAATAGACGAAAATTGCGAGCATCCGATCCGGCAGGACTAAAAAGGACCGAGCGAAACTCCTGGACGATTTTTGGCGTGATAAAATAAATCTCAGAGATCGAAGTAAGTCGTTTTTCGTTCCTTGCATTCGCGACGCGTGGAAGCTCTCGTCGGCCATAGTAGCCATTACACGCTGTACGACGCGTGGCCCTGCCAGATTTTTGAGTTGTATTTTATTAATTTTTGGAGCCCTTCTGGCATATAAGCTCGACCCCCTTTTGTTGTTGATTAATTGCGGAAACTAATTAAGTGCGCGACGAGTGCTGTGGTGTTAATTTAAGGCCGTTATTTAGTGATTAAGCGAAGCGTGCTTTTCCCCCTCCCTTCCGGTGCTATAGACAAGTCCCGTCGTTCGGTCACGCGTTGGCCGAAACGAACCAAACATTTTGTACGATCTTTTCGAGTGACATTTTTTTTCTTTTCTTGCGTCGCCATTACGGCAATTACCAGTGACTTAATTGTTATTATTTATTTCTTTTTAATTTTTTTTGTGATTGGTTTGCACAACACAATATTTCTGGCGCCGATTAGGCCTTACTCCATTTTCGTCGTTACGCCATTGTTTGTCGGCGTGTAGTCACGTACACGACCTCACGACCAAACCGTACTTTAGTGCGATTTATTATTTTATGTTTTTTTTCTTCTTCTCGTCGTTGTCACACGAGAGATATTTAGCTTCGCGTAAATTATAACAGGAATTAAGTCCTTATTTTGTTTTTCTATTTTGTCATTTTCGCTCTCCCCCCGTCGAACCAACTGTTCGAAAGTTCACGGGTATAAAAATAAGACGCCTGAGCTATCAAGGACCCTCTGTCCTTGAGATATTATTTTTCTTCTTGAATCTATTATTCATGCTCCGAGCTAGGCCCAACTAGTTAGAATTATTATTTCCCCTTTCTTATGTTTGCGACCCTTAGACCTAAGTTCCATAATTTGTAAAAGAAAAAAAAGAGGAGAATAAGAATTATTTCTTTTGTTAATTTTTTTTATGTTAAAAATTAACTGGCGCCCAATTAATTAAACTATTGTTTTTGTTTGCTTGAGCCCTTAATAAATTATTTTTGTTATCTTGATTCTCCCAACAAATTTTGTGTTTCGTTTTCTTTATTGAAATTTATTTTTCCCCATTTATTTTCTTTCCTATTTTTTTTTTCCTATTCTCTTTATTTTTTTTGTTTTCTTTCTTGGCGATTTTGTGGCGAAATACGTCACAATATATATATATATATATATATATATATATATATATATGGCATGTCACGCCGTTTTTACATTGCAAAATCCTGGCCCCTTTGGATTCGTGCGATTTTGTTATGTTTTCTCTATACAAGAAATAAGCGGACACGTGTTTGAGAATTTTTCGATTTAGCCATTTTTTAATTTTTTACAGCTAGCTGAATTTTTAACTTTGGGCTCTACTTCTTTAGATTCAGACCGCGATAACTCGGGAACTATGAGTCCTATAACAAAAATAACCACTTGCAATTTTTAGCGGTTTTGCGGGTACTTTCAGAAAAAAATCGATGAGTCTCCATAAAATAAACTTCTTTTTTTCTATTTTTTCAAAAACTAGGTGAAATTACAAAATTGTTGAAACCAGGTTCAAAGTGAGCAGACTTTTTTTTATAGAAGTTACAGATTTTTTAATTTTTTAAATTTGGATCATAATCCTCAAATAGCTCTCCGTTTTCGTAATAAATCTGAAAAGTCACTTTAAAGTATTGTCATTCCACCTCGTAGTTGAAGTAATTAAAAGTAAGCTGTTGAAAAAATTATTTTTTTTTTTTTAGAAACGTCAACCGACATGATACCGGAATTTAGAGAATGTAAAATATTCAAAAACGAAAAAAGGGGGCGCATGTATCTCAGCACACGTGATAGAAGTGAAACTTCTTTGGCGGTTTTTGCATGTCTAAATTCATAATAAATTTATTTATAAGAGAGAGAGGAAGAGAGAGAGAGAGAGAGAGAGAGAGAGAGAGAGAGAGAGAGAGAGAGAGAGAGAGAGAGAGAGAGAGAGAGAGAGAGAGAGAGAGAGAGAGAGAGAGAGAGAAGAGAGAGAGAGGGAGAATTCTAAAAGGCATAGAGTATTGAAAGGATTTATTAAAATATAAAAAGACCTTGAACACGTTATCACTAAGGTTGAATCTATTTAGTCGATTTTGACAATAAAAAGTAAGAATTGATATTATGCATTTTGAATTAATAAATTAAAACCATGTACAAAATTTCAAGTTAAATTAAAATTATGTTAACTATAAACACATAACTGTTTATTTAAGGCCGTATTGTTGTTTAGAAACCAGTTTTCCAAGATGAATTTCTGGGTAAAATAAAACTAAAACTGTTGAAGTTTTTTTTCTGAAATCTTGTACATATGCTTAGTGGTTCATGAAGAAAACACATACAAATTTTTTTGAAAAAAAAAGAAAATTTATAAAGAACTTCAGAGGTTTTTTCAAAAATATGCTTTTTAAATTGGCGACTATACGATATCTCGATAAACAGTTGGCCGGCTGAATTGAAATTTGGCACACATCTTCAGTAGATCATTTTTTAGCAATGGTACAAGAATTCAGTAACGAAATAATTGTTACTTTTTTCTCTACGACCGGTAGAGGAACAATATAGGCAAAATCGATAATCAAAGTTTAGTACGTCGCTATTTTATGAAAAAAACATGTTTTCTGTCTGATTCTGGTACCATTGTTCACAACACTGATAAAGATTAAAAATACGTTCGGTTTTCGTATTTCGAATACGTAGAACGTCCGGCACATTGGTCGCCAATCAGAATTTTTTTTCTTGCACCATTTCACTTAATCGTACAAAACTATAAGATACATTTTTTTTAAATTTTTTTCCAAAATTTGTATACGTTTTTAAAAAATCCATAAATACGTGAACAAAATTTTAAAGAAAAAACTCAAACAGTTTTCGAATTGTTTTATTCTAAAAATCACCTCTGAAACCAGCAATCTAGACAACAATACGGCCTTAACACCCAAATAAAAATTAAGAACATCATTTTTTGTATGGATTAATATTATTATGAAATAAATTTATATATGTTTTATTTTTTATTTTTTAATGTTCCTCTACATACCATTTTGCATTTTTACGAGTCCATCCTGTCATTTTAACTCCATTTTTCTGGAACTTCGCTAACTTCCATGTTTCTACGAGACCCCCCAAGAGTGTTACCTCAACTACTATTTCCTAATTTGCACAACGGCCAAGGGAAATCATGGAAAACTCGGCCGATCCAGACAGCTATATTTTTACTGAGTTTTAATTCGTTCGCACCATCAGAAACTCAGAAAAACTGCCTCCCGCTCAGCGATCAATGCGCGAGCCGATCTATGGCTAAGCGGTCACCCAACCATGTACTGATCTCACCCGAGATCGCTTAACTTGCGAGATCGCTGGAGCACCGACCGCGCACTCATCGCTATTGGTCATAATTTAATTTATAATGAATTGTTCAATTTACAATATAATTATATGTATAATTTCAATTCGGGAATTCTCTTTCTTCAATAAACGAATCCACTTCCTTCAATGAATGAATTAATGATGATTTAGTGATCAAATCAATATTTCAATCAATTAAACCTAAATGAATTATTTTATTTCTTTTGAATTCATTTCAATTTGAAATAATTCAAATTATAATTCGAGAATTAAAATTTCAAAGAATTGGAATTATGCAATTTGAACTGATGAATCAAAATTCCAATGAATCAAAATTATGTACATAATTTCTCAAATTCTCAAATTCGAATTCCGGAAGAATTAAAATTATTATTTGTTTGATTCTCAGCTTAGAATTTTAATTCCGATACTAATTCATTTGTATGGAAACTGAAATTATATATATAATTCCAATTGATCTCAATTTATTAAAATTATTGAATTCAAAAGGAGTTACAATTATGTATATAAATTTAATTCAGGAGTTCCCTTTTTCTAACAAAACGTGCATACGGGTAACTCTGTCAAGCCTCCGTCCTTCTTGCTCTCTCTTCTGTTTGGCGCTTACACATATATGTATATAAAGTATATATATGCATTCGTCCCACCGCGCTAGTAGGGGGAAAGCGATGAACCGCACAAAGCCGAGACAAAGAAAAGGACCGCTATTTACAAGCTATTCGCCCTATATTCACTCTCATTCTCTCTCTCCCAAAGTTATATCTTTCGTTTCTTTTACATCAGGCCGCATGACGATTTTTCGTGTCGTGGCATTCAAATTTTACCCTCAACGCGCCTAAAGAAGTTTCACTTCAAAAAGTGTAAATACACATTTCGTGAGTACACGTCGATCACCAACCGTTGGTTGCCATTTAAATAACAATACTGGCTCAGACCAGCCGGGCTTCCGGATGCCGATCCTCAGCCTGAGCATAGGCTGAACATCGAAAAATGCATTGGTCCAAGTTCGGGCCCAGCGATGGGCCCCAACGGTTGTTCACCCAATCATGTGCCAAGTATTGATCGTATACGAAGCGTCCGCAATACTTTCATGGAACATAATCTTTACACTATCTAGAGACGCGGTGGTGTCTTGATGCCAAGTATTAAAAAGAAAGCGTGAAAGTCACAGGCAAGTTTCACCGCGTATCTAAACTTGAGATTGGACTCTTTTCTGTTACATTCAAATTTCAACTCGACGCCAAGCGAAAAGGTGTCAACTTATTGGAAATCTCATGCGATTTTACCAATCCAATTTCATTAATCTCTTTCCAATGTCTATTAGAGCTCAAAATTTGCAAATACAAAAATGACCCCAAAATGATAATTTTAGTGTTTTAGAAATATCAAGAGCTGCGAATCGATATTTTTATATGAATTTATTGTTCAAACAATGTTTAATAGTTAAATTTTGACGAGCGTGGTTCGTTGTAAGGCATATCATAGCAGTTACTTTCGTCTGCTGAAACTATCAGTTTTGTTTACAACCTACATAATGCGTTTACACATAGTAATAACGCAGCGAGAAAGACTTCGTGTATTTACCTATCCCCATCAATCCTATTCATATTTATCAAGTAAAGTAAAAACATTCAAGGAAAGGAAATGGTGACACGACAAAATGCCGATGACAAAATGCCGACCGGATACTATATGCTGATCGCAAAAGGCCGATGCGACTAGACGCCGATGCGACAAAATAAAAAAAGTGAAATAATCGTGTGAGAGAATCACTGCTATAGTCTACAATTATAGAATAAGAATGATTGTTGTGATCTGCAATTCTGTCACATTATTATCATATCATTATTATGATCTGAAAAATATTAATAAATCGTGTGAGAGAATTATCATATTATTATTATAATTTATAATTATATAATATCGTGTGATTTTATCACACGACTGCCTGGCATTTGTGTCCAATTTTAGTATTGCCACTGAAATTACTTCCAAGCCAATTATTTATGTTCGTTGGTTGTTATTGAAAAAGTAAATAGTGCTGTATGGTTTGCTGAGTGTATGTCTGTTGTGTTTGAGTATTATGGTGCGATATGATGGTGTATGGTGTGTGATAATGCATGGTGTGATATGATGGTATATGGTGTAGTGATGACGTACGTTGTAATGTGCAATCCTAGGAGGGTTATTCCTTAAATAATGATCTGGAAACCTGGAAACTAATATTTCCACTGGACATTACTACTATTTGTATTTTGTCGCATCGGCGTATAGTCGTATCGGCGTTTTATCATCGACGTACAGTCGCATCGGCGTTTTATCGCTCGGCATATAGTCGTCGGCATTTAGTCACTCGGCATTTTGCCATTGGCGTTTTGTCATCGGTGTTTTCTTATTGGCGTTTTGTCATCGGCGTTTTATCATGGACCCAAGGAAATAATAATAAGGTCTACCTGCCAAACTGTCACGTTTGAAGACATGTGATAGCAGACGCTAAATAGAGGGTTCCTACACGTACTCGCGTAATTTCCCGTGTCATTTTTTTTGTTATCTGAATGATTTCACATCGAATAATTTTCAATTTTTCAGTCGATTTCTAAAGTTAATATTCAAAAATCCAAGCACTTACATATTCAGGAATATCTGCGGTATACAGTGATTAGTTTTTTATTACGAAATCTTGGAATTACCCAATGTCAAAATTCGATAAGTCTTGACGTGCATACGATTTTTCTATGCTGGTAGGGATAATTGTCTGGGAACAGTTGATATTTAGGGATTAATTACTGCCAAACTATATGATAAGTAGCGTTCAAGTTAAATTCACCAACCTACCTTGAATATACATATAGACTCTTAGCTCCCTGTTACAAAACCTTTTGTGCAATATCTGTCTAATCGTGTGTGCCTTTTGCACACGTCACGCTATAATGTAAAAATACAATCGTTATGCTTACTCCACTCCTTTCTTGCTTCTCTCCCGCTGACATAAAGAAAAGAGAAAAGGATGTTGATATTTCCAACAGTCCCAAAATTTGATTCTCCTCATACTCTTTTCGATCGCAAAATTCCTACAATGCAAGTTTCCGTATAATTATCCCTACTTTCATTCGTTTGCAGATTGTGCGTTAAGGGGACCGTATGGTCTAGAAATTTGAAAAAATCGATTTTTTTTTTTTTCGATATGTCGAAAGTATAGTATCTCAAGAATATACTGTGAAATTTTCATGCGGAAATTCTCAATATTACAGCTTCTACAGCCCATAACGCAGGTAGAGAGCGGTCCGCGACACGAAAACGTTCAAAGCCTTATTGGACACAAAGCCTTACGGGGATGATTTTTTAGTTTGCAAAAAAGAATGTGTTTTGCATGTTAAAAAACGTTTGTACAAACGTGCTGTTGATGCGAAAAAAAAACATGCACAAATAAAGAAAGCAACAAAGAAATTGACAGAAAAAGAAGAGGGAAAAAAGACACAGCGGAAATCGATAAATAAAACACCGAAGCGTCAACAATTGACGAATAAATTATTGCAAGAGCTGTCAACTTATTACGGTCTAGCAATTAGACGTAATTCAGATTCGACTGAAGGGATGAGAAGTGAAATATGGGCAGCATATTATCACAAAATTTCAACAGATGAAAATCCGCAACACTCGTACTGTCCTCCAGGTTCCGAATCGTGGTGCAAGTGGCGTCAAAGTGAGGCTGCAGGTACTTTAGACACCTACGAGCACCCACCTGCTCTGTGCGATGAAGCACAAGAGATATTAAAACCAATTTATGAAGAATTGACAGCAGAGACTTTATTGGAAAGATGTATTGGCAGTAATACGCAGAACAATAACGAAAGTTTCAATGCTTGCGTGTGGCACCTTGCGCCGAAACATCTGTTTGCCGGAAAAAAAATCATTGATATTGCCACTCACATTTCCGCTTGCATATTCAATGAAGGATTTGCATCCCTATTGAAAATAATGGAGACCATGGGCATAACAATCGGGCCACAAGCGGAGCAACTAGCGCAAAACCGAGACGAGCTGCGAGTATCGAGCGCCAACCGTAGGAGCACGGACAACTCCAAAGAGGCTCGGACAGCTCGAAGAAATGAAAGGAGTGAGGAAATCTTGAATTATGAACGTTCCGAAGGAATCCTATATGGTGCCGGAATCGCGGATTAACTGTAAGTATTCAAAATTTGCTCAATTTTTGAAAATATCTGTACCTCAAACTTTAAACTCATTTATCTCGAAACGACTTTTTTCGGCACTGCGCAGGTGAAAACAAAAAAAC
>OZ022415.1:49322719-49497719 GCA_963989365.1 Rhimphoctona megacephalus | reverse complement strand
CCAACACGTCCAATCAGCCCCGCAGCTTTGAGACGTTGAAATACCGTACTCCGACTAACATCAGCTAGATTTTCACTTCGCAATTCCCGGGAAACATTTGCAGCACTTTTTCGTGGATCTACAATGCACATCCTTTTTATAATTTTGTCGACGCGATTCAAAGTTTTTCGCGGTCTGCCGCTCCGATTTTTGTCACACAGTGAGTTTGTTAATTTATATTTAGTAATAATACGATTAACGGTACTTTTGCCAATTGATAAAGTCTCCGCAACATCACGAGAACTTTTTCCTTCTGACGAAAGTTTCAACACGATTTCACGAAGCTGAATATTCGTGTGTTTCGGCACTGTGGCAGAAAGGAGACTGATTTTCCGATTGTAGGACATGTTTTGAAACTAATGAGGAAAAAAATGTAAACAAACCATGCATACGAAGCCGCGGCGATATGGTGGCCCGATACTTTTGCACACCGACGAAAGTCATTCCACATAGTACACGGAAAATACGTCATAATTAAATATAATATACGATGTTGTTACCTTCATTCTAACTCTCTTGAATATTTTGAACAATGAACGAGTGGAAAAATAAAATATTTTATCATTTAACTGGAAAAAATAGGGTGGCCCGAAACTTTTGCATGCCACTGTATATGTGGTGTACAAAGATATGCCCAATCGGGAAAAAGCCTAAAGGCATTACGCTCGTGCACCACCTTATTAGGGTCCGCCTTGCCACTCATACACTTTTACCTGATTACGGAATTTTTTTCCTTCTCCGTCGTTTTTTTAAGCTATTTATATTTTATTTATTTTTTTCCGTTTTTCAGCTCTCTGACTTCGGGTCCGTAGCCTCCAGCACAAGAGAACTGGAAAATTGTATTTCTCTATTGACGACAACGATAGAGGTGATGATTATAGAGTTGATTGAGGTGAGATTATAGAGTGCGCGCGCGCGCGCGCACACACACGCACGCATGTACACACACACACACACACACACACACACACACACACACACACACACACACACACACACACACACACACACACACACACACACACACACACACACACACACACACACACACACACACACACACACACACACACACACACACACACGGGCGCATGCGCACACACACACACACACACACACACGCGCGCGCGCGCGCGCGCGCGCGCGCGTGGGTGTAAGAAGCGTAAATCCGATCGTGCAACCTCCACGTGGTACGCTTCGGGTGACGCTAATGCTGGCGGTACTGAAAATCGAAATTTTCTCAAGTATTGGAAGCCTTCAAAAAAAAAAATCAATTTTCGAAAAAAAAAAATTTTGGAATTTTTTTTTGTAAATTTCAACGGTATTTATGGAAAAACTATGGAAAAAGCTCGAGAATTTTTTTTTTCATTTTAGTCATGATTATGACATGTTTAAAGTAAAAAAACGTGACCCTTTAATTTTTTCTAAAGTTTGACCGTTTGCAACGAGGAAACGGTTCGTTACATCGAAATGTAACTTCGCAGGGTTTTTGGGGGTATATTCAGCTGTAAAAGACATGCTCAACATTAGTCATTTGATGATTATTTGAAATTTAGCTGTTCACTTTCTGAAAAACCATAAATTACCCTTTTTCTCCTGTTTTTTCAAATTCATGACAAGGATGGAAAAAAAATTCTTTCTTCATGATCGTAGCAGAACCTTGTAGGATATTTGTTCCAGTTTTCAGAACTGCCCTGGAATTTTTTGTGCGACCACCGGTTGCCGAGATATCGTCGATCAAAGACAAAAGGGTCCTTTTTGATTTAAAGTTCAACATCTCAGCAAAAAATTGCCGTACCGAGGTTTTAAAAAAAGCAAACTAAAGCTGAATAAACAAGCTATCTGGTCCATATCATGGCTAAGTTGGAAATTTTTTTCCCAAGCCCGTCGACTTAAAAAAAACGCAAAAAAATTTGCAAATTTTTTTTCTCACACTACTTCTCAAAATTGCGCAGAACATGTAGCTCTGAATTTTTTTTCGCCATAAGATCTTAAAACTAGAATCTCGAAGCTTCAAAATGCTTTTCTTTAGACCTCGATACGACCATTTTTCACTGAGATACAGCATTCTGAAAATTCACTAAAAATTCGGAAAAATTTTTTGACCCTTTAATTTTTTTCCTTAGTGTATATATTAGGGTGTGTCATTTCAGAGCAACATTTTTTTCTACAGATCGTGCCTAAAAATTTTTAGTTGATGCCCAAAAAAACGATAATTAGACATGTTTCACGCAAGCGTCATTTTCGATTTCCACGAGATAATTACAAGGAGTTCTCTTCTGACATGCATTGTTTTGGAATGATACTACCGACAGGAGTAAAGTTTAAAGCTCCTGGAATCATGCACTACACAAAATAGCTTTTCAATGCCATCTATTCTCTGAAAATTTTTGCGTACGAAAAGTTGTTCGCCATGAAAGCATCGAAAATTACGCTTGCGTGAAATTTTTCTTTTTTTTTGTTTTTTTTCCGACTGTTTTATTTAAATCACCAAATTACATTTTTTTGAAAAGCAAAAATCTCTTGAAACGCTTGTGTTAGCTTAACCGTTAAATGTATGAAAAACATCTGGTAGACTATCTTGTAAAAAATAATTCTGTTTGAATTTAACAAAAAAAGTATCTATAAGACTTAGTTCAACCACCTACAACTCTGAAAGGATTGGATCTGCTGACTCGACTCACAGGACTTTAAAAAAAAACTTGTTCCTGTACAATGTTGTTATTTGAATTTTTTCAATATATTCAATAGCCTATGCGTTACTGCCATTTGAATAGAAATTTTCATATAACTTTTACATACTTTATCCACTTTAAACATATATATCTCGGAGAATATTGAATTTACGGCCATGGGTCAATGGACTTTATTGTAGAGCATTCGATTTCCTATGAAAATCCATGTGGAAAATATTGCAACATGAAAATTTGTAGAGATGTACCAATGATAATGAAAAAAAAATTGCAATGTTAATCAAATGGAAAACTTCAATTTCGTTTCGGAACCGCAAGATATTTTTTGACAGTGCTCCCCTTAATATATTATACCGCTTTTTCCGGTGGTTCGCGCCAAATTAGATTTGCTCTCGAGTATGTCGGGGCGTCAGACGAAGATTTTTCGCTGACACAATTTATAAAAAAATAAACGAGAACCAATACGAAAGTTTTACCCAGCTAGTCTACCTTTCGAAGTTCATAGAGGGGCGTGAGGAATCCGTTGAATTAATGCTTTTATAGTTTTCATTTATTTTTGTAAAGTTTAGACTTAATTTTTGGTCGGATTAGAATTGGCATCTTTAGAGAGATTATAATATGATTAGTAAATTTTTGTGGGATTCTCCTATAATTTTTTGAGAGAATTTTTGCAAGCTTGGTTTTTTGGGAGAAAATCTCTGTTATAACTTTTTTTTAGTGTTCGCGTTCAAAATGAGATTTTTTACCGGAATAACTATTTGGGGGGAGTAAATCTACTTGTTTCAAATTTTTTTACAGCATACATGATGTTTTTTTGCGGGGAGTTGTCGACTTTTTGTATGAAATTCATAGCTTGCCATTTAAACATGCCAATAAAGCTTGCCAATAAACGTATTGCAGCAAAATATGGTAATATTTTATCAAAACGTGATTTTTTTAAGAATTGGATCCTCAATAAAAATTTTGAAGGTCGCTCAGGCGATTTTTTAATGATTTTGGCTAAAAATGGATACACGAATTTCGAGCTGGTGCATCGCGGCTATATTCGGACTAAAAATGCAATGTGAAATATTGATCTAAGAAGTGTTCAAATGAATTTAATCTTTGTAATTAACCGTCAATATTTATAAAATTATTAGATTACTTAAATCGTACAGTAGTTCTGAGAACATACGACGTATAAAAGAATAACCAACAAGTAAAAACTTGAATTTTTTTTTAATTTTGTAGAAAAAAATTTTCATAAAATATTGCACCGAAATATCCGTGCTAACAGATCAACAGATCGTAAAATATTCCATAATAAATGATGCCGAAGAAATACTCCAATAGCATCAGAATGCACCGAAAGTTTTTAAATAAAAGTAATCATAACGAAACGAGATTTTGAAACAAAAAATTGTGAGCACAAAATTTCGAGAGCGAAAGTTTGATTGGAAAAAAGAATTTTGGCCGAAGTACTAAGCGAGTTTTTCTGTTATAACGTTTATTGATCACGAATTATCTCATGAGCAATAGGTAAAAAAAAAAATGGTGAAGTACTTATAATTTTTTTTTTCTCAAATCAAATATCTTTTTGCTCAAAATTATTTCGCATCATTTCATTCCGTTTTGGGTTGCAAGTGCAAATAGTATTTTCATGTATTTAAGGTCTCTACCACTCTAGGGTGGTTTAAAACCATATATAATTCAAACCTAGGGTAGTTCAAACATGGAGTACTATCATACACCATTCTTTCAGTTATATAAAAAACGAAGAGAATGGTTTCCAAATAAACCTTATTATTGCATGCAAGGGACATTTTATAGTAAAAGAGAAGAGGCACCGTTTTCGACTCCGTTCTAGAGTTTACGTTACTAGACGTAACGTTAGAGTTACGTTCTAGAGTTAGAGTTAGAGTTACGTTAGAGTTTACGTAGAGAAAAATGGATTGTTGGAGCTAGGATTAATAAAAAGAATTATTTATTTAGACACTGTTCAAAAGTTTATTTATTGAATTACACTTTATTTTTGCACTATCACTCTTCTATCTATATATATAAACGTCGCTTTAACGAAAAGTTGAAACTGACCGCGATCTTTATAACCTCATGACTGTTCAAAGATATCAAATATTCACCGAATACTAGTTTATCATACACCATTCTCTTATATAGTTATAAAGAAAAACAAAGAGAATGGTTTCTAAATAAACCTTATTATTGCATTCGAGGAATATTTTATGGTAAAACAGAAGAGGCACTTTTTTCGACTCCGTTATAGAGTGTGTTCGGAAAAATGAATTGTTGGGGCTAGGGATAATAAAAAAAAATATTTATTTAGACACTGTTCAAAAGTTTATTGAATTAAACTTTATTTTTCTACTATCAGTCTTCTATCTATATATATAAAAGTCACTTTAACCAAAAGTTGAAACTGACCGCAATCTTTATAACCTTAAGACAAAGATATTAAATATTCACCGAATACGAGTTTATCATACACCATTCTCTTAGTTATAAAAGAAAAAACGAAGAGAATGGTCTCTAAATAAAACTTATTATTGCATTCGAGGAATATTTTATGGTAAAAGAGAAAAGGGATCGTTTTCTATTCCGTTGTAGAGTTTACGTTCGGAAAAAAATTGTAGGGGATAGGTTTAATAAAAAAATTATTTATTTAGGCACTGTTCAATAGTTTATTATTACACTTTATTTTCCCACTATCACTTTTCTATCTATAATAATAAAAGTCACTCTTTACTCGTCTATCTATCTATAAATGCCACTCTAACCAAAAGTTCAAATTGACCGCGATCTTTATAACCTCACGACTGTTTTAAGAAAGAGATTGTTCAGCTGTCATATACCACGAGATATTTCCAAATATCACCAGATTATACCAATATTACTAGTGTCACTAGATGATGGAAATGACGAAAAAAGTGAATCGCCAAAAAAAATGTCCGAAAATTTTGTACACTTTTTAGCTTCGTCGAAAAATGAAAAAAATTATATCTTGAGTATGCCTACAGCTACAGGATTCGTATTAGTCACGATGGAAAGAAAAAAATAAATAAAAAATCCGTGCATGCGAATCATCTTTCAAAATGCAATAATTTATTAAATATTAAAGAAAAAATTTTGAAAACAGTTGCTAACGCCGCTGTCTCCGGTATAAGTGTCTTGTAATGACTCGCTCATTTTTGAATAGCTATAAATGTACTTGTCTCGAGTCGCTACCACGGCTCTTAATATGTCTATTCTTATTTAATTATTTAGCATAAAAATGAATGATTTCTAATAAGAGCATTATGGATATTTGATTTTTACTTTTTTTTTTGAAAAAACTCGTTGAATTTATTTACAAACTTTTTGAGTACGAGTTCAGAGTAGGCAGACTTTTTTGTAGAGTTTACAGCTATTTGAATTTTTTGAAATTGAATAAACATATTTGAATGACAAAAAAAAACAGTTTTTGCCGAAGTCATAAAAATCTTCTATTTTTTTATTTTTTATCGAAAAAATGAATATTTTTTGAAAATCTAATAGTTCAATTTATTCTTCTATTTTAATATTTAAAAAAAATGGAGATTTAGTAATAAGGCACACTGAATTCTCGTTAGATAATCATAAACTTAAATACAGGTTTTTCTTGATCACACGTGCACACTTCACTTGACACACATACATACACACTTACAAAATTGTCAAATAATATTTCATTAGAAATTATAGCGTATATAATATTTTCATATTATATACGCTATAATTTAATTATAATGTTATAATATAATATAACACATGCATACATACTTACAAAATTGTCAAATAATATTTCATTGGAAATTATAGCGTATATAATATTTTAATATTATATACCCTATAATTTCCAATGAAATATTATTTGACAATTTTGAAAGTGTGTATGTATGTGTGTCAAGTGAAGTGTGCACGTGTGATCAAGAAAAACCTGTATTCTAGTTTATGTATTATCTAACGAGAATTCAGTGTGCCTTATTACTAAATCTCTATTTTTTTTAAATATTAAAATAGAAGAATAAATCGAACTATTATGTTTTCAAAAAAATATTCATGTTTTTGATAAAAAATTAAAAAATATTGGAAGATTTTTATGACTTCGACACAAACTGTGTAAACTTATTTTCAGTGATTTTTCATCAGTGAGATCAGTGAGAAGCACAATAGTCTCCCTTTTGGGAAACTATGAGCACAATAGTCTCCCTTTTGGGAGACTATTGTGCTTATCTTTTTCTTTTCTTTTAATAACTGGGTCTGGTCTCCCTCGTGGGCTCTTTCATGTGTTCCGGGGTTTCCTTAATACTCCAGATGTGCAAGTTTTTGGTATCCGGGTGGCCAACCTCAGGTTAGACGGACTGATGGACGTTCTTCCGTTAGGATAGAATCCGAAGAGAGCGAAATAGGAGGTGGTGTTTCATCGAGGACCCCAGAACGAAAGAGAACGAGATATCTCAATAATCTCGCAGGCTCGACGGTCTTGATCGATAGACATGCGCACTTCTTCTATCGATCATATGACCTCACCCGAAGAGATTTGGGAGAAACGCGACATGACGCACGGAACTTTAAACTCGATCCACATACATTTATGGATATTTATTGTTAATCGTTACAAAAAGAACATAATGGCTATTTTATTTTCAATTTTTTTGAAAAACTATTTTAATTTACAAACTTTTTTAGCGCAAGTTCAGAATGGGCAGACTTTTTTTTATTGAGTTTGCAGCTGCTTGAATTTTTTTAAATTGAATAAATGTATTTGAATTGCTCTAACTTCTTGTTATAATTATATATTTTTGCATTCACAAATATTATAATTTCACCTTGTCATTGATAAAAGCGGGAAAAATAGACTTTTTTCAGAAATTGTTAATTTTTGAGAAAAATCGAAATCAAATTTCAGACAATTTTAGAGAAAAACATCGAATCTATTGTGAAAAAAATGTATGCTCTTTTTCATTCTTATTTTTATCAACAACGAGGTAAAATCATCATATTTGAGGGTGGAAGTATATATTCAAAATAAGAAGTTACAGGTATTTTAATATTTTTATTGAGTTTCAAAAAATTCGAATAGTATGTTATGGGAACTTCAAAACAATATATTGAACAAAGCGAACAAACTCAGCATAGAGATCACGCCCATCAAAATGGAATGAGTTCCATTGTATCTAGTGCATTCCCTTGACGCAAATTTTGATACTTTTAGAAAATAGTGACCGAAGAGGAAAACTGGGAACGAATAGTGTAACGGAACGCTTTTGCCGTACGTTCAACATCGCTACGCGTCGGTTAGAGCTTCCTAATAATTTCGGAGCAGGTATGAAAGAATCGTGAGAAACGCGGATTTTATGTTTGAAACAATAACAAAATTGATTTATTCAATAAAACAATGTTAAATTTTCCGGTTTATTATGATAAATGATTATTTATATCGCATTCGCGTTTTATTTATATCGCATGAATGTATTCCCAAAATAATATGGATCAAAATGGAAAGAAACGGCAAATCTATAGGAAATAATTAATTGTTTAATTCGCTCTAATTTTCAATCGATGATATTTGTTTAGTTTTTCTATTTGTCGCATGTATCTCATTGGTGTGAAAACGATAAAAATATAATTGAAAAACGATGTCTTCTGGATTAATTAATAGAAATAATCAAAATAATCGAAGATTCTTAGTTGATAGAATAATATTAATTCAAATAATATTTGAATTATTTGATATTAAGCAATAATTAATCAGGCTTGAGGCGCCGTTAAGGCGAGAAACCAGTTTAGGAGGCCGAAATTTTGGTGTTTTTCGTTAATTTTTTTAACAGGGAAGGAATGATCAGAAGTTGTTTAAACTTGGAGGATATTTTATTCATATTTTGAAGTACACTTTGTAATTTTTTCAAGTCATTTCCGCCGGAAATAGTGGAGTTAGAAGCTGCTGTCCATGGACGATCGCCATCCGAGTTTTTTGCTGGTGGGCATTCCTGAAGTCACAATTTTTATCTGTAATCATTACAATTTTTTTTTTCATTAACAACATATTTCCTAAGTTATAAATAAATTTCCTAAGTTATGTGATAAAAAAAGTTTAAAATTGCATGTTTTTGAGGTGTTTGAACACAATATCATGTTTTTATACCAGGTTTTTTCACCTTTTTTGCATTAAAAAAAATATTTTTAATAATAATATCACCCCAAAGTTAGGTTCATATAGATTATAATTGAATAGAGAATATTCACACAAATTTTCAGAACGATTGGTCAATAACTTTTTGAGCTAGAATGCCCACCAGTTGAAAAAAAGTCGTTTCGAGAAAAACGCGTTTGAAAAAGAATGTAGCGAAAACGAGAAATTCAAGGCAGTAATTAATTATATAAACTGCTCACCGGTTAATTAGCTATTCCAGCACCATATAGCAACCCCTCTTTCTTCTTCAAACGCATCATTTTGGGCTTGCATTTCCTCTTGACGAGCTTTCCGAGCTTCCTTAGTCTCCAACGAGCTGCGCCTATTCTGTCTTTTCACGCGCTGCTCATCCATGTTCCCGGCAAAATTGAAGCTCTGCGAGCCAACTACGAATTTTAATTCGTTCATCAGCATTAGAAGGGCTGAATTTCCTTCATTAAATAACGCAATAGCCAAGAATGCTGCAACCTCGACTATTTTCAGGCCAGCATGTAGGTGCTTTGGAGCCAATCGCCAAACGGTCGAATTGAAACTTTCATTAGCGTTCTGCGTATGATCGCCTAAACATCTCGTCAGCAAATCGTCTCTCGATAAATCTTTGTATATTGGAAGAATTTCTTCTGAATAAGGGACTACCTAAGGGAGTAACTGAATAAGGGACTACCTGAGTGACTGCTCCGTTCTAACTACCGCGCGCTTCGGCGCCGAACCGAGGGGCGGTCACTTAAGTGCTCATAGCATCGGAACTAATCGAAATTTTGTTTTGAAATTTTGGCAACGTATTCTTGAATAGTTTTACTAACAATTTATGAAATAAAAAGAGTCGATTTTTTTACCCATCTAAACTGGTTTCCCGCGTTAATTTAATACCACGGAATTCAAAATAATAATAATCGAAAAGTGTTTTGATTCGATATAATTCTAATTTTCATTTTATTTATTGATTCGATATAAACGAAAATTCTTACTGCGACCTTTTGGATTACTAATTCAGGATAGATGAGATCGCTGAGGTTAGTTGAGGATTGCTGGGTATAACGAGTGACGCAAAACATTTTGAATTAAAAAATTCAAATTATACACTAGGCACAACAATTAAAGGATATTAAAAAAATTCAAAATTTTTGGGTGATTTTCAACGAGCTGTAACTCAGAGGAAAATGATCGCACAGAAAATTTAAAAAAAGCATATTGTAGCTTCAAGTGTCTAGTTTCAGGACCTATGCTCGAATTTTTTTTAGCTCAAGCGGTTCATGAGTAATTCCAAGAAAACGATCGAAAAATTTTTTTTTTCAAGTAATGCTATCATAATGCTCTTCTAGAAAATTTTATTCCCTTTAATTTGACCTGCTCACGAGCTCTGTACGATCATTTCTCGCAGAGTTATCGTCGATCAAAGCAAAAAAGTCATTTTTGACTTTGGTAATTGATCACTCGGGGAATAATGATCGTACAGAAAATAAAAAGAGGGTTTTGTATACTGTAAATGATTCTCTATAAAACGCTATCAAACGTTATCCATAAAAGAAAAATTTCAAAGTGATAATGTTAACTGAAAAAAAGGTAAAAAATGGAAAATTAAAGGATATTTGGATAATTTTGTATAACTTTGGATATAATGGATAAACGAAGGATATCGTCGGTAATTCTTCAACCTCAAAGTGTCCTGAAAAAACTGAAAATTTCAAGACGCTTTTTTTTTTAGTGCCCCATACGTTCAATCTCTTATTTCTGCCAAAAATCACCATAACGAGCAATTTTTCAGTTTTTATCCATTTTTTTCACTTGAAATTTTTTTTTAATGACAATCCATATTTCTTGGATAGAAAGCATTAAATTCTGAAAAAATTGGGAAAAAAATTTTTTTCAAAAAAAAATTTTTTTCAAAAAAAAATTTTTCTTTCGACACGAAAAAAATTTTTTCAAAAATTTTTTTTTTTCAGCATCTTCACAATGCTTTATTATTGTAAAAAAAATATGCTCGATTTTTTTTTAACGCTGTCATTTACCGCCGGCATTAGCTTAACCCGAAGCGTACCACGTGGAGGTTGCACGGTCGGATTTACGCTTCTTACACACGCGCGTGTGTGTGGGTCCGTTTGTCTGTCTATCTGTTTGTCTGTCTGTCCGTCTGTCGGTGTCTGTCTGCTGTGTCTGTGTGCGCGCGCGTGTTTGTGTGTGTGTGTGTTATTGTCGGTCCGTCTGTCTGTTTGTTTGCCTATCTGTCCGTCTGTCAGTGTCTGGCTGCTGCGTGTCTGTGTGTGTGTGTGTGTGTGTGTTTGTCTGTTCGTCTATCCGTTTGTTTGCCTGTCTGTCGGTGTCTGTCTGCTGTGCGTGCGTGCGTGTGCGTGTGCGCGTGCGCGTGCACGTGCGCACACGCCACCTCGGTTCCGGTGATCTGGAACCGAGGTGGCACTCGCGCAAAATTTTCTAGAAGAGCATAACTTGAAATGATAGCATTTCTTGATAAATGATAAAATTGATAAAAAAAATGATAAATGAAATGATAGCATTACTTGAAAAAATTTTTTGAAGCCCGTACACCGTTTTGAAAGAGGGAAAAAATTTGGCAATTTTTTTTTCGATCGTTTTCTTGGAATTACTCATGAATCGCTTAAGCTAAAAAAATTTCGAGCATAGGTCCTGAAACTAGACACTCGAAGTTACAATTTGCTTTTTTTAAATTTTCTGTGCGATCATTTTCCTCCGAGTTACAGCCCGTTGAAAATCACCTGAAAATTTGGAATTTTTTTAATATCCTTTAATTGTTGTGCCTAGCGTAATTTAATTAGCATATTTTAATTTAAAAAGCAAGCAGGCTTCCCGTTTCTAGCAGCCATAAATTTAAAAACGTAAAATAATTAAAGGAAGCGTGGAATGCAGGCTATGGGCCCTGAATGTCATCGAACGATGCCAATACCCTACACAACACAGGTAAGGATGCGGACCTCAGGCTATGGGAGTGGAACGTCACCAAACCCCTCCGACACCCTGAGCACCTACAGGAGGAAAGGAAAAATGAGAAAAAATGAGGAGTGACCCTGAACTATGGGAGTTAAATGTCGCCGAACCGTTCCGATACTCCAAGCATCAAAGAATGATTAGGAAAAACGGTTTTTATGTTACTAGAACCGGGAAGAGACTCTGATACCGAGAGCTTGTTATCTCTCCGAGCTGTCTCTCCAGAATGAGCAAAATGCATGTCCACTGCTGCGGTGTACGGCTTTTTATACCCAGCGGATCCTTTATTCTCGCGCTCGAGCTCTGATTCGCTTGCAGGTTAGTCTCGAACCCATTTTGCGCATGCTCATTTTCTACAATTTTCTCATTCGCGCTTCGTTCCCCCACTCTCTCATTCTTGCACTTGGATTCGCGTCTCGTTTCCCCCACGTTGCGCGTCTTCTGCGCAAGAATGTACAAATTTCGTATTTCACTATTTTTTATAACAATTTTTACTTATTTAATCCTTTTTTATTTTTATTTGATTATTTATTGGAGATTTTTCTGGAATAAAAATGTTTTTAATCAATTTGAAAACAACGAAAAAGATTCATCCGATTTGTTCTTTCCCCTGTTGCATACGCAGAGAACATCGAGTTTTTCATTTGCAATGTTCTCGTTATTTTTCTTGTATTTTTACCGCTCGTTTGTTTTATTTCGATTCATTTGATTTTCCCGATATTTTAGGCTATAATTTTATTGTAATAATGTCTTCTTTATATTTCATTTATCTTCAAGAATGCCTTTTTTTCGATACCTCCACGGGCGGACGTGTAACTCCGAAAGTATAAGAGCTAGAACAAAAAAATTAATTTTTTCTTAATCTATATATCATTGGCTAGAGAAGTACGTAGGGGGTTTTTTTTTTTAATCAATTTTTGCGAAAATGGTACAAGTTTTAAAAAAATTTCATTTTTTTGGCCAAAAAAATTGCAGTAAATTGTTTATAAAAAAAAGTTTACATTCAATCAAAAAACAGCTATGTACTTTTTTAGATAATATGATTGTAAAGTTACAGTAAAAATTTCAAAGCAATTCATCGAACGGTTTTCGAGCAGCGTTTCCGCCCAGTTTGAAAAAAGTGATTTCACCAAAAACGCGTTTAAAGTCTTATAAGTACTTAAACTTTTGAAAATTTCGTTTTACCTCTAATCCGCGATGCCTGCATCATACATTTGGCCATCTATATTGATATTCTCTTCCTCCTCCTCTCTCCTGCACGATTTTAAGGACAATAAAGCCTTTTTTGCGGCATCGGTGAGCGATCACGCGGAAAATTTGATGCGGTGTTTGTCGGCTTCTACGCAGAAGTTGTAGCAATTCGGTCCGATTTTCATCCCCAAATTCCTCATAAGGCGCATAATACTTGATAGGCCATCATTATAGATACTTACTGCAATATATACTGCAGTATCAAGTTGTTGTACCCCTCATGGCAACATAAAATTAGTTGAAATCAATTGCAACATAAATTGATTGGCAATAGAAAGCCAGCATAAATAAAATTGTAAGATAGCACATTCCTACGATCGATCGCCGCATCGGTATATCGACCCTGAGCGAGCTCACCTCAAAATGCTGACGGTGCATCACGCCACCGATCGTTCGAGAATATTCGATAGCCAATTAAAATATAGTAGGGGTAAAATTAATACCATTTGGGGGAAATACACGAATCATTAAAAGTCTCGACAATGCCAAAAATCGGCAGTCTGCGACAATCTACGAAATAATCAAGAACGATTGGTCTCAAGGCAAATCACCTTGATTTTGTGCACCTTTTTAACTTCACTTTTCTCAATAAACCTATGTTAACTTGTTTTTAAATATCGAGTTGGAGTTTCGGCTCATTCATTGGCAAATAATCCCAAATTACCCGTCCTCGATAACTCGTCCCTACGTGACAGTCTTCGCGGGCACAACATTGGTGGCAATCCACAACTCGAGAACAATACACGTCTACGAGGTCAACCGGAAAGAAAGAAAGGACCAAAGAGCAAAAGACCAGACCAGAAATTCGAGCCAACCATCCGAGAAACAGATCGAACGAGGACCTAGCTGTTCAATTCGACAACTTGGAAGTCGACTATCGTCTCATCGAGTGGCCGACCGATCAACATCGCAGATTTACCAATCGAAGGAAGACGAAGCCGGCCCGACAACAATTCAACTGGACCACAGTCAATATGTGAGCGAGCATCATACTGTAAGTGACGGAACATTATTTAATTTGTAAACCGCCAAAGCCAGAGCGCGTATAAAAATATTTATATGTCGAACGACGAGTTAGTTGACCGTCTTAAATTACCGGGGGTAAAAACAGTCTCTCGATCTTTAGACTCATTCTTTAATAGAAATTAAAAATTCGTGTGTAAACAGAAAGAAAATTCTATGTCCGAAGACGATTATCTAGACGCGGCACAGTCAGAAAGCGAATTTAGTCCCACAGAAATCCCTAGAGAAAATCCATTCGCCGAATCTACCCTTGATCCTACCACAATAACAATGGTGGAAACCGTAACTTTAGATGAAACCGCAACTGCGAGCGGTAGCGGTACTACTAATTCAAATAATGGCCGCAATAACGGTAATAGTAACGGTAACAGTCGCGACAACAATAATAGTAACAACGAAAATCCTGCCGGAAACACATCTAACAACTCTACACGCAGACTTCGGGGCTCGATGCCCCTCAAAGAAGCGCGTTCACTTATACCCCGTTTCGACGGTACAAAACCGGAGGAAATTTAATGGATTCTTTTGGCCTAGCAAACAGACACATCGACGAAATAGATCAACACCTTTTGCTAGAAACGGTATTAACCACCAAATTAGCTGGAAAAGCGAGAGAATATATCCGCTACAAAGAAATTGAAACTTTCGAGTGATTTAAAGAAATTATGTTAGAATTATATGATGAACGTCGCACCGTAGGAGCGCTACAAGTCGAATTATGCACCTGCCAACAAAAACCGAAAGAGAATGTATTAGAATTTGGATAAAGGTTAGAGACCTTAATGATGGATTTAATCGAAGCTAGCACAAGAAAACAAACGAAGCTGAGCGAAAAATTAGCCATTGAAAAATACGTCCGGGATTTAACCCTAGCCAGTTTTGAGAGAGGAATAAAGAAAGAATTCGAAATCCTTATCAAGGCCAGAGGGAAGAAAAATTACAACAAGGAAATGAAGAAATGGCAAAAGAAACAAATTCCCAACATTCATCGTCAGTTATTTGCAATAAATGCCACAAAAAGGGTCATATACCTCGCGATTGTAGAAGTTCTTCATCGTACAACGGATAAAATAATTTACTCGTTCCGACAAAGAATATGAACCCTATATATTGCAATTTTTGCAAAAAACCGAGACACGTTTACGACGATTGTTGGTATAGAAATAACGGTCCAGGAAGTTCAGGACAAGGACGAAATAATAAATAATAATTACAACCAGGGAAATTATCGAAATCAGGGACAAAATTACCAAAATCACGGAAATCAAGGCAACAGAGGACGAAATCATGGATATCGAGATAATCAGGGAAATAGCAGCCAAAATAATCGAAGAAATAATCAAGGACAAACAGGTGTTGACGAGAATACAGATGACGAGAAAAAAACAATAGGTTCATTCAACCTTAGTCTTCTCACCGCGACAGCCGAGCATAGAAATGCAAGCGTCAGCAATAACAAAGCAGCGAGAGCTATAGGCTCACACAAAAAGGTGGTATGAAACCAACCAAAAAATTATGCGAAATAAACGTCGTAAACCCAGAGGCCACAGCAAGTGATTTTTATATTACATCGCCTCAAGCGATAAATACGGTCCTTATTCTAAAGGCCGATACAGGATCGCAATGCTGCCTCATAAAAAAAGTGTTCTCCATAGAGGCACAGAGATAATCGACAAAACCGTCGAATTAAAAGGAATTGGGGGAAAAACATTCCACGCTCTATGCAAAGTGGTGTTAGTGATCGAAACCCCTGCGGTAAATATCCGCCACGGATTTTATGTAATCGAGGACTCAGAACCAATCGACACTGATGGAATTCTGGGTATGGATTTTATAAGACAACACAAAGTCGACATATTGAGCGGTCGATACATCAAGATATATGGCCATGTCGAACCTTTGATAGAAGGATCCGGGAAATTGAAGTTACCGTCTCGATCTGAAAACATATGTTATGCAAAAACGCCGAAAATGAAAATAGAAATCTTAGCTGCCGCAGAAGTACAGCCAAGAATCAACATGGGAGAAGTAATCACCTTAGAAAAACGACTAGTATGTCCTATCGCAATGATAAACATGTTGGACCAAGAAGTCATAATCGACAGGCCAACAGTGACAATAGAAGAGTTCACAACAGAAAAAAATTCAAAAGGAGCCGAAAAAGGACTCTAGAGAAGCAGAAAAAATCCAAAAGGAGCCGAAAAAGGACTATAGAAAACTGGAAAAAATAAAAAAAGAGCCGAAAAAGGACTCTGAAGAAATGGAAAAAATTAAAAAAGAACCGAAAAAGGACTCTAAAGAAATGCAAGAAATTAAAAAAGAGCCGAAAAAGGCCTACAAGGAAGTAAGTAAAATCAATCCGATACACGCAAGAGACAAAAAAGAAACACAAACAAAAGTTTGGATAGAAATTGAAAACCATGCACATTCAAGCATGAAAAAAGAAAAAAGCCGTAAAAGAATTTAGCGAGGAATACGCTGATGTGTTTCATCTCGAGGGAGAAAAGCTCAGACGTACAGATCTTGTCAAACATCACATACATACGAAAAAAGCAACTGTACCGATAAATATTCGACAGTACAGGCTACCTGAGACACACAAATCAGAAATGATGAATCAGGCTAACGAAATGTTAAAAGACGGCATAATACACCTAAGTGAGAGCCCACGGAATGAACCACTACGAGTTGTTCCAATAATGGCTGCCGCCGAAGGAAGCATTCACAAAAAGATAATGGATTTTCATACATTAAAAGAAGCGACGGAAGCTGACTCACAACCACTATCTAATATCACCGAAATATTGGACCAGTTGAAACGAGCCAAGCATTTTACAACCCTTGACCTTGCCTCTGAATTTCACCAAATCCTGACGGAAAAACGGAAAGCAGCCTTCTTGAAACCTACGAGACATTACAAACACAAACGAATGCGCTTCGGACGAAAAATTAAAAAGAAATGCACAATAAAGCATGATTACTAGGATTAAAATGCTACGTATTTAAAAACAAAATACGTTTGGGAAAAATCAACTTTTGGATTAAATAACCTAAAAAACTGAAGAAAATGGAAATCATTAATGAAAAATAAACGAATGACAAGAAAAACCAAAACTAAAAGAAGAAAAAAAACATTGATCATAATAAAAAAATAAAATGATTTATATAAAAATCTCTGAATCAATAAAACGAGAAAAAAAGCATCTGAAATAAAATTTTAGAAGAATGGTACATAAAGGAAATAATAAACAATTGGAACGAAGAAATGAAGATAATATAAAATAATTTGCATATATGTATGTATTTTTTCATGCACGTAAAATGACAAGGTTTGAAAAGGAACGAATTATACATATGTAATGAGAGAGGAAATAAATATTCGACGAAGAAACCAGGAGAGTAAAATGCCAATTCAGCAAGAAAAACGAGGTAACCCACGATACGGAATAAATAAAACAGACGATGGGAGATGAAGCTTCAACTAATGAAGACGACAATTAATAATAATAAAGATAATGGAAAAAAATCGAAATCTTTAAGAAGGGATACTAATAGAAAAAATGATAAAATGAAAACAAAATCTTAAATAATAAAAATATAAAATTAAAGCGAAAAAAAAATTAGCTACATAATGACAAACAGACCGTATGTCATGATAGAAAAGACAGTTTTTATTTAAAATCTTTTTATTCAAAAACTAATAAAATAAAAGAAAAAAACTCGAAATTAAATAAATAGCAAAGATGGTCTCATTTCGTAATAAGACACGGCTAGTAGTCTTGAATGTATACGTAAATAGTCATAGTATCGGAATTTGTCCTAAACGAAAAAGAATTAGCAATGTAGGAAATCAGAAAACCAGTATATCATCATTACATTACCATGAAAAAATAAAATGAAAAGAAATCATTGTAATTACATTAGAAAAAGAAAGAAGGTAGATATATGTAGTCCTAAAGAAAAAGGCGTTTACACAAAATTGTTTATACAACAATTCGCGATACCGAAATACTGGCTTTGGACATAGAATGTTCCGTCACATCCGCGATTATCAATTATTAACTGTAAACGAAATAACGCAAAATGAATTTGTCACATTTGTACCGACATGCAATTTAACGAATACTTTAGGAAAAGTAAATTCACAACATCCATTTTTTAATTACAGCATACCGCACAAAATGATATTGAATCCTCTAGAGATCAATAAATTAGGTGAAACAATTGACATATTAAAAATTAAATTAAACGAGCAACGAAATAATTGGGTACATGGTTACCACATTATTGGTAATTATTTATTAAACTCGATAACTCTGATGATAATAATTATACTAGATGCAATTCTATTCTTTTTGTATACAAAACAAAGCTTTATCAGCATATACAGCCAGCTGCTCAGGCTAGCGACGTTGAGCGACCTTCCAAGGCCATCAAAGAGAGTCAGCAAAACACCTGCGTTAAGCATATAACACAGAGAAACACCAAAGAAGAAAAACAACAGACTCAGAAAAAATACCCAAACACAAGGGTGAACTGCCCATTGAAGGAACACGTAAGGCATGCGCAAACTGTTTTGAGATTGGAGTGGGAGATAATGTGTAAGGATATAAAAAAAACGTATTCATTGTTCAAAGAAGGATTAAATATTGCATACGATTTTTTTTTGCTTTTGTGTCAACGAATATTCCAGAAATTAGCAAAAGGAAACGTCATGCCCGAAATCCCAAAGACCGAACACTTTACCCAATGAAAGAACACTCTCTATCCATTGAATGAACACTCATATTTAACAGTATAGCTTTCACTGATACCTACTAGTTATCTTTATTTATTTCCAATGATAGGAAATAATTAACATTAATATAAAAATACATGTTGTAATAAACATTAATATCACAAATAACAACGTGATATATATAGAGATATATTAATTTTTTAAACATCTTTTGATTTTAGTTTTGCCTTTTGCTTTTGTTTTTTAGCTTTTTCTGCTTTGACAGCATCAGCTGCTTCCTTTTTCATTCTTCTGATTTCCAATCGTTCTGCAGCTGGTTTTTCATTGGCTTCCTTTTTAAGTCTTCTCATTTCTCGTTTTTCGGTAGAAACCTTAATCTTCTCAGCTTCTTTTTGTCGTTGGAGTTCAAAAGGTTTTTTCCATGCATCTGAAGTTAACGCATACGGCATTGACCTTTTTTTCCAGTTTTGTAGTTTTTTCGCTCTGGGGCTCAGGCCAATGTAAGTGCTTCTCCCATGCATCCAATATTTCTCTTCCGTTTTGAACACCAATATTTCTTTGATTGTGTGTTTTCTGTTCATTTTTTGGTTCTGAATTAGTGTTATTATTTTCCTCGGAACCTTGTTTGATTTTTTCGCAATTTCTCATCTGACGATTCCCAGCATCCTTAAGTTCGTCCACCGATTGATTTTCGTTTTCGTCCAAATTTGTCTCACTATCATCGTTGAAACCATCAGATGCTTCAATTTGAGTACTACTCAACATCTCGAGATCGAGATTGAAATTGTAATTATCGTCTTCGTAGAACCCATCCGATGCTTGATCCGGTAAATTCGTGACCCTCGCTGGTTCACCATAACTCTCTGCTGCAAAAGAAAACAAGATTGGAAATGAAATTTCTAATACCTAGTAATAGCGTTTAATTATTTTGTTTACAACTGTTGTTTAACGTACTTTCTAAGTTAGTAATGTTGGTCGTTTTATCAGAAGCAATCAAAATAGACTCTCCGACATCCATCAAGGATAGGTCATTCGCATCAACGATCTGAAGGGAGCCAAATTCAGAGTCCACCGAAACAGCGTTACGGACGGCTTGATAATCCTCCTGGCATTTCAATCCTGCAGCGCGATTGTATCATATTTTCCCAAATAAGTACAACGAATCATTGCTGTACTCGTTCAAATTCCTCTTATTTGAAAACGTTTGATAATTCCTCGGACCGATAACATGCTCCAAAACATTTTGAGCAACAGCGAAATCATTTTGTGAAATTGGTGATTCGTCGACGTCGGATTTTTTAAATAAATATTTTCTTCTTCTGGAGATGCACTTTGTGCACACCTCTTAAATCCATTTTTTATCACAGCGGTGTTCTCGAGAAAACGATCGAAAGCGAGTTTCAGAGTTGGAGCAAAATTCGATTTCGTTATCGACTTCTGAGTTGCTTGTTTATGCTCATGAACCACTGTTTTCCAATGTGATTTTAGAGCTTTAAAAACTGAGACGTCGCAAGGCTGCATTATGTGCGTAGAGTTTGGAGGCAAGCAATATAAAATTATATTATATTGGGGACAAAACTCAGCGAGTTTTTCATTGAGATGAGATTTGTGTCCATCCAAATAAAAAACGACTGGAAAGGGAACATTATTTGCCAATAACCATGGACAAAAGATATTGGCGATGTACTCGTAGAAAGAAGCTGATACCATCCAACCACTGTCAGATCTACCTATGGGCCATCCGTCTGGCACCGACTCAACAATATGACTAGGGAACCTTTTATAAGGATACATAATCATAGGTGGCAAGGCTTCTCCAGCTGCAGAAAATGTAAATAAAACAGGCATATTTTCTTTCTCATGTCTAGTCGATATTTCGTAAAAATTTCTTTCATCTTTGGGACCCAACAATAGTCCGCTTTTTGGAGACATTTGAATACCTGTTTTATCTCCGTTGTATATACACCGAGGATTATTCATCGCACTTAATGCATCATGTTCTTCGAAAAAATTTTTTGCTTGTGCAAACCAGTCTCTTAATGATTCTTCAGTAACGGAGACTCGGGCTTTCGATATTAATTCTGTGTTTCTTTTTTTAATGAGTGGATGTCGCTTTAAAAACAATTTCAACCACTTATCACCTGGTCTGTTCTCTTTGAAAGGATTTACTCGGGGTATTTCTTGAAGCAGATTTTGAACAGCATCCTTAACTTCATCGGGATGCATAGGGAATCCTAATTCAGCTTTTCCGATTATCCATTTTTGCAACCACAGCTCTTCTTCATCTGTCAAAATGGATTGTCGACCGATGGCACAATCTTCAGGGACTTTCCCATGTACTTTTGAATGTAAAGTTGTCTTTGGAACACCATAAGAAATCGCCGCCTTATTCAACGTCATCTCTCCACATCTCACAGCTTGAATCGCCTTACTCATGTCACTTTTGTCATACTTGAATCGGTGATATGTTTTTTTTAACTTTTTCATTCACTGAGTTATTTTTTTCATAATATGCCATCTGAAAATGACATTTAATGAAATATGAACTCAAAAAAAAAATACTACCTATTACGGCATGATAACCATTGATCAATCAATAGTTTTTTCAATGAAAAGAGGTTAGGAACGCATGTGCTCATTCAATGGAAAGAGGTTAGGAAACTTGACCCTACATATGAACACTCGCGAATTTAATGTATTTTTAATTATTAGACAGTTACATAATGGTTGAACTTGAAGATTGGACAATTTTATTTTTATATTAACTAAAACTTACCGTTAATCGTAATTTTTTGGTTATCAACAAGCCGCCTGATCGGAAATGTTCGGGACCGGGTCTACTAACTACGATTTGCCGGAAAACGAACTTATTGGATGTTTTTTTTTTTTTTAATGCGTAGTGTCAAGCGCACACTACCAGGATACACCACAAAGTAGTTGTGAATATTGTGGAATTTTCAGTAAAAAATAAATACCCTTACTTTAGGTTGCTATTAAACGCGATTATTTGTTTTTAATAATTTCGTTCATTCAATGACGGGTGTTCCGCAAATGGACAATTCACCCTAAATTCAAAAACGAAAAATTGTAAGCCGAGAGACCAAATCGATACAAGTAAATTGCAAATTGATTTCAGAAGAATAAAAAACCGAAACGAGGTTTCTTCTCCCTAAGGGGGGAGGATTGTTGTGTCCCGCATGGCAACATACAATTAGTTGAAATCAATTGCAATATAAATTGATTGGCAACAGGAAGCCAGCATAAATAAAATTGTAAGATAGCACATTCCTACGATCGATCGCTGCATCGGTATATCGACCCTGAGCGAGCTCACCCCAAAGTGCTGATGGTGCATCACGCCACCGATCGCTTGAGAATATTCGATAGCCAATTAAAATATAATAGGGGTAAAATTAATACCATTTGGGGAAAATATACGAAACATTAAAAGTCTCGATAATGCCAAAAATCGGCAGTCTGCGACAATCTATGAAATAATCTAGAACGATTGGTCTCAAGGCAAATCACCTTGACTTTGTACACCTTTTTAACTTCACTTTTCTCAATAAACCTACGTTAACTTGTTTTTAAATATCGAGTTGGAGTTTCGGCTCATTCATTGGCAAATAATCCCAAAATACCCGTCCTCAATAACTCGTCCCCACGTGACGGTCTTCGCGGGCACAACAAGGTACATGTATGCCACTGGTGGTGGATTTTGGAGCCATAGACCACACGATTGCATTGAAGCTTTCGTTGGTATTTTGAGTGAATTCGCCTAGACAACGAGTGAGAAGATCGTCACTGCTTAACTCTTTGTAAATAGGAGAAATTGCTTTGAAAACTTCTTTAGATAGAGGTGCCTTCTTGTGCATGTAAACTACATCTCCAGTAGCCTGTGCCTTCTGCCACGAACATCATGAGTTTTCTCCGCGCGGGCACTTATCATGTTTTAGTTCGCTGTCTGTCGATAGTTTGTGGTCTAAAGTTGCATAAATGTCGCTACTCATTTTTTCAACAGAGTCTGGATTTCTGCGTATTGTTCAACCATAATATTTAGATAACTTGTCGATCAGTTTTCCAGTCAATTTTCCTTTTTCTCCAAGGTCTTTTGTTTGTTTTTTTCAAATTGCAAAGACGAGTGCCCATCCGTTTCTGGACGTGGTCGATACACTTCTTTTTCGTTACCATAACATTCTTGTAGGGCTGCACATCAATGAAACCTTTGAACGTTTTGGAATCTCCATCTCCTACATAATTCGGATATATTATACCGTGTAAAGATTCCGATCGTTGGAACATTTCGACGATAGCTCCACTTCCATCTTCCCCGCTGAGCCCTCGTGATTAGTTTGACATTTGGTTTCATGAGTTTCAGCCCATTCTTTGTACTCGTCAGTGTCAGTTCTTTTTTTCCCAAAATCCGCAAGCCTTACAGTATTTCGACTTTATCAAAACATCGACCACTTTACCAGTAAACCATCCGATAAGCGAGACAAAACCAAAGAGCGATGAAAAATCACGCTTTCTCCATGAACCATTACCAGACACTGTAATACCATCTTTCTGTCTTTTCTTTTCACTTATTTTTTTTTCTTCTTGAGCTGTTGTTTTCATACTTCTTTGGTAAACTTCTTCTGCTCCAATAGCGAGTCTCTTTACAACTTTATCGTAAAACGATTGAAAAATTGACCGAGGCAAATTCATGTATGCACAAAACTTCATTATGCCATTCAATCCTATACCAAAGAGCCGTATAGCAAGAACAATTCTACGATTAATATCCTATCCTTTTTCAATAAATAGAGAGCTAGGAATAGATATACTGTCACAATTTTTGCACAAAACCACAATTTTGAAACCCAAGCCTCGCATTCCAGATTCTGCAAACGTTACTTCCAATTTGGACTTTTTACACACTACGACTTGCGATAACGCGGAAAACACTGCTAAAAAGTTTAAAATTCTATAGCTAAAACCTTCATCAACTTGAAATTCATCGGGATCAATAGGTAATAATTTTTTTGCCGATGTCCCAGCCTTTTCAATGTTTGGTTTTTCTAACGCGTAACGGTTCAATGGAGGGGACGCTTTGAAATGCTCCGTCTTCTCGAATTGGAGTTATTTCCGCGTCCGGATTTCTTTCCAATATATTCTGGTTTTTTATCATTCATTTTGTTTAATATACACTTATTGTTTATTATTCATTATAAAACAACTCAATTTTTAATGAATATTTATAAAAAAAAGAAAGATCAACGTAAAAAGCAAATCGGAGAATATAACTTGGCGTCACTTCGCAGCTGTACTGACACACATACACGTATATTATAGTGTATGTTATAGCATCAGCGCACCCTGGTGACCTACAACGGTAACCTAATGACCGTCTACTCTCTAAGTAAGAGAGGCACTTTTTATTTCAACAGGTAAAAACAAAAAATCGGAGCGTTACCGCATAAGCGCCGAACGCGTGCTCCGAGGCGCTGCGGCAAAATTGAAAATTGAATCTCTTAAATTTCTTTTTTGCCCATAGGACCAATTGGATATTGTTTTTATGACCCTAAAGTATTGTTTAAGTAAAAAAATAATCGATTTTTTCAAAATCCTAGAGTGGTGTTACCCCTTAAGGAAGGAAGTTTTTAAGGAAGGTACTTTGAGGGATGCGTGGGGCGCCGGGAGTCCCTATGCTTGTACACAGGCTAGCCGCACTGCTGCCAACCTAATTTTTGTATCTTCCTCTATATCTTTCTTCTTTCTGTCTCTCCTTTCTGCTCTGCGAAGTCGCCGCTCCAAAGGCTTTTGCGGCCATATCCTAAGGAATTCGACAAATTTTCATAAGTTAATTCGTTATATCTCATGATATGCGTGGTAAATCAGGTTCATCTTTTTTCTATGTCACTATAATATATAAGTCTATACTTGATCCAATTTTCAATGAGCCACCACTTTTTTAACTACATGATATTAAATCATTTTTCACGTCAAAACAGTACATGCCATAAGGCGCTGTGCAATTTGAAGGTAACTTTACGATTTTTTATCTCAGAAAGTAGGTGGTCAATCTTGTTTGAATTGTGCAGGTACACGCGGAATATGTTTCCAAAAGTGCTATTCAAATTTCTAAGACCTGTCATCTTTTTGAGATTCGAGCCCTCCCTTAAAAAATAATAAGGCTTGGTTTGTATCCATTGCGTACAGATATGCCAAAACGAAAAAGCGAAAACATTTATGAGTTATGTGCAACTGCCTCGTGACACCGCCAGGCGGCCATGTTTGAAAACGGTTGCCGGTTTCTTTGTACGGTGCCTCACGGTGTAAATAATATATTATTTAATTGCCCAGTGAATTATTGGTAAGTGATTGAACCCTTTTTATATATACAAGTTAAGTTTTCATTATTTTTTTAATGTCAATTTTAATCAGGCGTTACTTAATCTAGATTATTGCGCGAATTTAAATTATAAAATGATGTGACAGACTAATCTTTCATTTTCCTCATACGTCAAGTTTTGTTTATTTACAGAACGCTCCGATTTGATGCACTTTTTAATTATGGCATGTACTAGTTGCGCTGCGATTCCGATCACTCGCTTGTATGCCAGAATTTTTCCGTAAACAAAATACAGTACCAGACCAAATAAAGTACGCACTACTATAATTTTCACGTTTGCGCTAATAACGCTTCAGTAATGATGGATAAAAGAAGAACTAAGTAATCCAGAAGAAAGCTTACATGTCCGTTTTTATATTTCCACTGAATCAATATTGAAAATATTCGAAATTCGTGGAAAAAACGACTGAAACCTTTAGAGTAGCATATTTACCCTAGACAAAATAAAGTACGCACCTTAGTCTTTATATATTTTTTTGAATAACAAACACTTGGCTCCTGCTCCGCCATATTTGAAAATGATAACAAATATTTGCAGTAAACTGTGTACTAGTTACCAGTCGTTTGAGGAAGATTTAAGTATCATTTATTCCGTAGCAATCGAAAAATGACAAATTTCTTTTCAAAATATAAAACTCGTGAATAAACACCGAAAAAGGGTCTGACAAATAGGGAAATCTTTCGAAAGTATGCAATAAGTAAAAGTGAGGGTAGAAAAATATGTAGAGAATGTAAGAAGCTTGGTACAGTAGCTGATAAAACCGTACGCGGGAAGAGAAGAAAGACAAATGAAGTCGATGATCGCAGAATCATTATGGAAACAAACAAAAAACCTCCGCTTACTAACCGTGTGATTCGGAAAATGATGCAGTTTAACATTTCCGGTAGAACAATGCGCGGACGACTTTGGGAATCAAGGCTAAAGAACAGAATGGCACGGTGGCGAGCTTCAATTCGAGAAGTAAAAAAAATAAAACTTGATTGCGCTAAAAAATACCTTGACAGGCCGATAGAGTTTTGAACGAATGTGTCGTGGACCGATAAGAAAAAGTTTCATTCCATCGGTCCACACAACTTAATTTTTCGGCGAATTCTAGAGCTTTAATTTTTCCGCTTTTCGAATTGAATGGCGATGTTGTGCGTATCTATTCATTAATCCTGATTCGAGAAGTCATTAATGCACTGCCCTATTGGAAATGTTCAGCAGCATTATTTTTCGAATCCCACGGCTAGTATTCATAGGATTTCTGTTCGTTTCCGTATTGATTCTACGATCACCGACTACAGTTGTTCTGTTTTTTCTCCTGCGTCCGGTCTTCTCAGCTACGGTGCCAGGCTCCTTACATTTTTTACACATTTTTCTAACCTCACCTATACTTTTTTCATATTTACGAATGATTTTTCTATTGGTCAAACCCTTTTTTTGGTCCTTATCCATGAGTTCTCTAATATAAAAAGAAATTTCTACCATTTTTGAATTGCTCCTCAACAAATGATACTTAAACTGGTAAAAAGTTTACTGCAACTATTTGTTATCATTTTGAAATATGATAGAGCAGGAGCCAAGTGTTTGTTATTTAAAAAAATAAGTAAAGACTAAGATGCGTACTTTATTTTCTCCAGAGTAAATATACTACTCTTCAGGTTTCAGTCGTTTTTTCCACGAATTTCAAATATTTTCAATATTGTTTGAGAGGAAATATAAAAGTGAACTTATAAGTTCTCTTTTGGATTACTTAGATTTTATTTTATCCATTATTACTGAAACGTTATTAGTGCAGACGTCAAAATTATAGTGATGCGTACTTTATTTTGTCCGGTACTGTACGTGAGAAAGCAGAGGCGAGATTGAAGAAAATCGTATTTTTAATTCAAAGATTACTTTATATATTAATTTAATTTCGGAACTTATTCTGAGTACTATGATTAAAGGATTCATGTTTATGATGGAAGAATTCATTGACACAGAGGGATGTTGAATAATGGGCCAATCAAAAACTTGTTTTATTGTTTTAGTTAATTGCTCAAACGGGTGAGCAGAAAAAATGGGCTTTTTTTTGTAGATGTCGAATTATGCATTGGCCTTTATTTTCGGTATTTCACTTCGTTAATCGGCAAGAGGAATTTCCATTCGTTTGCTGCTCGTGCGCTCTTGTCATATCCGAACCGAACGATCGTTTGAATTCTACAGTGAAACGCATAACAATTCGAGTTTGCAGGAAAGTTTTCTCAACCGTAGCTTGGCCACAATTGACAGCATGTTCTTTTCTCTTTCTGCCCTTTCTCGCTGAACTCCCGTATATTTTCGTATGATGTTCCGCCAATCAAACGATCAAAAGAGAACGAGCATGCGAGAGATCTCATGGGAAAAAGCGCGCGACGAGTATCTCTTTCATTCTCTCTCTCTCTCTCTCTCTCTCTCTCTCTCTCTCTCTCTCTCTCTCTCTCTCTCTCTCTCTCTCTCTCTCTCTCTCTCTCTCTTTTTCTGCAAGATAAAACTGTTTTCTTACGTCCCGTTCGCTTTTTAATTCCCGTAGCCTAAGCTCTCTACTATTGCAACCTTTTGCCTATCTGTTTCAATGCAGATTCGATGTAACTTATTTTATGGACCTAGCAAGACGATTCTCGATACTCTCGTGCTTAGTATATTTCCGAGATTCTTGGACGTGTATAATGTAACCGTGAAATTTTAACGAGGTCGTGGTTTAGTTATGATCTCTTGTTATTATCTCGATCTTGATGCACTGAGAAAAAAGACACTAGTTCTCGCAACTATACACGTATAGTTGTCCGCTCTATGGTAAAATTTACCAAAAATATTGTTAGGACAATTATGTTATAGTTAATTGGACTATATCTGTAGTGTTCATCCAAACATATAATCCCAATGGTGTGGATAACCATGTGTTATTTAAAAAGGACTAAAAATCATAGTAAAAACCCTTACAATGATCAAATAATCCAAGTAACATTATAAGTAAGTTACTATGGATATGAAAAATATGGTATACTGTAGCATATTCATTTTTGGATTGACCTGCACTGAATTTTACCATTTATATGGTAATTAATATCTTTTAATGGATAAGCATTATTAAAATATCTCATAATAGTAACAATTTATGTAATGTTGCGGAGACTTGTGTTTCTAACTATCAATGACTATTTGTTGTCGTTATATCAACCATACCGCAAGGGATATTTATGCCGTTCACCTGAGTAAAAGTACGACGCGACAATGGTTTTTCTGCAAAAACGAAGTATTAATTAAACACATCTTTCCAGAAAGTAAAACGCACTTTTGATGTGTGATAATTAAGAACACGAGCAAAGTAAATTTATTAAAAAATCCAAAAATGGTATCCTCAAAAATTATCAATTGTCCTTACAATAAACATTACGAATCACACTATTTTGTATCCGCAAAAATGAATGTTACTATTAACGTATGTGCACATCAGGTTTTCTTATTAAAATGTGATAAATCTGACTAAACATTTTCATCTTATAGTAGCAATATAATATGTTTATGGCACCAAGGAAATATCTAGTATGGTCTACTTTAAATTTTTGCCAAGCGTACCGTGAGTATAGTCGAGAGTACTATTCCTGATCGTTAACGGTAATATTTATTTTAGGAAAAATATCACTATTATTTGGTAACAAATACGCAACATATGTTTGGCAAGATCATTGTCGCTGTTAATATATGCGCGTAATATAAACGACTTATAAAATACAGTAAATGCAACCATATTTTTTTGAGTTAGCGTTACCTTAAAAGTATTTCTATCCTCTCAGGGAAATATGCAAATATGGTACTGTGAACCATAAATTTTTCTCAGTGTGCTGAATTTTTCCATGGTACGAAAAGTAGTGGATTTTATGAATTAGTGTATGTAGGACGAAACCTTATGCAAATTCAAATTGTTGAAGCCATCATTTAGTTTTTGCTTACAATTATTATTAGCAATATCATGCTTTCATTTTTTTTTTTTTAATTATACAAATAATGAACCGACAACGATGGGTTCGCGGTCGGTGGATGGCTCCGGCGATCTTCAAAGTTGAGCAGTCTTGGGCGAAGCCAATACTTGGTTGGGTGACCGTTTAGCCATGCACCAGCTTGCGCATCCATCGCTGACTGGAAGGCAGCTCTTCTCAGTTTTTAATGGTGCTAAACAACTGAAACTCAGTAGCTCGTAAAAGACCACAACGGTATACGCAGGAACAATATAAAATAAAAATAAAAAAATTATAAGAATAATGAAATTTAATTAGAATAATAATTATTATCAACTCATTAGTCCATGAAAAGAGCTTCATCATTCAAATTCATTAAAGATAATGAATTTTATTGAATACAACTTAGAAAGAATTTAACAACTAATAGGCGACATTTATCTTAGAATAATTATTAATTTTCATAATATGAATGATGAAATTAAAAAAAAAAAAATAACATTATCATTAAAAATCTGAAATAATTAAGTGTTTTCGATTCTTTCAAGCACAACAAATTTTGAAAATAACGATCTGCCATGATTCGCCTATGACTATCTGCTTTACAACATTTATACAGGATCAAAATCCGTACCTTCTTTCTGCACTGGGTCTTTTAGGCCCATGGAGTCATATTATACAATGACGACAAATATCGGTACATCATACTCGGAGAGTTGGATAAAATACCAACGAGCAAGGATTACGAGGACGAGAGTTTCTGCTCATAAGGAAGCCGCGGGCGAAACTTCTCTCGTCCACGATCGAGTTGGTTATGAGCTAGAAATCCACCGGGTAAACACCTCTCGATTCATCCTTCGTATACCCGCGATCTTTGAAGTTATAGTCCCATTATAAACCAACTGATTTATGCTCGTAGCGTTCAAATTCTCATTATTCCAAATCAAACTTTACGCCCTATTATTCGGAAAGTTTTGTTTTTTTTGTACTATTTATATCTCCGTCGTGGATCGAAGCAGAGGAATCTTTTTCTGTTATATTCGTCGAAAATTTGGTTGTTCTGTGCCAGATGAGGTTATCGGAAAGAATTATTTAACGAGCTCTCAGATTATTTTGATTAAAATAGCAGAATTGATTCAAATAATTTATTCGCGAAAAAAGAACCGCATAATTTTTCATCGCACATTATTGAAAATTATCGGAAGTTAAGACTCGATTCTATTAAATACATCTATTTATATTTTATAACTTCATTATGTGCTGGATGAAACTGCCGGAAAGAATTATTCAACAAACCCTCGAATTATCGCGATTACTATATAGAAACTGGTTTTAAAAAAATTTTTGGAAAAAATCGGAGACGTTTACTTTAAAATTCTTTTAATTAAATATAATTATCTAATATAATTTTTTATAACAATCGAAGAAATGAAAGAGGAATAAATTCAAAATCGCTGATCTCGTAATATTCTGTGGTAACCTTTAGTTTTACAGAATTCTTCAGCTACGTTTTTTCTTCTGTAGACGACCGAATTTTCTCGTAAGATTTTCTTACCATGTTTAAATCGATGCGTCTTGTCGTATATTATGTACATAAATTCTTGACTTCGTGCTGAGTCTGTGATTGATAGATGCAGTGCCTCCCGCCTGTGGCGTGTCTTATTCATGATCGTTAACCTTTATAATTTTCTGATACCTTGGCACTTCCAGCAAGTAAGATTGACGAATAAATCTATGATAAAGTACAATTATGACCATTAAAGTCTAACGAATTTATAGATCTCAAAGTTACATAGAAAAAATTTGGGATAATTTTATTTCTGCTCCGGATTCTCTTCCATCTCATCTAGAATGTTTTTCATTAACAATTTATTGAACTCCAACAGAGGTTTATATCGATTTTAAAGTTTTTTTTTATCGGTTTGGGAGAGACTCAATATATCTTCACAGTTTTGGTACTTTTTTTATAATCAATTTTGAAAAATTTGTTAGGAAGTAGTGGCAACTCTCAATTTTGATTACAATTTATAGTAATATCGAAATTTCTCGAAAAGAAACTATTTATCAAAATGCTATTTATAAAAAAGCATAAAAAATTAAACCGCTTACTTGAGAGAGAATGAAAGGAAAAAAAATAATTTGATCAAATTTACACGGATTGCCCAAAAATTGCATGAAATTCAATTCGAATGAGAATGATCTCCTCCTGACAAATGAAATGTCAAAAATGCCAATGAGATATAAAATGTATCAAGCAAGTGTATCTAATCATTTTAATGTACATTATTGTATCCATTCATTGGTAGAGAGGATCGAAGCTTTTATTGGATTTTGTGGTGTTGGTAGGAGCAGTTGCAGCGGAAGATCGGGTACGACCAAGCGTGTTAGAAATATTGTGGGGATAGAGTAGTGTAGAAGTCCTTAGGAAGGGGTTGCAAAAGGACATCCTGGGGAAGTGTAGAGAAAGGAAAGGAGAGTGAAGACGGAAGCAAGGAGTGAAGGTATTTCTCAAGACAGAGGGAGGGAGGGAGAGAGAGAGAGAGAGAGAGAGAGAGAGAGAGCTCAAGCTTTGGTACAAGGGTAGGTAGATCGACGTGCTATATTGTGATGTAATTAGGTTGTCTGGAACACTCACGTCACGTCATGGAGCGAGAGCTGCTGATGCAAGGCGGATGGAGACATAATGCGAGACCTTCTGTATAAGAGCTCCACAGTTGGCAATCTCTGCGAAGCCTCTTGGGGAGATTCAGCTCCTTCGTAGTTGCTTCATAGAGACCATGCTGTATAGTAGACTGCACATACCGTTCTACACTATAATGTGTACACTTTGTCACATAGCGTTGCCTAGACGCAGCAATAGCTGAGAATCGTGATGTAGGTGTGTGCATGGCGTGTATGGTGGTACACGTTGGGAGGAGAACCTCCAAGTCCACCAGTAATCATACCACATGTTCATTAACATTTCCATCATATAGTCTCCGGAGAGAAAGACAGGGGGAGAAATGAGCGAATTCATACTAGCACTAATTATTGTTATTATTATTAGTAGTCTCTCTCTGCTCTTACGCGTGCTGACTAATAATAATATAAATAATTACTTATTCCGGAAACGTTAGAGAAAAAGTAATTATTGCACAAAATGGTAGTCAAGTAAACTTTATTTAACATCGTGTATGGTTGCATTTGGAACATTTTTCTTACGTTTTGGAAATTAATTAATACTGAATAAATCAGAGCTAATATATATTTTGGATTGTTCGTGGGAATATCTGGAGACGCAGCAGCGTCTTGACGCCAAGTATTCAAAAGATGGTGTTGAACGTCCAAAGCAAGACGCGCCGCATATCTATACTCGAGATTGGGTTAGAATTACTCATTATCATTCCATGATCTTCAATAATAAAATTTTTGGTTCTATCTTAAATACTTAGGCTATCAATAACCACATAATGTGCTTTTAAACACAATACTTTTTTTTAGTCTCTCTGCAAGCTGATTAATTTGTTTCTGTTTTATATTCCTAGAAAAGAACTCGAATGTAACATTACAAAGTCTAAGACAATATTTCCATCGCCATCTTGGATCGAAATTCAAAGACGATACTAAATAGGATCGAAGAACTCTTACAATATTCTTATGATGCAGCTGTAGTATACACAGCAGCGAAAAGGACCCGTTACCAAAACCCTGGTAGTGTGTATCCACTTAGGACGATGGAACGAGTAAATGATGGGTTATTTTGACTATCGCCTCTGTCCCTTCTCGAATCTCCTCTTGGATCACCTCGTCGTCTCTTGAATTCTCTACCTCTCTCGTTTATTCTCCCTGTGTTTTCTTCTTTTTTTAATAATTTTTTTTTACTCGTTTTTTTCGATTCTCTGTTTTTCGTATGGTTTCGTAATCACAAGGTCCTCGCGGGGTCCACGCGAAAATAATATACTCCGTGCAGGCATCCGCGAATTATGAGACTCTTTCAAGTATATATGTATGCAACGAAAAGATGGCGATTGATCGGGACCCAGTCAATTGCAGCAGCATCAACGACCAGGAGCATACACATAGTACGCACCCAAAAGATCAGTGCCTCCCTGAGGCATTGCCGATGCAAAATATAATTTGATCGCGATTCTTCGTACTCTACGTTTCTTATTTTTACTTCCCCCCCCCCCCCTCCCTCCCGCCCATGCAAGATTCAGCTCAAACTGTCCTTTAAGGTTTATTCATCTTCCTGGAAATAAATTTGTCGTTGTCGTAAGATTTATCCGCGGTTGACAAATATCGTAAAATTTTCTCCAACGTGCCGATTCTTTTTTGCTAAATTTCTGGGATCAGGGATATTGAAATATCGTTGTCTCGAAAATACTGATTTATAATGAAAAAAATGACTGGTGCAAAAGATTTTCAAATACTCTGAAAAAATTTTTCGATTATTTTAAATGAGGTTCTGATATTGTAAATAGTTGAGTAAAAAATGATCTTTCTTATTCTCAAAAAATGATTCAATTTTGCCGATTTTTTGTTTTTTAATTTGCGATTCTTTTACGAATTATTAATTCTTTAGAATTTTTTTAATTTCGAAAAATTAAAAACTAAGTGGGATATGCCGCAAAGGGTTAGGAGATTCCGAAAGCAAAACGGAATGAATCTTTCTGATATTAAATGTGACGTATCCGGATATAAGATGGAAATCCATTGGAACGATCAGTGATTAGTTTTCTGTTGACGCGCACATGCCAATCTAACTAGTAAAAAAGAGAGGCAACTTTTTCTTCGTGACACGACATGTAAAGTATAACGAAATATAATGTATTTATAATATATATAAGTATACGCGGATCGCGAAAGGAATATTCATGGGGAAGTTGGGTTGGAGGGAACGGAAGACTTTACACGAGCAAAGAACCGAAGTAAAATCGAGTTCTGGCATTCAAACGTTCGCGTGGACGATTCGCGACAGGCCGCGCATTGGCAGGCGTAATATTTTTACTTTGGAAACTAAGATTGCTTTCGATTTTTTTCCAGTGAGGGGCTTGGAAGAAGAGACACGTCATTTTCCTCCAAAGAGTTCGTACACGCCGTGAAAATGACGAGAAAAATAATTCCACCTCTCTTTCTCTCTCTTTCACTCTTTCTTGGGCTCCTTGTATTGAATATAAAAACTCAATCGCTGCCATAAAAATTCCGATTATCGAATTTTCGAACTCTCGTAAACACATTCAACATTTTCTTGCTCGCGTGAGAATTCTTCTTAAAATTAATGACTCCAGGTCATGAGAAATCTAAGGAAAAGCTACAAAATGCCATATTTTTTATGCCATTTTGCTTTTAGTAATGCGAATAGGGAATTATCACGCATATCTGCCTACGCAAGTATCATCAACTCATCTCATTTCCACAGCTTTCTGGCTCACCAATTTACAAGAAAAAGTAGTAGGTTTTAAGCACAATCCTTGCTCAAGTATTCCTATTTTCTTGAGTGTTATTATGACAAAGACATAATTCAAAAGTAATCTTATAGGATTGACGCCTTTTTAATTGTCAGGTTAAAACACGCTGCAGGATACTCAATGGCGTGACAAGAGTAACGAGCCACTCGATAAATAACTGTCGATCGTGTCGAGTTTTTTTATATATATACGTAACTTACCTCTTATGATGCAATCACGTGTGTTTTAACAATATTTATGCATATCCTGTATGTACATGTAATTCTCTATCTTTACGTATCACATGTATGCAAGATCCTCGAGAGATTCCTGTAAATACCGTAAATAAGTTTTCTTCTCACTCTCTTACTCTTCCTCTCACATTTCTCCTTATTCCCTCTCTCTCTCTCTCTCTCTCTCTCTCTCTCTCTCTCTCTCTCTCTCTCTTTCTATTTCTCTTTCGTATTTAGTGTGTTTCGCTCGACAACACACGTTAGATGATTGGACATCTTATCTTAACTGCCGAACGCATTGGCGCCTTTTCTAACTCAATCACCGTCAAATGCGTCGTACTTTAAATCCCGCAAGCTAGTAAATGAACCTTTCCAAGCATGGACACACGTGCACTCGTACATTTCAACGTTCCACTCTATACATGCACTTGTTACTTCGTAATACCATATGTGCAGAAATTTGTAGGTGTGGAAATTGCCTACGTTCCAATCATGTTTCGACTTTGAAATTTATTGGAGGATCGCATTATTAGCGAGTAATTAGTACATGCCCATGGTGAAAATTGGATCATCAGAATTGCATGATGATGTCAACATTGGAGCTTCCAACTTGGAACAAATAACTGGTACTAAAAGTATATCTCGATAAATTTCAAAGAAACATATAAAAATGTATATAATTTTGAAAATTTGATTCTTTAGGGCATAAAATAACTAGTGTGAACTGCGAACCTATATAATGTTCAGAACTTTGAATTACTTTGTGCAATAACAAAGATCCTTTGATACATGAGAAAATACACATACCCGTGGAGAGTAGGACGATAAGAGACATGGAGTGGAGCAAAGATTTCGTCGACTTCCTTGACAAGAGGGAGAAGTTAGTTTCATCAATTCCCTATTCTATGAACGGAGGTTGCGAGGCTTCCAAGAGTAACTTTGCTATATAAGAGACTGTGATTAGGGCGCATTTGTCAGGGTGCGAGAAACAATCGTATTTCCGAACGAATTACTACCGACGACCCATGCAATATCGGCACGGATATTGTTTTGCGAAACATCGAATTCCGGTTGGGGTGATAAAATCACCCTAAAGTTTTGTATGGTTCTAGCACATGGCATACATATCTGTGATATATATACGATACACGGACTGGTGTGAATTTGGACCATTTAGGTATTTTAGAATATTTCACTTTTTGACTTGAAAATGTGTTTTTAAGTTTGAACTGAATTATTATCCTATTGAAGAACAATGTTTCCAACTTTAAGGAACCAAGGGAATTTTTACAAAAATAAGTTAACATTAACAAAGGTCACAGTTGATACCAATTTGCACAAATTCTGCACACAAATGTAAATTATTTATTCATGCAAATACGTATATCTTACATTAATTGTTCATAGGTGTACAAAACATTCTGGAGACGATGTGACGCCATAGAGCCATTGTTATCGCGAACTATGGTGAAATATAGGACTGTGAGTGCTGCTGGTCGGTTTCGTTCCAGAAGTTGTAGCACATGAGCGATATATATATATAGAAATCAAGAGAAGGTGAGGGTTGGTTATTGTTATTTGGAGCGATCCAGACCATATACGGTAACTATTATACTGATTATTCCAAAAGTTGCCTTAACGGACAACACCACTGTGACCCCCTATTTTTTTCACATTTTTCAAGAATTTTTTTTTGTGGGAAAAAAAGAGATATTCGAAAAATTTTTTTTGGGTTTTGTTCCTTGTTTATTAAGGTATCAAAAAACATTTTTTTCACATTTTTCACGCCGCATGGTGGCGCTGGGGAAGCTCTCGCGTCATCTCCGCAGTGGTTCGCGGCACGCAGCAGAACTCTCTTCAACGTCGATCTGAAAAAAAATACCGAGTGTTTTCATTAATAATATGATATTTTGAAGAGAAGTACATAGGGATTTGGAAAAATATTGATTTTTAAAAAATAGGCACGCCTTTGAAATTAAAGAATGATTTTTGAGCAAAATTTCTCGTCGAAAATAGGCTATAACTTTTATAATTATTGAGATATCGAAAAAATCTTATGTACTTCTCTAGATAATCTACTTTTATTGATACAGTAAAAATTTGAAGTCGATCGGATAAAAATTGCTCGAGTTCTGCTGCGTGCCGCACTCAAAAAAGTGGTTTTGAGAAAAACGCGTTCAAAGTTGGGACCCCGAGCGTCGCGGACCGCTGCACCGCTCCACAAAATATTCAATATCTACGAAAATAATTATTTTTTCGACCTGGGTCCAACGGCATTTCAATCTTAAAAGTATTTTAGATTTTTTAAAATGGTTTTCAAAAAATCGATTTTTGTTGTCCGTTAAAATTGTATTGCAAAATTCTAAGACGGAAATTAGTTGGTCATTTTTCTGATGCTCCGTTTACGAGATATCAATCCATTGATGACAATGCAATCCGGTGAGCTAATACAAAGGAGTGGATGTGGCACGTGAAATGAAGGACACCCGATCCCGATTGAGTTGTCACTAATTAATTAATTGCTTATGAATGGCATATCTTAGAGAAAAATTACAATGTATTTTTCTGTTCAGTATTTAAAAATTTACTCATTTTCAAAATTCGAAACTCACCTTTGGAAACCGCTGTACATGGAACAGTACGCAAATCGAGCATAATTCTCACGAAGGCAGTCTATCGTATTCCCAATTCTCTGTTCAATTTCGCTCTCTTTCGCGCGCTCTCTTTACGAGCTTATAATCCTAGGCCAAGTTAAATCAAGGTTATACAGTATTCTAGTGGCAAGCGAGGGTTGTTTTCTCGTGCAAATCCCCTTTCGCACAACAGAAAGAGACGGCGGCCTACCAAGCATGGAAATACAATTACACCATAACGCTGGAATAACGTTTCTATGTGCGAGAATCGAAGACCGAATGAGAAAAAGGCCAGTGCAGGGAAAAGGGAGTAAAAGAGAAACATTGAGGTAACGACGCTTGATTGTATCAGCTAGAAGCAGGATATTCTGTTAAAAAAACAATATTAAATCGACAAACGTGGTTACGTTCGCGTCAAAAGAGCAGAGTTTCTGTTTTTCTTCCCCTCGTCAGAGGAATAAAGCGACAAATACTTGTGAATCAAAATTACAAATAAAAAGTTCAATAGCCTCAATGATTTTTATATTAGAAGCATGTGCTGGACTTTTTGCAAGTCACTATCGTACCGTTTAAATACACCAACTCAAATCAATAAGAAATGTGCACTTTTTCGGATTTTCATGCACGATAACATTTTTATATTAGGCAATTATTAATTTGTCGAAAATCTATCTTGGATAACAGAAACGAGTACATCTAGCCAAATATCCGCTTTTTCGTTTCATGGATATATTTGTAAATAGAAGTTTATGCTGCTGAATGCACGGAATGAGATGCAAACTGCAAAAAAAGAGGAATTTATCACACTTTGAATAATGATTGAAATAAAGTTAAGAGGAAACCGGCTAAGAAACGAGTCTAATTCGTTATAGTGACATTTCTGAAGGTCCATATGTCGGATCGCCTACTTACGCATGTATCCTGCTTATTAGCGATATCAGAAGAGAATCGTGTCGAGTGAAATAAAATTAAAAGGAAATATAATAAATGACACCTGATCGCGAGACGATCGGGCGTGATTACCGTTATAAAATCAGGATATGCTAAAAGTGATATCGATAACTCTAGATTTATACATGCTGGTAGGTTGATGATCAGCTTTAAAGTGATGGAAAAATTAAAAACTAGGAATTCTCTCCCATCTTTCAGCTACTGTACAGACCGGTATGGCAAATAAGCATTATCGCCATTTTGAAAGAGAGAAAGAGAGAGAGAGAGAGAGAGAGAAAATGAGACAACCTGCAACTTCAAGACCATGTCTCAAATTATGTCTTGCAAGCATACGAACTTGGACCACCGAAATCGGGAATTAATCAATAGTCGTAAACATGTTCGACGAAAGATCGACAAACGATCATTCACAAGTCTTCAAAAGTCAAATATATTTTCATTCACAAGTCTTTATATCGAAACAGCAGTATTATTTTTCACTGGTAAGATTCAATCTCAACTTAATTACAAATTTTTTAGTTATTTTTTTTCATTTGTAAATTAATTAACTAATATTTTGTAAATGAATTGAAAAAATCTTTCAGTTAATCCTTTATTATTCAATCAATTCATTTCATGAAAATTTCTTTTATTCAGATCGCTGGGATCTCTATTGAGGAACCTTGGAATGTAAGTTGCCGATCGTTTCGATAATTCATTATTATTGCAAGAATATCAATAACAATAAATTTCAAACAGTAATTGTCGAGATATACCTTCCAGAAATAATGCATGCATGTATATTATTATTTAAAGTGATCTTTTTTGAGAATTTATTGTAGGCAGTTTGTTATTCGATTAGCATTTGTTATATATATATATATATATATATATATATATATATATATATATATATATATATTCCGCACACCCTATATATGTTGTAACGCTTTTACTTAACAGTGAGTGTTTCAAATACTTTTCTGGTCAATGTCGGGCGCCAGCCAATGGATCGCACATTGATATATTCATTAGACACTCTCCAGAAATTTGACCCCGACTTAACCGGCTCATAAATAATAGAGGGCGTTGGTTCTCCGTCGAAATAAATTAATATTTATAAAAATCAAATCATGGGATCATAATTAATTTATTTAACTACTCCAATCTCAATGTTTACATATGGTGAAAATGAATATTCCCGTAATTACACAGTAAACAGTGGATTTTATAAATTATATAGTACTTTCATACATGATTTGAATTTTGACAGTTGGCTTAAATTAATCGTTACTACTTATTGCATAATAACTTCATACTCACAAACCCACAAACATAACAACCCACAAAGACTCTTCAAGAAATATATTTCTTATATCTAAACCCTTGCCTGGCGAAATTAGAAAATTAGAACCCCTCTCGGCAATTTTGGACTCATAATAAATCAACAAATTCCAATATTTAATTGAAATAATATTCCAATTTTTCTTGGAATAAAATATTTAGAGTATAATCCAAATATTTTCCATAAAAATGAGATGCGCAACCAATGCTCAACAAAAATCACAAGACTGGAGCAAAACGACGCTCACCCTTCGATTTCAGTAGAGATTTCTCCGGCAATTGACCTTGGAATTTTCTCTCGATGATGTTGGCTCTGCCGAATTCTTGGATGAGATTGGCAATGGCTCTGGTAAACAGCCTCTCTTCACTGATGCCAGAAATAAGAGTAATGACAATTTGAATTTTTCTCGTCCTCCTTATTCCAAGTTCTAGCTTGTCACCCCTCGCCTACTCCAAAAATGATCGATAACTTGACAATCGATTGATCGAAGAAGACAATGAATTGATTGAATCCAACCTTTACGAAAATTCTCTGTGACCCTCGAGAATCTGCAATGTTGACCAATCTTTTCTTGCAATGAGAGGTCCATTTACAGGTCATTTATCAGTTGTTAATCATCTGGATGAATATCCTGGAGTGCGACAGCTCGGGATGGGAGCTTCTAGTTAGCGACTGGCTATTTAACGTTTTAATTTTCAACGCTCTCTAATGTTAACGACGAAAGCGACACCGATGTTGGCTTAACCTTGACTCCCCTCTCGAACTCCTCGCTCCTCACCTGAACACGTGACTCTGTCGTTCGCTCGTACAAAATATAAACAAACTACATTGCTTAACCTCTTCACTGTGTATGACGCATATATGTACAAAAATGCTAATATCGTGGTTTCAATGAAATTTGGTTTCCCTAGGTTTTTAGGGTCGTTGAAACCAAATTTCGAATCGAAATTATAGAAATAGAGATGGCGGATCTAGTATGGCTCCCAAAAATCTTAAAAATAGTCCGACTGAAATGGAACTTGTGTTCCCGGGGTTTTTGGGGTTACTAAATCCAAATTTCGTATCGAAATTATGAAATCAACGATGGTGACGCCGAAATGACTGCCAAAATTTAAAACAATTATCCGATTAGAATGACAATTCATTTTCCTAGGTTTTTGGGATTGCTGAAACCAAATTTTTTAATAAAATTATGAATTTGAAGCTAGTGGCTTCGAAATCGTTGTTAATAATCTTAAAAATTGTCCGAATAAGATTACAGGTCAGCATTAGATAGTGAACTTATAAAAAAATATATAATTCACGGCCATGGAGTGTACCACGAGGAGGTTGACTGACAAAGCACTGCATGTTTTAGATTTTTTGATCTTTTCTTATTTCTCATTTTTCCATTTTTTATCTTTCATTATCTGCTTTTGTTTGAAATGCTCGGCTGTCAGATTTTATTTAAATAAAATAACATTTTGCATTTTTGGTCCAGTATATTGGATTCTCCATTTTGAATTCCCAAAATTTAACATCAGATTTGGATTCAGCGACCCCAAAAACCACCAAGTGTCAGTTTTCATTTAACGGGACAGACCTAGTTAGAATTTTCGAAAAATCGATTTTTTTTTAATTTCATTTTCAAAAAGTAGAATCTCTTACGAACATTTTCCGCCCAGGTAAATGTAAATCGGACCATTATTCGCCGAAATACAAGACTTTGTAGCACGTCGTGTCTGAGCCATAGGTAAGCAGGTAGCGGACTTCAAGTGCGTTTTTCTCGAAACCATGTTTTTGAAGTCGGTGATCACTGTAGCTCGAGAACGGCTTTACCGATCGGGTTGAAATTTATATCACTTCTTCTATACATGGTAGTCCTCCATATGAACGAAGGATTTTTTTTTGGATAATTATTTTTATTTTTAATAGCAAAAAATGGAACTGATATTTTGGTCAAAAAAACACTTTTGACTTTTAACGGCCGCCATTTTGTGAAAAATGGAAATTTTTCAAAACCCTTCGTTCAACTGGAGCATTATATCATTAACTAAAAATCCCCTCCGTTTTTTTTGTTTCAGATGAGCCGTTGCAGCGTGAGCTTGATCACCGCAAACCGTGTTTTTTTTTGCAGCGTCCTCGGCAATTGACGGTCACCAGCTTATTTCGATATGTATTGCGTTGAAAAAATTGCAACATATACATTACATATGTATCTTTTAAACGGAAGAACTTTTGTTGTGAATTATTTTATCGTTTGACCAAAAAAAAATCGGAAAAAAGGCCTTTTTTTTGACGTTCCAACTAGGTCTGTCCCGTTAAATTAAATAACATTTCGTTTTTTTTGTCCGCCACATTGGATCCACCATTTCGAATTTTCAAAATGTTATATCAAATCCAGATTCAGCGACCCCAAAAGCACTTATACCAAAGTTTCGGTGTACTTTTGAAACAATTTTTTTTTCAACACATTTGTGGTACAAAAAATGTGTTATCGCCTCACAGGCAAGGGGTTAACGGTACGTATACCAACGCTAGGCTCTGTTCGACTTGTTCGAGGGAGGTTCTTATACGACGAAAAGCGAGCTTCCCTGTGCCGTGCCAATAGTATCCCATTTATGTGCCGTGGCAAAAATACCACGTCACAATATATACTGTGACGTGGTAATTTTGCCCACGTCCCAAAATGTTTAAAAATTGGCACGGCACGAGAGGGAAGCGTTTTTCGTCGATGAAGAATTTCTCTCGAGTACATCCAGAAGGGCCAAATGCTTGCGTATTTCTCACTTACTAATTTTATTCTGAATTATTTTATTTTGTACGAGCGAACGACGGTCTCTTATACCGAAGAACATCGGATTATCGTCGTTTTCGGGAGGTTTTATCGTCGAGGAAAGGCTTATGGCGAAGTTCAAGGTCATCAAGCGTGGGTCGCTAGCTCCATGCCCTCACCCTGAGCTGTCGAACTCAGGATGCGTCTTTCAGCATTCCGGAGATTGCCGTGTTCTCGTTAGAAGTCACAGTCATCATCTTATCGGGACGAAACATCGAATTTGCCGCTCAACGAATCTTTGAAATTACCGCTCAGCGAAACAAAAACTGTCGCTCGGAAATATCGTCGAAATTCAAAATATATCGTTGAGGTCAGGTCGGCGAGAGAAGACTCTAGAATATTCGAGAACAAACAGTTGCGATTCTCGTGAGGAGGCAACGGGTGGGGGGTTAGGACCCTAATTCGCGTATTGGCTCTCGGTACAATTATCGAGGACTCGAGTTTTGGGCAGCAACGACGGAGGACGTCTTTTTCTCGAGCCGTGGCCGTTCCGATCAAGAATTCGACGCCCCGAATTATCGATGGAGAGAATATCCGTGGTCTTTTTCCGGATCTCGTCCTACTGAAACTGTAGCGGTGAGCCGTCGTTTCGCTCTAATTTTGTTGTACCGTTTTGAGTAATATTCGCGAATAATATTTTGGAATTTTGAGAGTAAAAGAGTGATATTGTTTCGGGGTACGCACGCGTTTGGAAAATTTCGGTTACGTCTTGTCTTGCGATTTAATTCTTTCGCGAATTGTCGTTGTCTTTTATTAGTTTGAATTGCCGAGAGGAATTCTATTATATTCTTTTGTCCAATCTCGAGATCCATAGTTTATAAAAATTGTTATATAATTGTCGATGTGGATCTATATTATTTTATCGTTGGAAAGTACGTTAATGGAGTGATCTTTAACGTTACGCAATTTTGGTATGATAGATCGACTAAAAAGGTTACTTTATTGTTAATTTAATTTCGACGGTTAACAGAAGAACATTGTATTTCTGAATTTATTTTTTGAAACATTTTGTATCGAAATTTATTTTTCTTTTCTTTTATTCAATTGTAATTATTAAATTGTAAATTTATATTTTTCTGGAAAAACCAAATCCAATTTATCCTTAATTTGTTTTCACTGAATAAATATCAATTGTAATTCCGGATTTGTGTGAGAACTGAGAGTGATTAATTTTGTATTTTGTATTTGACCTCGCCCCTCTACCAAATCGTTTCAAACTACGGCTACGACCGGGAAAACATCTTTATTTGTTCTCGATGGTTTCGAATAAAATTTGTTTAAGAATTTTCTTAAACTGGCGTCCAGAGATTATCGAGAATAAATATATTTTGTGCGACTCAGGGGAAAAAGTCGTTACAATACATATAGATGAGAAAAAACTGTGGCAATGAGATTCAAAATAAAAATCAGAGAACTTGTAAAGTGTCAAGAAAAAAAATATTTCGAAGCGAATAATTATTTTGAAATATGATTGAAAAATGTTGCAGGAAAAAGATGCTAGCAAATTTGGCACTGAAAAATCCATATTTCTTTTCAGTAATTCAATTTACAATATCATATTCTCGAGGTAGATACTGAGTTATATCCAGAAAATACACGTTTTTTAATTTGCTTATTTTTTTTTCTGAAATCCCAAAATACAAACTAAAACAAAGAACCTAAATAATAGTAGGTATATTATGAAAGCAATAAATTAACAATTTTCGTTTTTTTTATTATTTATTGTCATAGTTGATTATGCTAAATTGATCACAATGAATAAAGGTTTTTTAAAAACAGGCGCTAATATTTTATTGATGTTCATGTTTGACAGTTTGTAAGTAGGAAAAATGGATATATCTTGAAAATAAAACGAGAAATGCTTCTAATTATCAGAGGAATACTTTCACGATGATTTCATTGAATTATTCTGGTAAAGCAGAAAATTGTCTATAAAAAACTCTAGGAAGTTTGTCCGTAAAATAAGCGATTTAAGTGTGATTGCCGTTTGATTTGAAAAAAATTGTCATTAATTGAACTTTGAACAGCAATAGCATTTGAATGTTTGTTCAGAACTAATTGCTCATAAGGATGAATTTTGCAGGGAATTCAATTCTCTATAAAAATCTATTAATGGGATTTCTGTCCGATTTTTTTACAAGAGTTATAATACAATATTTAGAGATCCGATTATTTTCTTGTGTTATTTTTATGGGAAATCTTCAAATGCGATGCGCTGATCGAAATAATTTTATTTGAAGCTCCCCTTCTATCATGCTTCTTTTCTTTCCCTAATTCAAATTTTTTGTTGGATGCAAGCGAAAAAAAGTACCGATTTCTTTCCGCACACCTTAATACATACATACATATATATTGTGACGTGGTAATTTTTCCCACGTCACAAATTGGTTAACAATTGGTACGGCACGAGAAAGGAGCGTTTTTCGTCGCTGATGAATTGCTCTCGAACTTATCTAGAAGGGCCAAACGCTAGCGTATTTACTGATTATTAATTTCTTTTATTTTATAATTTTTTTTTTACGAGCGAACGACAGTCTCATACATCGAAAAACATCGAGAGAGAGAGAGAGAGAGAGAGAGAGAGAGAGAGAGAGAGAGAGAGAGAGAGAGAACATCAGAATTATCATCGTTGTCAGAATTGTCGTATCGTTGAGAGGGAAGGCTTGCGAAGTTTCGGTCGTCAAGGTCATCGACGGAGCGCGAAAAATCATATCGAGCGAGGGTCGCTAGCTCGAAGCCCTCGCCCGGAGCTGTCGAACTCGATGATGCGTCAATCAGCAATCGGGGATCTTCGGTAAACCTCGGACGTATTGAAAGTCATCGTTGATCAACGTCGCGCCCGTTTCGAATTCACACTCGAAATTCAAATATAATTGGCGAATAATAAAAGGAGAGGGCGAAGGTTCGAGAAAGTTCTAGATTTCCGTGAATAGGCGAAGGATGGGGGGATAGGACTTTAATCCGCGAAATCGCGCTTCGGGAAAATTATCGGGGACTCGAGTTTTGGGCAGCAGCGACGGAGGACGTCTTTTCTCAAGCTGTAGCCGTCTTCGATCAAGAACCCGATGCCATCGGAATTATCGAGTGGAAGCGCATCCGTGGTCCTTTTCCGGATTTCTAATCTCTGAAACCGTAGCGGTGAGCCGTCGTTTCGCTTTCATTTTGTTTTGTTGTGATATCGTACCGTTCTGTATTCGCGAGTATATTTTGTGAATTTTGGGATTTAAAAGAGTGATATTGTTTCGGAGTACGTACGCGTTTGGAAAATTCTAGTAACGTCTTGTCCCGCGATTTAAAACGTTCGCGAATTGTCGTTGTTAAAGTTCTATTTTGAATTCTCGAGAGGAATTCTAGTATTTGATTTAGCTCAATCTCGAGATCCATAGTTGTAAGTTAAATTATTATAATATCGAGCCGAAAGGCAAATATTTTTGTTATAAAATTATTTTCGAACACTTGAAAATTATAAATTCTTTTAACTTATCGAATGTCAAATATTGAGAACTATTGTAAACTGTTGATATAATATTTTTTCCGGAAATCTTATTTTATTCAAAATTTTAATGTCATTTAATAATAAAAGCTATTGTAATTCCGGAGTTAGATTGTTGGTGTGAATATTTATTTTGTATAATTGACCCAACCTCTCTACCACCATTGGTTTAAAATACAGCTATGACCGGGAAACCTTATTATTTTGTTCTCGATAATTTCAAATAAAATTTGTTTAAGAATTATCTTAAACTGGCGTCCAGAAAGTATCGAGAGCAAATATTATTTGAAGCGCTTGACGGGAAAAGCGTTACAGTATATATATATATTATAGAGCAGCATATTGAGTATTCGTGTAAATTCAGACTCGTACGGGCCGCTCATAATTACATTTGAATAACTACTGATGACCATGAGCGTCACCCTGAGAAACTAGTGTGTTGAACATTCGACGTTAAAATTCGTCGAAAGCCATAAAAAACAGTTATATGTATATACATACACACATATGTATAATTTCTTCAACTCACAGTCAGTGTGTCGACGGTAATATTATGAGAGGATAGAGAATGAACAAGTGTGTCTCTAGTAATGTTGCGAGGACCTGTCGCGTTATATATTCGCGCAAGATGAAAAGAGAAAAGGCGGCAAGTAGTAAAGGAATGAAGGAGATCGAGAAATAAGAAGAGAACGTGGAATTTATGGTCAACGATAGACTAAAAAAATGTATACTCGCGCATATACTTATTTATGGGGCGCTACTAATGCGGAATATAACGCTCGCTCGCGCGTGGTGAGAGAGCTGTGTTCTGCGGCATAAAAATGGGAAAGGTGATATATAGGTATTATATAGTACTGTTTGCATATATAAAGGATGTCCAAAAAGTGCTACGCATGCTGAGCTAAAAATGATAATGAAACTGTGGCTATTAATCAGATTGTAAAGTTGTGAAGACAAAAGTCCTTAGCCATTTCTCTCTGGGATGCATCGTTTAGAGAAAATTAAGTTTTAAAGATATTGAATGCATTCGGTGCATCTCCGCTGCGTACTAGATTGGCTGTCCATTTATTCCTCAATATTTTCTGAATGGTAAGTTGGGGAGCAATGTTGCTCAGTACTTTTCTATTGAGAATTGTGTGGTCTGTATATCCTGACAAGGTGGGCGCGATAGATAAGTGAACTTTTCGAACACTGTATAAGTGAGTAATAACAATTGTATACATATGAATTACTGTTTGGATCTAATATAGTTAAGTGTGTTGGATACACAATCGCAACAATAGGGCAACCAAGAGGCATAAAATAAGAGTCATTGGCAAAAAAAATGACACGAAAGAGAGAGAGAGAGAGAGAGAGAGAGAGAGAGAGAGAGAGAGAGAGAGAGACAAGTACATTTATATATATCTGTCAAAGACGAGATCGCTTCAAGACTCTTTTACAGAAAGGACCGCAGATCCCAACTGTTTTCGAAAACTTTTGAAAATTGTTTATGTAATATTCAATTAGTCATAGCATTTTGAAGCATCATCCGGGTTCCCGTATTTTTTATTTTTTTTTCTTTCGAACGTGACTAATTAAAGGTCGTAGCTTAGCGCGTATTGAAAATATGAATATTTTATTTTTCCGTTGCATCAAAAAAGTGTGGCTTTTTTTGTACACATTTTTTATGCTCATATGTTTTTTTCGCATTCGTCGTCTAGTGATACTAGTAACACTGATAAAAATTCTGGTGATATTTGAGATCGTTCGTGAATGTGACAGTAACCCATAATATTTCTGAACAGCTTTGACTTTTTGTTTATAGAGTAACAGTAGCGAGGTTATAAAGATCGTGAATGTAACAGCTGACCAATTTTTTTCGAATCTTATAGAGCAGTGATAAAAATAGACCAGCATTTTTTTCAAATCAGTTTTGACTTTTTATTAGTGGGACAGCCGTGACTTTTGTTTAGTAGATCATAGTGATAGTGCAAGAAGTAAGAGTCATTTATATTAATTATGACTACCCTCATCACATCAGTTTTGATATTTAGTTAGTGATAGTGCGGGAGTCAAGTGTCATTTCGTTTGAATATACTTTTCTACCGACCTAACGGTTGACGGGATTTTCGGACGGTAAAAACCCAGGTTGCCCTATTATGGACTATGTTTTTAACTTTTCTCCTACGTGGATTACATTTCAAGTAAATAACAAGAACCACTCTGTGGTTTTCTACACTGAAAAAAAGTAAAGTATTGCCAACTACGCGATGAGGTTGGACGATTCCCGTTGCGCCAATGGTCATATTACGTTCAACTAATCACTCACCCGGTGGTTGATTTATCGAAAGTCATGTCGTTGAGACAACTACGCTACGATTTTGCCGCTAAATTTTAATTTACGTGAGTTGTGTATTTCATGTGATACAACCGCAATAAATAGTTACAATGAAGAAAAAAACAAAACTTGAGACACAGAATCGATTGAATTTGAAATAATCACACGGAGGTTGAGTTGTATACGGTTTGTCCGTGACTTAATAAAATACTAGCATCGAATAAACTTCTTCACGTGAACTGAATTCAATGACATCATAGATCAACGGAATATAATTTGTGATTAAGCTAATTACCTAGTAGTAATTTGGATGAAATCTTTTGTTACTATTCGAACAAATAAACCTTTTGCTAAAGCTAGTACAATTTCGTTGCGCAAATAATAAGTTTTGTTAAAACGAATTATATTAGAGTCGCGGTAGCGACTCGAGACAAGTACATTTACGTATACTATAAGATGGCGAAGACGAGTCACTACTAGAGTCTTTACAGCAAGCAGAGCGGTTTCGAACAGTTTTCGAAAATTGTTTCGGAGATATTTAATTAATTACAACGTTTTAAAAGATGTTGTTAGTTCACGTATTTTTTATTTATTTTTTTCTTTCGATCGTGACTATTTAGAACTCTGTAGCCTAACGCATATTGGAAATATTAATATTTCATCCGTCCAAATCATAAAAAAAAGGTGGCATTTTTCGCACACATTTTTTGACGTTTGGCGGTTGCTGTCTAGTGACACTAGTTATAACTAGAAATTTTCAGGTGATATGCGAGACTGTGTTCGTTGATGTGGCAGCCGATGACTTTTCTTCAGGATGTATAAGTAAGAGTGACGGCTGTGAGTTTAGAAAAAAGATCGCGGGTATACTAGTGACAGTTGAGGGGTTAAAAAGAAAGGTTATAAAAATCGTGGGTGTGAAAGCAGATAATTTGATTTTTGGTTAGACATATTCGAGATCAGGACTTTAAACGCGTATTCGGTGACCATTTAATATCTTTATTGTAAGGTTATAAAGATCACGATCAGTTTCAACTTTTGATTAAAGTGACTTTTATTATATTATCGGTAGAAGAGTGATAGTGCAAAAATAAAGATTAAATCAATAAATAAACTTTTGAACAATGTCTAAATAAATAATTTTGTTTATTAACCCTAGCCCCAACAATCCATTTTTCCGAACGTAAACTCTAGAACGGAGTCGAAAACGGTGCCTCTTCTCTTTTACCATAAAATGTTTCATGAATGCAATAATAAAGTTTATTTAGAAACCATTCTCTTTGTTTTTTTTTTGTTTGATAACTAAGAGAATGGTATATGATAAACTCGTATTCGGTGAATAATTGATATCTTTGAACAGTCGTGAGGTTATAAAAATCGCGGTCAGTTTCAGTTTTGGTTAAAAAGTAACTTTTATACCTAGCCAAAAACAGCATAAATGCTGTGAAAAAAGCTGAGACAAGTACATTTATGCCCCCCCAAATAGTCGTTCCAGTTAATCCCCCCCCCCCGCCACCCAGCGCCAAAATACCGATCCCCCCACAAAAATGTACAAAAACCCTTCTAAGTCGTTGATGCAAAGATCTCCCCGCACAAAAATCCTTTCTAAAACCCAACTCATCATACAAAGTTTTATGGGTAACCGCTCTCATTACCTTATTAAATTAAGTCAAATTGTACAGAGGTGATAATTTCATTCTCGTAAATGTTGTGGGTTCACAAAAAGTTGATAAATAAATAAAAATCTACTAAAGTATATGTGGCCAAGTACGTGGGATTTTATTATGTTTATAAAATCTCCAATTGTGATCGTATGCCATTTTTCTAATTAATGCTTTATTACAACAAATTATTATCCTATGACTTGGAACTACAAGGGCTTTAAAAAAAATACAGAATTGCATTAGCTTGCGTGAGCTTGAACGCTGCCACACTCTCATTTGTAATATTTGTAGTACAGTTTTATTGGTAACAAATTGATAAAAGTTTACTATCATATGTAGAGCGGATACGCACAGAGTACTTGTCCGGCCCGAAAATTTTTCGACTCGTCAGCTAAAAATATGCTTTTTTGTTCGCGGCAAATTTTTCAACCACTCCGAACATTCGGATCTCCTGATGCAGATTCGAATCTTACCCGCCTTGGAATGCAATCAATTGATGACCGCTTTTACATGGCAGGCTTATTTCGTTTTGTGAAACCTGTTGTAGTAAAAACCGGTGTAAAAGTGCGTGTAAATGGTACCGGATTACTTATTTCGGGTGTACAGTACCGTTTAGACGCTCTATAACTCCAGTTTTCTCCCGGATGTTACAAAACCGGAATAAACGTGCCGTGTAATAACGTGAGATATGCTCCACACGAGCATCAATTCATCGATAACAATTGGTTAAAGGAAAGGAGGATAATTTGGGATACAAAACAATCCCCATATTGTGATTCCAAATTAGCTGTGCTTACTTTACTAGTTAAGGCCAAAATGTATGGTAGATTAATGTTGACTTATGTGACAAATTTTATGAAAAAATTTCGGGCCGGACAAGTACTCTGCGTATCCGCTCTACGTACGATAGTAAACTTTTAGCAATTTATTACTAATAAAACTATACTACAAATATTACAAATGAGAGTGTGGCAGCGTTCAAGCTCACGCAGGCTAATGCAATTCTGTATGTTTTTTTTAAAGCCCTTGTAGTTCCAAGTCATAGGATAATAATTCGTTGTAAAAAAGCATTAAGGGACAATACCACTGTGACGGTTTCAAAAAATCGATTTTTCGAAAACCATTTTAAAAAATCTAAAATACTTTTAAGATTGAAATGCCGTTGGACCCAGGTCGAAAAAATAATTATTTTCGTAGATATTGAATATTTTGTGGGCGCTGGTGACGGCGATTCTAAAACGTTTCTGTGCATATCGAATAGCGATCCATACGACGGTTTCGAGATAAAAAAAAAGAGTGCATCGATCATGTCCAAAAACGTATGGGGACGCGCCTCCGCGAAATCGTGAAAAAAAAGGATTGTCTGGCAGAGGAAAGCTCACCGGAAAATTAATTGACGAGTTGAGCACATATTACGGCTTGGCTATTCGGAAAACCAGCGATGATGTTAACAAAATGAGGAAGGCAATTTGGGCAACTATCAAACATAAAATGTCCACAGACAGTGAGCCACAACATGACGATTGCCCGGAAGGAGCCGAGTCGTGGTGTTCGTGGCAGCGCGCGGTCGCAAATGGTGATATTTCTAAATATCGCCATAAACCGCATCTTCCTCAGGAAATATTGGAGGCAATTCAGCCAATCTTCGAAAATTTGAGCAGGGACGATTTGCTGCAGCGTTGTTTGAGCGGCTATACGCAAAACAATAACGAAAGCTACAATAAATCAGTTTGGGCAATAGCCCCCAAGTGCCAGTCCGGAAGCAAAAAAATCATTGATATTGCAACTGATATCGCGGTATTAGTGTTCAATGATGGCCTGAGAAGTCTCATGAAAGTACTGGAGACGTTGGGTATAACCATCGGCCCAAATTGTTTCAACTTTTGCGTTGAGACCAACGCAGCGCGGATCCAGCTCGCAGAGCGCTCGCTCACAGACGCTGCAAAAGAAGCGAGAAAAACCTTAACAAGTTCGAGGAAAGAATCAGGAGACAACGATTTGCTTCTTGAAGGCCAGCTATATGGTGCCGGCATCGCTGATTGAAGGTAAACAATTTTTTTTTTTCAATTTATAACATAAATTAACAAACCTAAAACTTTGAACGCGTTTTTCTCAAAACCACTTTTTTGAGTGCGGCACGCAGCAGAACTCGAGCAATTTTTATCCGATCGACTTCAAATTTTTACTGTATCAATAAAAGTAGATTATCTAGAGAAGTACATAGGATTTTTTCGATATCTCAATAATTATAAAAGTTATAGCCTATTTTCGACGAGAAATTTTGCTCAAAAATCATTCTTTAATTTCAAAGGCGTGCTTATTTTTTAAAAATCAATATTTTTCCAAATCCCTATGTACTTCTCTTCAAAATATCATATTATTAACGAAAACGCTCGGTATTTTTTTTCAGATCGACGTTGAAGAGAGTTCTGCTGCGTGCCGCGAACCACAGCGGAGATGACAGCACCTGACGCGAGAGCTTCCCCAGCGCCACCATGCGGCGTGAAAAATGTGAAAAAAATGTTTTTTGATACATTAATAAACAAGGAACAAAACCCAAAAAAATTTTTTCGAATATCTATTCTTTCCCACAAAAAAAAATTCTTGAAACATGTGAAAAAATAGGGGGTCACAGTGGTGTTGTCCGTTAATTAGAGAAGTGGCATATGAACATAATTGGAGATTTTATAAACATAATAAAATCCCACGTACTTGGCCACATATACTTTAGTAGATCTTTATTTATTTATCAACTCTTTGTGAACTCACAATATTTACGAGAATGAAATTATCACCTCTGTACATTTTGACTTAATTTGATAAGATAATGAGAGCGGTTACCCATAAAACTTTGTATTATGAGTTGGTTTTTGGAAAGGATTTTTGTGCGGGGAGATCTTTGCATGAACAACTTAGAAGGGTTTTTGTAAATTTTTGTGGGGGGATCGGTATTTTGGCGCTGGGTGATGGGGGGGATTAACTGGAACGACTATTTGGGGGGCATAAATGTACTTGTCTCAGCTTTTTTCACAGCATTTATGCTGTTTTTGGCTAGGTATATTGTAACCGGAGCGCCTTATTCTCTGGCTGGATTTCTGGTGTGGCAGAAATCCGCTAGAGGGCCACAGGCGGAGCGCTCTTGCATAAGCGTCGCACCGCCCGTATGCCCATAAGGCTCCGGCATTGGATCATTAAATAATTAATAACGATGACTCCGACCAATGGTCGCCGAGTTAAACCAAACCCTTGTTTTACGAGACGAGGTAAAAATATCTAAGGCTTATCGTACAATTAAAGTACGCTGATATTAAAAGGTTTGCCACTTAATTATGTCAGGATAGGCGCTCGTACGAGAGAGAAGAGAATGACCTAAAAAATCGATGAATTGTATTTACTATTGAAAATCGTAAAATGTAAAATCAAAAATATCAAATAAAAAATGTGTATATAAAAAAAAATTCAAATATTTCTTACAGTCATTTCAAAACCATAATTGTTCGGTACAATCATTGTACCTTTTCATTACACAATGCAATTCGTTTAATCCAACCATGATTGATACAATTAACTAAAATACTTTTCTCCCATTTCCCGAGCAATATCATGATACTATTTCAAATATTCATTGAATTTTATTCAATAAATGTTTTGGTTCTATTGAATATTTAAAGTTTTATCTCAAATTGCGGACATAGTTGGCTCAACGAAATACCTTCAATTACGCACGGAGGTTGCGTCAACTGCGCCATTCATTGGTTTCGTCGTATCTAACCTTAGGGCGTAGTTGAACCTACTATGCCTCTGTTCTCAACACTATGCCTTTTTTTCAGTGTATATTTTTCTAAATATACGTTGTTTGGTACTAAAATTGGAAACGTGAAAACGCTCAGTCGAATTTTTTCGCTTAATTCATACAGTGGTTCATACATCACTCATGGTTACAAACTTGCAAAGTACTTCGACCGAAATTTGGTATTCAATCTAATTTTTTTCGTTTAAAATTATTTTTTCTATGGCAATTTTTTTTTCATGATTATTTTTTATTCTTATTCTTGTTGTGTAGAACAATTGTATTTTCAATTATATAGAGAATAAGTACTCTCAGAGCGAAGAAGCGATCTTAGGCGAGAGCAGCTAGCCACAAGAGAGACAATAAAGTTGGATTGAATGAACGAATATGCTGATGAATGCTCACAATAGAAGAAAAGGCAGAGCTCACTGACACAATGGGGCGACAAAAACTCTCGGGTTCTACTCTCTTCTTCTCACTTATTTACTCCTTCTTTTTCTACCACAGGCCCAGCATCTAGACAACGCGGCTAAGCTAATAGCTTTTGTCCTCGTGAAGCTGTAGAGCTTCGTTTCTTTTTTTTCGCCTTCGATTGTCATCCGAATCTTGGCAACACGTCGACTAATTTGCCACCATTTCTACAAATAAAGATTTTCTGTCTCGAAACAAAATTTCATTATTTCGTAAATTGCCTGTCGATCGAATTAAAAAATGGTGGCTTCCTTGATCATATATGTGTATGTAGATTCATTGTTTTCTAAATGGTAGATCGTTTGAAAATATTCTTGAATGGCGATCAACTCCAAACACGTCTCATCTTTCACTCATTTTGTGTGAAAGAAACTTTGTCTGACCTCCTCAACGAGATACCAAAGTCCCTATAAATTATGTCAGATCTCGGATGCCACTTTCTCTTTTTGTCTTTACAATTGGGAGTAACCTTTTAAGCGTTTTTTTTCTGCTTTCTCCAGTTATTTTGTTTTTCTATTCCCTCGAAGTTCTTAGATGTGCATTAGATTGGATTAAGAGTCGCGGTAGCGACTCTTAATCCAATGAATTTAATACTCGTTGATGAAATTAAATAGCTTCTGTCGATATCCAGCTTAAGATCCAAATATTCTATCAACTTCTCTACTTCTTATATATTGTGTACATTGGCCCAAAACCAGTTATCACATTTATACTTCTGGTTAAAATGGGCCAATTGTCGTTTAAAACTTTTTTAAATCAAAACGAAATTTATAAAAAAAAAAACAAATTTAAAAAATAAGCAGGCAACAGAGTAAATCTTGCATACTTTGACAATTATTGTGTACGTGTTTAAAAAAAGAGACTGACGTTCATTTTCGAATTTTAGGTGTTGATTTCTCCTCAACTATGTCATGAAAGATAAAAATCAATAATGTAAGTATAGTATTAAATCATCCGAACTTCTCGTACGATATTCGAAACTCCGTAGTATTTTTTTATAGTTTTTTTCCTAGCTGGTATAAGGAATTTTTGATCAATGTCTGTTAATGGGCTTTACACCGAATACAACGGTGATATGACGCAATCCATAAGAAGATGATCCTGAGTTTCCTATAAGTGCGTCATTAATAGAGTGTTAAAATTAAAAGGGCGTATCGAAAATGTGTATGTCACTGATTTGGCACCATTTTGACACTAGCACATGAACATGTTGAATTATTACGGCGGTCATTCTCCACTTTTGTTAATGAGTAATAAATATACATTCTCTCTTATGTGGATACAATTTTCTATGAAAAAAAAATCACAGATCCTATATTTTGTATCTTCGTATACGTGCTTGGAAAAACAAATTTAATGAATACTTATTATTCCTAGATAATCTGATTAGCTTAAGGATTTTAGAAAACGACCTTGATACCTCCATTTGTCCAGCAATTAAAGCGAATGATTAATCACATACCAGAGGCGTGGCAATTTTGAGCACGTAAACCATTTATCACTGAAGAATTTACAGAAGTGCACCGAAACATATAGCTACTAAGATGGATAATTAGGTCATCAAAATTGAAATTAAATTCTAGATAAGAATTACTTCTTTCACAGGATGATTTTTTTTCACACGCTCTGTCATTCGATCTTTTCTATTAGAAGTTAAAAAGTGTTAGTTTTTTTTTGAAAGTCTAAGAAAATTATAATAACTAAAATGAGTATAAATAGTCATTAGAAACCAAATTAGCTTATTTTTACGATTCATTGCTTATTTTCTACGATTTCTTGAAACATTTGATGCAATTTTTTGTTTCTGTTAAAGATAATGTAATAGATGAATTTCTTCAGCTTTATTACCCATCCATTTATAAAACAAATATCCGATAATTTTTTTTTTTAATCTGTCAACATCTGTCTGTTGAAAAAAAAACTCCGCTAATCATTTCATATTTGGATACGTCTATTTTGACTTCAGACAACTGTCTCGATTGACAGGTCAGGAGAAAAAAGTTCGAAGATTTCCCTAATTAATCACCCATGTTTAGATGATAGGCGTGGCCTATTGGAACCAAAATCACTATGAATGGGCAACTGTTGGACCACACTTGAGTATGATCGATGTTCAGGAAAAATCTTGATCTCGTAATATTTTCCAGACTCGTCAGAAAAGGTTCCAACGAAGTAAACGTTAATAATTACTTTATATTTTTATTTAGAATAATGGTGAAATCGAATTGACTTATGGAGAGTTTGAATACGTGGAAAATTGGGTAATTCATTTTTGACTCCATTTAATTGCTCAGTTATTATTAGTTGAAAAATAATTTTACGAAAATTAATTTTCATTAAGTTTTCCATTCGATTTTAATTCCATAATTTCTTTTTACATACAATAAATTAATGCCCCCCCCCCCCCCCCCCCCCATATAATACATCATATTAATTTAGATTTATTATTATCTTCAAGATATTTTTTGGTCTGTAGCATTGCGACTCTTCAGGTGAGTAGAGAAAGATTGGAAAAAATGGTTGAAAGATTTTTCTGCCTTTGTGAGACGAACTGATAAATAACGAGAAAGAGGTTTAGGGTGCGATTCGGTCCACCGCACCCCTCGCAGCTAATGTGAACGCAAGAGGGATTTGTGTATTCAAAACGTGTGTATGCATGTATATATATATGTATACATGGAAGTTCACGTCAAACCCATCAATATTATATTTACCCGTCGTCGAACGCGCCGAAAACAAATCACATTAGTTTCTCTCCGTCCTCTCCGGCTGTTGAGGAACTTTAACAATTTGCATGCGATTACCCGGGGAATCCTTTTGCTGAGGCAAAAACATGTGTCGGGAAACGAGGAGGAGAAGGCCGGTTCTTTGACACGATGGGAATAAATACTTTTTCAACCATCAGCATGTTCTCAAGCATCGTATCTTTTTAGCGTACCACGATCGACGCGACATCAACCAACCCTCCTTTGTACTCATGCTCAGTTTTCAGCTCTTTATTCCTCTGGTACAAAAATAATTTATCTACTATTTATTTCCAGCCTCGAGGATTTTGAGAGTATACGTTCAAATCCAATAAAAAACACGTTTAAACAACTGTTTCATTACAAATTGCCCAATAAATTATCACATTTTTTTCGAGCTACAATATTTCATGAGAAAGTAGAAAGTTTTGGTGGAATTGAAGCTGTGAACCCTCATAATTGCTCGATTACGCTGACAACGTCGAAGAGTCATTGAAATTAAATTCTATCACTTTGTTGAGCAGGTAGTTCTTTAGTTATTTCGAATTTTAGGAATCACGTGACATTTTAATATGGTATAGAGACAACTTAATGAACCGATTCCCAAATTTTTAATTCGATCCACTACTTAGTTTGTCAGATATTTACAATTAAATATCGGTCTTTTTATACGCGATGCCCATAACTAACACGTGAACGGATAGGTCTTTGCTCACATTTTTCATTATAGACGCTAAACGGATTTTAGGATTTTTAAATAAAAACACTCATGCATGCAGAACTATTGTGAAATTAATATTTAAAAAGATGGCAATTTTCAACCACTCAGTTTTGGAGATATCAACTCACAAAAAATATTAACCGTTGAATTCATGACTGGGGTTGATTTCGACCCCACGCGAATTTTGAATAACTCTCTTAAGGGGGGACAACCATTTAGAACGCCGAAATTGAACAGATTTTTAAGAATTTTTTTGAAGGGGAAGAAATAAATGGATCTCTTTGAAATTTTGACAGTTTATTATAAATATTACAACGAGTATTTTCCATTTTTAATCATTAGAAAAGATTAAAAATTGACAGAGATATAGCATTTTTATGCATTAGGCATTTTTTTTACGGTGCCAATTGTAGCGCCGTGAAAAATGATCTGAAACAGAAGGGCAAAAATCGTGTGGTCAGTATATGCCTGTGTTCACTTGATAAACCTAATCTTTTAATAATAAGTTAAGAATTGGAGAAATGGCAGACATAAAATAAAAGAAATTGATATTTTCGATAATTTTTTTCTTCTTCGCTGATCAAAAAAATTAGTTTATTTTGAGAAATTAAAAATATGTTTAGGTTCACTAAGTGGTCTTATATGTTACAAAAACGTGTGCAAAATTTTAGCCCGATCGGTTCAATAGTCTCTGAACAATCTTTGGCACCAAAAAAACACATAGTGAAAAAAAAAGTTTCGAGAAAAATGCGTTTAAAGTTTTGGCAATGGAAAAGTGTTTGATAAAGCCACTTATGAACTAATCTGCTATGCCGCCTAATCTACTATTATTACTATTTTTATTATTATTACGAACTAATTATTATTACTATTATTACGATTATTACGAACTATTATTACGATTATTATTATTACTATTATTACGATTATTACGGTTATAACGAACTAATCTGCTATTGGCCTAAGTCATGAAGTTTTTCGTATTCTACAAATATTAAAGTAACTTTTAGAGCAAAAAAAAATCGATTTTTGGAAGGTTCTAAATGGTTGTCCCCCCTTAAGTTGATGAGTGATATTTTTGACTCAAGACCTTATATTTATATTATATAATTTAGTTCAAACCTTTAAATATGTAATTGCATGGTAAGAACCTTCAATTATGCACGAACAGTAACCATAAAAATTGAAAAGTTTGCTTGGGGTCGATAACGACCCCATTCATTAGTTGTGTGCGTTTTGTCCAGATAAGCTAATATGTTATTTCTTGTTTGAATGGATATACATATTGCTCTAATATTGCGTAATCTAAATGTAAATAATCATATACATGATTCATTGTTAAATTATGATTTTTTAAAAAATCTTTGTGTGAAGGTTCTAGATGGATCGAGATACTTATATCGGTTGCAAAAAGAAATGAAGATATTTATTGATTATAATTTACAAAGGTAGTATAATTCGCGGAATGTGCTAGCGGACACTCGGCTCGCGTACACTGTTTTATAGGAAGTGGGAAGGGGGTGACAAAATTTCGCGACTTACCGGTTTCGGGAACAAAATAAGAGTGGGCAGATTCTCTCCTTACTTTACTCGATATACAAGCGCACGTATTGATAAGTAAATATAAAGTTATATCTAGAGACGCGGCAGCGTCTTGACGCCAAGTATTAAAAAGATAGTTTGAAACAACGAAGGCAAGTCGCGTCGCGTATCTTTACTCGAGATTTGGTTGTTTTCCGTTTTCCATTTTCTCTTACAATTTGTAAGCCATTTTACATTATTTTAGAACAAAAAATAGCTCGAAAATAAAATTTGTAATTTTCTGCACCGATCGTGCGGCATACAAATAGCAGATAATAATTTTTCATTGTTGTTTAATTTTCCTGTTTTTCGTCTATTTGACATTTTTCATAGCGAATATAATAAAACTTAATTGAAAACAATTTTTTTATGATTTATTTATTGACTTTTGTAGTTTTTCAGGTTTCGAAATTCTTCACTTTTCATAACACCAAATAATTAACTTTTTTCGAGTGAAAAGATATGGAAATTTTTTTCCGATAGTCAGATATGTCTTCTCTGAAACTGCGTTTAATTTTTTTGAATCAGGTAATTTGAAAAAAAAATACACATTTTTGTTTGAAAAATGTGGTTAAATGATTTTTTTATCAACTAAACTTGCATGAAATTGCATTTCTTATATATGATTCTCTTTCTAATCGAAAAACGAAGATATCCATCTAGTGTAAACATCTTTATCTCTGGAGGAACGATTGTATGGTCAAAAGACATTGTGGGGTCATTAGTGACCCCAGTCATGAGTTAGAAAGTAAAAAAAAATAGGTCATGAGTTCTAGGGTTAATTTCATTCGAGACGGAACACATTGGCAATAGAGTACAGTGATGAAGCCCGGGAATTTGAATCGTATTTTTGAATAAATTTTAGTATTGCAAAGAGGAGTTGAAATTAATTAATTTTCACAACTAATTATATCGATTTGATTCATTCATTCATTCGCTCTTTGCATTAAATGCATCAGCAGGTTACAAATAGTGTGATAGTTTGACAGCATCATATAAGGATTGAGTTTCATTGTACGCTGCGGTCAAAACTCTTAGCTCATACTTGTACCTAGAAACCTACCTTAATTTATATTTCAATTTATTATTCAATTCGGTGTAAAGTTTATAATATTTTTTATCTTCTTTACGGTATATCTACTATGTCAACCAACGGATGTAAAACACAATATAGATGCAAAGGACAAATTGACCGGAAGGTTGTTCTGATCTGGTCTCACGAGAGAAACCCTAAACGTTTTGTTGAGGCCTGGACAAGGTCAACAAAGTAAACAAAGCTCATTTCGCCTGACACTTAACCTTTGTGACGTGCTTACGACGCGTGCTTAGTCAATATTTGCCGATTAGTTCGCTCCCACTTTTTGTCTCTTTCTCTTCCTCCCTCTCTGTGGACCGAGAGCACGAAGTGCAAGGTTATTTCCTGGAGTTCGTGTCCGTTGCATTTCATGTGTATATTCTCTTACCGTAAAATAAATTCTTGAAAAAATTCAAATATACTCTTAAATATTTCAGGTGTCAAGAAAATTTTAAAAGAACAATAATTTGCTTACATTTCTAATTTATGATGTTCAAATTTTATTTAGCCACTATAAGAAGGAATTTTAAGCACAACAAATTCAAAAAATTCAAACCATAAAAATAGACGAATGCTCAGCGAAAAAAATCTCTTACAAATATTTGAAAGTCTGCCATTTTCAAACGTTTTTTCGTTGGAGTGCAGCCCATTCAAGATTGCAGCGTGATGTTGAATGACGTCTGGTAAATTGCATTGTATATAACACGTATAATTATGGTAGATACGGACGGTAGATCCACACAAGCATGCTCCATAATAAAGAAGAAGTGTTGAACGCCGAGGCCTGGTAATGTACACCGTGCACGCACTGGAAATTCGTTTGGGAAACAATAAATATATAATAAATAAAAAAGTGCAACAACAATTATCTCGCCTCGATGATTATTATTGCAATTATTATTGGGAGTATGGGAAGGCGGTGGTCTTCTGAGTCTTTCCTTTTTCTCGGGACTCACTTTATCGTTATCGAGCGTATAAATATTAAATACCGCCCCACTGCTTGATATTGTAATTATCCTGGTTATAAATTGGTTGTCACATTTTTCTTTTCTCTGTCTCGAGCTTGGCTTACACCGTTTTTTCGTTTCGTTTTTTTCTTTCAATTTCATTTATACATTTTTGTAACTCGTATGTATTATATGAGTACGTAAATATATACATACACACACACACACACACACATATATATATATATATATCGTTTAAGGTCGCCTGTGATGAATGCGTAGATCAGCGGGGTTCCCGTTACGTACCCCAACCTCCTGTTCTCTCTCGCCCCCTCTTTTCTCTCTCTCTCTCTCTCTCTCTCTCTCTCTCTCTCTCTCTCTCTCTCTCTTTTCTCAAACCTTTCACCTAAGCATATATAGGTACATATTATATCCTTACCTACACATATACAGACAACCAAGTGCAAGAGAAAAGGTACAACGAGAAATAGATGGCGAATAAATAGAAAGAAAACAACAACAAGGAGGAGGAGAAAAATAAAAAGACGAAGCAGAAGAAGAATATAAAAAAGGGAGAAAAGCTGCTCGACCAGGAACAACTGCTCTTTCAGCACACTCTGACAGAACTTGGCACAATCCTGTACGAGGCTTAACTCATTGTTCGTCAACAGGATTCTCCTCTATGGAGCATTGCTCGTAAACGTAGTCACGCCTCTGTTTAGTGGATTTTGATATTGTTTATTATGATTCAATGTAGAAATAAACAATCAAAAAATTATTCATTAATAAATGATTCTCGAAAAAGGCTGGACTGATAAATTGGAATACACTGAAAAGTACCAATCATTGGGAAAAGGTACTGATAAGTTAAACGAAAATGTCTTACATGGAATTCCAGTCCATGTGATGTGACGGTCGATGATCTCCGGTCTAGACCACTTTGATATTGAACGCAGCTCTGATAATGGATGTCTACATATATACCGTTATCATGAGCTTATACAATATATATGTGTATGTGTGTGTATGCATGTAATGTATTTATATCGTTGGTAATGCCTGTGGGTAAAGTGTCTAAGCGATGCGGTAGTGGACGAGGGTTGTACAAAACGTCGCGAGAAAATCCTGATGCAACAATAAAACATTGTTAAATCTCTCGTGATTGCCCCGCGGCCTCTTGGCTCCTAGCTAGAACGCATTTACCGTTGGGATTCTCTCTCGCTTCTCCCTTGTGGCACGTTAATGTAGAGCCTCTTTCTCCTCTGCCACATTTCATTTCTTAACGCGTTTGCATACACGTACATCAGCATACACGAACACACACATATATACGAGTATAAATATGCATGTGTACAAAGATAGGGGAATCCGTCCTAAGATGATAGAGAAAAGTTGCTGGCGTCTCTACACGGTAGCCTGGTCAGATACGCGAATAAAAGAGGAGAGAGATGCACTCTCAAGTGTAAAGCTGGTTATACGCTTGTAGCACCCAGGAGTGTCGGATATCACAAGATAGTTAACTTTCCTGCGCGTACCCAATATACATTGGACATGTTGCCCCGCTGGGTTGTATAGCCTCGAGAGAAGTGCATAAAAATAAAATTGCCCCGCAGATTAGAGCGAATAAGACAACTCTGTAAAATTCCCCGTTCGATTCTGATACTCTCACAGATCTATATATAGTCACACACAGATACAATGTTTACGGCGTGTCTTAACTAATTTGATGCATAAAAAGGAAATGACATTAGCTCGTGATATTGAAAAACAGAAAAATTGACTGGATCAGTCCCGCGTGTTTTCTTACGTGAACCGTGAATCAAAAGAATCTTCTATAAGAGAAAAATAAAAATTACTTTTCCTCACAGAGTATTATCTTTGAGTGTTATTTGATCGGACAACCTGGAAAGGACGACCGAAAAAGATTAGAGCGAATGTACACGATGACGACGAGAATCCTCGATTAATGACGTAGAGGAAATCACCGATAAGGATAAGTACAAGAAAAAACTTAACGGGGGAAGATTGAAGAAGAATCTTTGAATTGACGATCATTACACACACAAATCCAAATTGCGTCCCAACTCATCTTTTACTCTTTTTTATAATTCTGTATCTTCAATTAACTCCATTGCATCGGAAGCTGTATAAAATGCAGCCGATTTACTGTTTCGATAAGTTTTTATACTAATTTGACATCTTTTCAGTGATTCGGTCACAGTACATAGAAGTTTTAGATTCTCAAAAAAAATTGAAGTTTTTTCTTCTTCTTTATTTCTTATCGTATGGTTTTGTTAATCGTTTTCGTCTTTTTTCTCAATTACGTACATTTTTATATATATTTCCTTACGAATGGACCAGAGATATGCACGAACGAAGAAAACTCAAAATAAAGAATCGTCGAGATAAGCCTCGAAGCCTCCATCACGTGGATCCCGATATTTCTCCCGTGACAATAAAAATTACAGCCTATCTAGTCTGGAAAACAACAGGTAGAGACGGTGGCGGGTACTGGCTTCGGATCGTGGCTTGCATTCATTAAGACTCGACACGCAAGCACACCAGCATCAGGACAACGCCAGCATGAAATACGCGGTGCGGTGGCTCCTTGAAGTGCATCAGTGCAAAGCTGATGCACCAAAAGAACAAGCTGCATAGTAGTGCACCTTGAGTCTCGTTTATCCTCCCTCCTTCCCTCCCCACCGCCCCCCCCCCTCTCTCTCTCTCTCTCTCTCTCTCTCTCTCTCTTTCCCTCTAACACTTTCCGTTCTGGTGATTCTCGCCCATGGTACATAATGGAAAGATCCGCGTGTTACTGATCGGACCAATCTGTTTATACCGCTGACTCGAACTTTTAATATTTAAAGGCAAAAAAATCGTACATTTGATTGATGATACATTTATCGACTGAATCTTGTTATAATTTTTATGTTTTCTAAACTTCCCGAACTTACAGCTTGTGAGCTCCTTATAAGCGATAATCACGTAACATTTCAGGGATTTTTCAATTTTCCATTTTTTTTTTCGCCGCCCATACGGTTTTGAGAATGAAAAAAAATGTATTTTTATTCGTGTGTGAAAAAGGATCTCGCATGAACATTATCATGAATCTTAAATACCGGACATAACAAGATAAAAATAAATTGCCATGTACAAAATGTTATTTATTGCAATTGAATAAATTTCATGTCATTGGAATAAACTTTTGTTTGGATAACGAGAATTCACTCATTCTCACGTGAACGTACTCGTATGTAACATACGTTAAGCGACGAAAGGAGAAAAAAAGGTGGAAGTGGTTTCTGAATTTTTTCTCCCCTCAAATTGTTGGCAGACACGCACTCGCGTTTTTTTTCTTCCTCGTATCATAAGATTGCGTGCATTTGGAAGACAGTGCAAAAGATAAAATTGTTGTTTGAGGGTAACCGCGAGAAAGGAATTACAATTTATAACCGGGTCTTCATGAGTCGTCTCTCGTACTAAGAAGGATTGTCTCACACCTGTATATTAGAAAGGATACATGGATCCTGTGCCCGAATAAGATTGCTTCTATTTTTCTATGCGATGTTCATATTGGAATCGGTAGTTTATTCTACATTGCCCGGTGGTAGAGGACTCAAGTGCACACGTTGGATTTGTAAGCCAAAGAGCTCACCGCACAAAACCAAAAGCCCTGGCCATATAATTATACATAAAGTATCATTAAGTTGCCATAATTCTTGTGTTATTGCATTATTTAGCGAGGAACCCCGCTGTGAAAGATGTGGAATCTCTTTTCGAGGTATAATACCGTGCGAGCATGATGAGTGCGCACGACCGTGCGTATTGCGCTGGTGTGCAAGCAAGCTTATATCATTCTAAAGTTTAAACGTATAACTCCTCGAGTAAGCAACCCTCTATACATACATATATATGTATATAAACGATGCCCGTACTATTTATATACATTTATATCAAATATACACGAGTTGCGTACACTATTCAGTCATTCGTTCTCTTATCTTTCTTATTCTCGTGAATAACGTGCAGAGGTTAACCCTTGCTAAAAAAAAATTGTGACCAGCGAATAACTTCTATTTAGTTTTAATCATGCTATTAAGCGCTTAATTTATTTCTGTCTTTACCTTTCCAGAATAGTTACAATCAAATCTTGAGGATGTCATTTTAGAAATGTAGTTTTTATTGATGCAAAAATAATGAATCTATTGACCAGTGGATCTGGATAATCACGAGCAAAATATTATTTTCTAGGATTTTTTATTAATTTTATTGTCATTTTGAATGATGTGGCATTATAATCTCTAACATACAGAAATTTAATTATTTATATCTGACGGCCACGTTTCTGTACATTTATATCTAGGCCCATCAGCACCTCACGTTTCCAGAATTCTGTTTTTCATATCCATATTGTTGTTTTGGTTTGCGTGCTTTGCGAAGTAAATTCCATAAAAGTATTGGAAAGTGTAAAAAATGCACGTATACTCGTGACTGGAGGAACATTTCAAAATGGCACACAGACTTCTACACATGGTTAATAATAACAAAGGTATACTCGTGTGTATACACATTTTTAAGGCTTACAGTCAAACGCACACAGAAACGACACCATACACACGCATATAAGGCACCAAGTGAAGGTTCTTTCACGAAAAAAATACACTGCATTTATAAGTCATTTATTATGAATTACACGATGCTATATTTAAAATGGAGGGGAAGACGAGAGGCATGTCTTGTACATGGATATATGGGATATCGAGATTGTAACGCACGCGTGTTTCCGTAGCCCCCTCGAGTACAACAAGAACAAGAAGGCCCGTTCCTTATTCTACCTCCCAACCTTCCTTCCACCCATATACCGCTCTGTTCTCCCTTCACGAATAGCAGCCCTCTCTCACTTTTCTGTACGTATGCATACACGAGCACACGTCTGTAGCACCTTGTAATATAATGTATGCTGAATATATCTCTCTATATTATATAAATATCTTGCCACCGCCACTAACGCTGTATTTAAATAACACTTTTAGACTTAACCGTGACTTGGATCTACACAATTTTTAACCACTATTCAAAAACAATTAATTTATTCAGAATTTCCATTTTTTTCGATGACGATCGATCCTGGCTAAAGATCGTTTTTGAAATGAATAATCTTTCCGGAGCATTATTTTTTTACATAATCAAAATGCGAACTTTTACGAATTATTTAAAAACAATACAATAATTAAAGGTGCGAATTTATTGAAACGAAGATCTAGCCTGCGTACTTTTTTTTCGACTGTATAATTTTTGTTGAAGATTATTTTCACTACAAGACAATTTTAAGCTCTTTGATTCGAAAGTGAGCATATTTTTTTGATGCTCTTTTCAATTAATCGAAGACCATAATATTAGATTGATAATGATTACTTGAAGTTTCAAGATATATACTTTTGAATTCTACTCTATGAATCCTTTCAATCAGTCCCGTCCTGCAAACTCCTTATCTTTATTAAAACCGTTTGAGAGATTTCAATGGTCACGGTGTATTGAAACATCGTCGAACGATGTTTACTACAACACTGTCAAGTAACAGGAAAGTTTTCTCGACACTTTGATGTTTCCTGACATGATACTTATTACCTCACCTTACATCAAGCTACGTTCCCATTGATGGTCCGGAAATTTGATCTTTTGGATTGAACCGCAGACTGCGATGCAATGTCGTCTCAGGAATGCCAAATTACTTTGATACCTATCGCATCGACGTTCTCCGTTTCACGGTATATCGTTTTTCTTTTTCAAAACTTTCTGATCCGTGGTACTGGTCTCTTGTATAAGATAATGAGGTTTCTTTGGTGATCTTAGGTAACAGAATTATGGTACAAAAATTGAAGAAGGTTTCTGGGTTGGCACGAATTAATTTCATGCTATATATCGGACTTGAAACAAAATATTATTAATATTCAAGATGATGCGGTATTTTCAATTAGCTGGAAATTGATTCACGTAACCATCTGATTGAGAGACGATGACAAAAACGAGTTTCCGTGCGTCAATTAAGTTAAGGCTGCGAAAAGGCCCGATCAGAATTCCCTAACTTAATTAGGGCCCTTACGTGGAAACCCATACTGGCCCCTGAAAGAACGGTCACGCTTTTTAAACAAGGGACTTTAAAGGCGAATAAGTCGGGGCCTTTATCACTAGCCCTGTCGGGGTCTTATAAAAAATTAAACATTAAAAAAAATATTTATTTTCTAATTACGACTTAATTTTCGATCATATTTGGTCATATTTCACTATTTCCATTACTCCCGATACGCAGAAAAATTTTCCTACCTATACTGGGATTCGATCCTACTTACCTACGTATCTGTAGACTCAATCGCATACGCACGCTACCATTACGCTATAGTCTCGTTGAAAAAACTGGTTAAAAAAATGTAACATACTTAGCATTCCAGAATCTTCCAACAAATAATTCATAATCATTATATCGCAAAGCAAAAAAAATTAAAAAAATATTTTGATAAAAACAATGAAATTAAGTAAATTCAATATAAATTATAATAATAATTTTTTACTATTAAATAATTATTTAAAATGATCAATATAAAGAAAAAATATTCAAATTCTTAATATACCCGACAAAATATATGCGTTCATGCAAATTTTTCAATTTTCGAAATCAATAAGGCTTCGATTTTTTTGCTTTATCGCGATCCGACTTAATTTTGATATAATATTTCTCATCATTTGGATAGGGGCTACCCGACTGAAGCCCGACTAAGTCCTTAATGGGCTGCCATGAAGTGCCATATTTTGGATCTTCAAGACTCTGATATTTTCGCCTTAGCGGAACCCGACTTGGTTCTGTCAGAATATGATAATCCCTTGAAATGGGGGTTACCCTAGTGAAGCCTGACAAGGTCCTCAATGGGTTGCCTTAAAGAGCCATGTTTTAAATAATCCTGGCATTCCTGACATTGCGATGTCGGGGCCTAACCTGGCAGTGTTGTGGCAATGTCTGATAGGGTATCCATGTCCAAGCCCTTCCAGGCCCCGATTTACGTTAGGGCTATTCTGACGATTTGACGCACGGGTTAGTATAAGTCGATTAAGGTTACTTGGAGATGTTACTTTACTAGCTATCCTAAATTTCCCCAATCACACTTAGTTTAACTCTGTTTTCAATTTTATTGAACAAAATTGTTCCTAACCCTTGGACTCATTGATGTGGATCAAAAATGATTTCAACGCATCTCTGAACTTGACATTGATTAGAATCAATTTTCGTAGATCAAAAAAATCCAAAGATGAGAACCAAACAGATCGTTATGTCATCATCACTGTCTGTTCATTACCGGATCCAAAAAATTAAAAGACGAACAAACATATGATAAGATTATGTGTTCTTGGAGGATTTAGATTCGCGGTAGCGAATCGAGACAAGTACATTTTCGAAAAAGTTCGAAAAAAACAAACATGATGACATCTACCGCGATCTCTATACAGCTAGGATTGTGATCTAACCCTGCATTTTAAATTTCAAATTAGAATTCTACATAAATTGTTTCGTCTTTAATCTCTTTCTTTGAAGAAAAATCCATGCCGTACCTATATGCAGTAAGAAGATCTCATTTATTAGATGACGTTCGCTGCTTCTAGCAGCTTGTTGATCGGCACCGATTTTCCGCAATCCCTGAACTTGGCATTTTTACTAAAGTGTCACATTTGATCTATAAAGTTGACAGTACTGTCAGTGTATTCTGACTACCCTGAACGTACTAACTACGAGCATTAGCTACGAGGATAGGCAGTAAATTTTGCATAATACATACGGGGCATTTCATGCCAAATGCACAGCCAATTTTGCATTTTCGTATTGATTCCTCTTTGATGGTCATTGACAGCAACTTACTCGATGTTTGAAAAAAATGTATCTCGACGCGTTCGTCGAAGACGAACTTTCGAAACATTACCCGATCTCTTTCTTCAAATGAAAGAAAGTATGAAAGGGTCAAAATTTTCAATTTCAAACGTAATTTTGTTTATAAAAAAAAATATGCATCAAATTAATAAAAAGATTACTTTAATCAGTTTTTCTCAAATTTAAACGAGATGATTTTTTTACAACGCATGTATATTCTCGATGATTTTTTATGGGTTTGATGAATTTTGAACCCAGTGCGATCCTGGGATAATCTTATCCATTAACCACTTCGAATCGATATTTAAAATCAAATATAACACTTTCAGTAATTTGACACGGTCTTTTATTATTATAATTCTTTTATCTGCTTTTTTTGTATAGATAAAACATATTAGAATATAATAATAATACAATTAACAACGTGTTAAGTAAACGTATTAGAAAATGCAAAAAATTTTTTGCTGTGGAACGACATTTTTTGTTAAATATTAACCCTAGAACTCATGGTCTATTTTTTTTACCTTCTAAATCATGAATCGGGTCACTAACGACCTCACAATTTCTTTTTATCTTACAATCGTTCCTCCAGAAATAAAGATACTTAACACTAGATGGATCTAGTCGGGACTATGGATTCCGAGTCGGGAGAGAGCTTCGAATGTGCACAGGATACTTCAAATGGTACGATGACTTCATGTCATGATTTGAATTTGTTTTTTAAGTTCACCGAGGAAAATACAGCATATTTTCAGCCTCAACCATTCGAAAAATTTCCGGGCCGGACAAGTACTCTGTGCTCAACATACGATGGTAAACTTTTATCAAATTGTTACCAATCAAATTATACTATACTATACTTTACAATCGTGGGATAATTTATCATATTATAAGACATTACCTACACGATTGGAATGTATTTCAACATTTTTTGGAACTCTCATAAAATATTACAAAGCTCTACATACTTGACCATATATGCTGTAGTCTATTTGTGCTGTATGTCTATTTGTTTAGTAATTTTTTGTAAAGTTTGAACTCCATTTATTGCGAGGATTGAATCGTTGTTTTTTTGCTCAATTCGAATTTATTTAGTAACTTTTTGTAAAGTTTGAACTTCATTTATTGCGAGGATTGAATCGTTGTTTTTTTGTTCAATTCGAATTTACTTGATAATTTTGTTCGGGGGTTCTGAAATTTTTGGAAAATTTCATAATTTTTGAAATGGAGTCTACCAGAATGACAGTGAAATCGAGTGAGTGAGAGAGAGAGAGAGAGAGAGAGAGAGAGAAATATGGAGAAAAGTTCGGGGTAAGGGAGAATATCGGAGTAATGACCTCCGAACAGCCTAGACGTGCCTTGACCCGAGAACGTGGTTTAGAGAAACAGGTGCGCGACCATTGACCGGCCTTTCTCTCTCTTTCTCTCTCTCTCTCTTCATTTCTCTCTCAATCTTTTTCTTTGGGTTTCTTGCAGCCTACCTTCGGATGCCCACTAAATTATCATATACCCGTTCCCGGTTCGGATCCGACTAGAATCTGAGATTCTCCCTCTCGCTCGTCTCTGGAACGAATGAGGAGGAGGGGCCCGACAAGCGATTTAATCGGTTCGACTCCCCGTGAGGTAAGAATCCCATAGCGCTACGATGGACACCACAGTAAGCAGCACCAGCCCACAACACTATAGGATAATAACGCGAACCAGTTTTTTTTATGATTCCTCTAACCCAGAATCGCTTATTAGGTTCAACTGAAGGGAAAATGTCAATTTATTCGATACAAAAAGTCAAGGGTGAGAAAAAATCGACATTTTTATTCCAATTATTCAAAATCTGCAAATTTTATGACTGTTCAAACATACAAATGATAGCTGCAGAATTCTCCAATAATCTATCAAATACATATATACATATGAGTATTCTAAGTCGATTGATTAAATCAGAGTTTCCACAACTGCTCAAGAATTCAATGTCCTGAGGAATTCACTTTTGATATGAATACTGCGGTACTTTGTATCCAATCTCTTTATGGATGGCGGCAGGATCCACGTGCTCGAAACAATGTAAAAGATTCTTAAGAATTTCGCATCTTTCTCGTCCACTCAAGCTTACTTATATGTGTATATATATATATATGAGTGTATAAGTAAATATGCATATGGGAGTGTGAGCATATCACGTGAGTTTGGCGATGTGCATGGGAGATGAGAGCGCCGTGTCTGTGAATCCAGTGGACCGCGCATGAAGAGAGGCCAGAGGGACAGTAGAGGAGAGATAGAAAGAGCGCGATGCCAACGTGCGTGGGCTGACAGTCTGACAAGCTGGCAGCAAGCTGGGCCCCGACCACCCGACACCTCACTGTCAAGCGGATCGGGAGTCTCTCGTAAGTCCTCTTTCTTTCTTTCTTTTTCACTGGTTCTCATTCTTTTTCTACACACTTCCCTCATGCAGTGTCTCATTCTCTTCATCTCTCTCTCTTTCTCTTTTTTACTAATTTCTTTCTCTCCTTGTTTATCACTTCCCAGCTATATCTCTTCCTTCTTCCTTTCTCTCTGATTCTCTTTTTCTCTGTATTCTCTTCTTTCTTTTATTATGCTCTCGGGTTTTTTTTATTAAATCTCTTCTCCTCTCCTCTCGTTTCTTCTTTTCTTGTTTTCCAGTTTACGCTTATTCTCGTTCTGTCTTCCTTTTGCTCTCACTTTAATACATTGTACTTTCTGCTGTCCCACTTGCTTCTTCTCACTCCCTATCGGATCCAACTCTCTTCTTCGCAGTTCAGTCAGTTGTCCTCGGTCTCGACCCTCTTAACCATGCGTGTATGCTCTTTTCTCTCACTCTTTATTTCTACTTTTTTCCTCTCCCTCTTTCTTCCTTCCTTTGCCCTTCCTCGTTGTCCTTGTCCACTTCGTTCGCCAACATCCTTCCACGCGAAGAAGAGAACGACAACAACAGGGACTCACAGCGAGATTCCACCAAAAGGGGAACTCACCCGTGTCTCTACGATCGTGTCCTTTAAGGGTCGTCGAGGTAACACATCGCTCTTAAGTATGTATGTGTATATATCTCCGTTGTGTTCCGTGTCCTCTTTCCTCGTTCCGCTAAAGACACGAAAACGGGCAGAAAAAAAAAAACAAGAAAAAGATTGAAAAAAAATCGGTAGAACGGGAGACGGATGGAGGAGATTGTTTAATTGGCTTTTAGGGAAATCAGTTAACTTATTTTTATCTCTTCGTTTGTAAGCCGAAAAAAATCCCCTTTCGTTCTTCCTGCACGAAAATAAATGGTGGATTTTTGTCTAATTTCTTTAAGTGAAATTTTTTCAATGAAAATCGTTTCAAAAACATTAAGCACTGGAACTTAATTAATTTGTTTGCTGAAAAAGATCACATTGACTGATATAGAAAACTTTATAATAAATCAAAGCCTTCAAATTTTTTTGATCATAATTTCTATAAAATCGGATCTTTTTTATTCGATCAGTATCGTATCGGTAAAACTAATCTTTAACCGAAAGCTAGAAGAGTTAAAACGTATGTGTTCATTCGTCCGAATAAATTTATGGTGTCGAGAAATTCCATGGCAATTCCTTTCATCCCTGTCCTTCTCTCGGTGTCCTCGCTTCCTCTCGTTATTCTCATCCCCCTTGTGCCCCCTCTTGTGTCTTCTCAGCTTCAAGTCTCGCACTCCGTAACCGAGACCCCAGCCATGCGTGTCTTACGATTCACGACAACGTCCAGAGTGAGATAGGATCGAGAGCCGTACAACAATGCGAGACTGGCTGGACCGATGCATCGCTTAAGCACGAGCAGGTTATACCGCGAGAGCTTGTCTCTCTTTCTCACTCTCCCTTTTTTTCTGTTCACGAGTCTCTCTCGCTCTCTTTTCCTCTCTTGTTTTGTTCCCATAGCACCGTAAATGTTTTGTCCCATCAGGGATTTAACATCGTGAACGAAAACTCGTCGTATTGTCTTTTATTTCAAAGACAACAGGCTCCAGGACCATTAATCGACGTCATTGAAGAAATGATCGAACGATTCGTTGATAGATATTTGATAAATAAAAAAATCGATCACACTCGTGTTCGAATTTTTCACTATAATTCAAACTTAATTGATTTTTAGAAAAACTTCCAAATATCGTCATTATTTGAACTCCAATAAAATATCTCCCTAGCATTAGGAAACATTTTTAAGAGATCATTTTAATTCAGCTGAAGGTTAAAACGAATTCTTAATAATATATCTCTTCGCAGAGGATTTTTTCGAGGGTAATTTTACCGATTATAAAATGGTGGTTCAAATTTGCACCAACTTCTTTGTGCAAAAAAAGTTATATATATATGTATGCGTGTGTGTGTGTTTGTGTGTGTGCGCGCGTATGTGTGTGTGTGTGTATAGAAAAGTGTTCATTGTTCGCCAGCTGATGCACTACATCAATTCTTCTCGTGCGAGATGCCAAGAGCTCGGGGGATGCTGCCCACGCGGTTGCTTTCGCTCTCTTTTTCTGACTCTGGTTTTCTGGACATTAATATATGTATACGTATATATTTCCAATCGTGTATCTTTTCATGTATATATAGGTATACGGAAAATAAATGCGAGCTCCGAATGTTTCTCATGCCTGTTATAGATATTCCACATGTAACTGGACTGAAGGGTATGGGGTTTATGATGTATGCACGTCGATGGGTAATATAATGTAGGCGGCTAACGAGAAAGAGAGATTTCTCACATTGGGCAGAATTCTGCAAGACCAAAAGCAGCGCGAGTCGATTTCCTATCTCCTGATTTTAGCGCATATTAATATTCAAGTTTTTTTGTTGCCTAAAATATGAGAAATTACGTGAAGATCTTACGAATGGAACGTGAAACTGATTATTTTGATATTTGGGCAAAAAATCCGAGTCTATTTTTACCAATTTTAGATCCCAAGTATAATTGAGAAATTACGTACTAACGAGGCCCTTTTTTATTTTGAAAAAAAAACCGTTTCCATCAAGCTTCCAATACAGCTCAGCTTAGAACAAATCAGGGATTAATTAATTATTCAGAAAGTATTGTTCAAAATGCAGTGAAATTAACCGATCGTTTTTTCAGCTCGAAAACCAAGGCTGAATCTATAGCCGCATGATTATCACAGTGCCTGTTGGAGACCGGTTTACAATTCTACCTGGGGAGCCGATTAATCGATTCTCGACGATATTTTCTTTCTTTTTTTTGCATTTTTTCTTTCACATTACGAATTTTTTCTTGCGAACGGAATTACCGATTCACCCTCGACTTCGCTTTTTATGCGTTACGCACAGGCTGCTCCATGGGGCTTCAACCTCATTGGGGGCTAATTTAACCATATGTAAAACATTGTACAGAAAGTGAAATCCTTTTTTTGTTTTTCCACTAACGAATATGAGTATCGCTGCGTCGAAATAAATATGGATTTTGTATCCGCAATTATGCTTCGTAAATTTTATGAATCCGTATACAAATCCGCCGACGATAGTCTCTCAAAGCCCAAATCTTAATTAAATATTTTCAACAACGCTGAAATGCCGTTTTGTCAGCTCGCACACTCAACTGAGTATGATGGAAATTACATTTTTTTTCAATTCGATTCTAAGCTAAATGAATGTGTCATCTATTATAGTAAATTAACAATTAAATTTAAAATTTTTTATGTAAATAAATTTCTACCTTTACACAGTGAATAATTTTGTAAAAACTGATTGCCTCAGTATGCTTCATCATAATTACAGTTTGAACAGTTGATTTTATTCAAATATAATCTTTGTCATCCATACCAAGAAAATTAATTATGCTCGTATGTTTGAGTTAATTTTTTTTTCTTTTTTTCGTAAGTTAAATGCTGGAAAGATCAGAAGTGAAGACAAAGAGAGAAGAGCCAGAGCTATGTCTTTATATATTTTACGCGTAGCAAATCTATGCATGCATAACGAAGTTGGAGCGTCATAACTTTCGCAAGTGCGTGCTCGCGGGACAGCCATTTACGTTCATAACGAGAGGGAGGCGTGTCCCTTCGATGAGTGAAGAAGCTTCTTTCTTCATTGGCAATGGTGAAACTCTCGCTAACATTCTCATATCGATAATTGAAGTTGCGATTGGATATTTTGCCGTTTATTCTGCCGTTCGATCGATTTCACCTAACAGTTTCACCATACTGTAATTTTCATCAATAACTGCAGATGCTAATGAAAATGAAATATAAAAAATAATCCGAAAAAACGATAATAATTCTAAAAAACTGCGACACTCATATCAGTCTTCATCGTGTAATTTAATCGTAATAATGATGACAGAAAATAATGAACCAAATAAGAGAATATTTGGCCGCGATCCTTTTTACGATTGCATCAATATTTTTATATTTTTTCCTTGTTTTCACATTGTGATATGCACTCCAGTGTTTATGCACAAAAATTTGTATTTCTTTAAAACGCACTCGATTTTTTTAGTTTCGCGTATGTGTTGTTGATGTCAGCAAATTCCCTCTCGCATCTTCAACAGTGAGGTTTCGTGAGCGTTAAATAAAGTAAAAGTTTAATGGCGCACATCCGTTGTTCTGATAGATATCTTAATGCGACCGGATTTTCGAGTCTACCGGAGAGAAGAAATGAAGAAAAAAGAAGGTAAGTGCGATGAAACGCGAGGGAGTGTGCGAAAATGAAGTGGAGTTTCGTATGAGAAAGAGAAAGAGAAAGAGAAAAAAGAAAAGCAAAAAAAAATAAAAGTACAAGAGAGAAAGAGACAGATGAAAATAAGCGATGCGATTCTCCTGGACCGTTTCGCAGCCGTTAAACGCCAACAAGAGTGTGCGCCATTGTCGTTGCATCGTCTTTTGGGTGGACCGCCGGTTTTAATGGCTTCCATAACAATGTTGACCGATTAAGAAAGAAATATAGTGCAATTTCAACAAAATCGCGATTATTTACTTCGTTAAAATCTGTGGGCACAACTTCAAACAGGCCAATTTGCAAATCGGACGATTACCATCACGAACGATATAGTCTGTAACACGAATAAATTTTCCTTCACTTCTCATTTGAAATTGTAACCAATGAGGCAATCTCTTAAAAACTTGGCGTGTGACAAGCGTTAATGTTAATAAATGAAGTGTAACTAATTTAAATTATTATCGTCCGACCGCTACACCTGATATAATGTAATTGAAGAGAATTATATAAATTCAGATCTAGTAAATCCGTTTCGCTCGATTGTGGACATCCATAAGACATAACTGGTTCATTGCTCTAGGATATTTGAATACATTATAAGATACGATATCACACAAACGCTCGATAAAGTCTCTCTTTTTTGTCCTCCTACTCCCTCCCTCTCTCTCCCTCTCTCTCTCTCTCCCTCCCTCTCCCCCCCCCCCCCTCTCTCTCTCTCTCTCTCTCTCTCTCTCTCTTCAATGGTACATTACGCATGGCATAAGAATAATTATCTCCCACGGCTTTAATTCCGCAGTGTACATTTATACACGCGGATATATCGTATTTCGTATTCGTCTGATTATCTCCGCGGTAAGAAATTTCTATCTAGTCCTTTGCATACCGTAAGAGCTGGCGCACGACGATCAGTTTGTATCAATTGAAGAAGAGGTACACGTATATTCAATACACATATAACAGCAGGTATAGATACGATGCCGTTGACTTGAGTTTCAAAACAGTTCAGATATATTTGTTCTGAAATTTTGAGTCGAAAAGTATTTAGAATTTTCTTCATCGAACGACGCGTTGATGAGATTTTAACAAACGGAGTTTGGGCGAATTACAAGCATGATGTGAATAGGCCTGTACGAGTGAGCGACATTAGCGAATAGTGACGCACTCCCCACCATGAAGTTATACCACACTCACGCATTTGATTCGTTCAAATCTCAACCGCAGATAACTCATCAGGACTCGGTTGGATTAAAAAACTTCTAAACATTTTTCGGCTCGGAATGTCATGCTGAATCTTAGTACATCCAGTTTCTACGTCACTTACCGGACACCTCATGAATATATGTCTGAGAAAACGTATCTTATAGACCGTGCTATGCTGTCGGTGGCTGGAAAATGTTCTTTTCACGAATACATTGAGAAGAAAGTGACCATTCATGTTCACTATCATTCACGCAGACGAGATAATTTAATACACGAGCGTATCTAGCTTGCTCTATTCACTACCTAGAACATTCTTATTTTTTTGCTCATCCGCTTACATATAAAATTATAATATCTAACTTTTCTTCAAACTTCGAAACATTTACCAACACAAATACGAATCTAATGAAGGAAAGATCCGAGTGATGAACTCCAAGAGTCGATTCCACTCAAGTGTACAACACCAATTCTCGTATACGGGTGCACCAATTGAAGGTGATTAGATACTGTACAGCTGATAATTACTGAAGTAAATTGTGGGTAGAGTGAAATGAACTCATACCTGTAATCAACAATGAATACTATTCTACAGAGGATTCTTCAAATATAAATATCCGTATTGTTATTTCAAAAAATGTGATGGCCAATTATTCCTGCAACAAGTGGAACTTGTTTGTTATTTAGTAATTCTTGAACTTCCGCTTCGAGGTCTCAGAGAAAAAAGAGTGTATATACCCACACTTCATTCCATTGCTTTGACGGTCCGTTAACTTCATCATTACCATTTTGTTTCACGCCAACGATTTATTTGTGTCATGGACCACCGCTTATATATAGCCTCTAATTAATTATCCCCTATAATGAAACTACAATTTAAAAAAAGTGGTCAAATGCGAGTTGGGCCATTTAAAATAGGATTTCACAGCTAGTTTCTTGGTTCAACTTGGTTCAACAAAATTAAGAAAATGAACCTTATGTTGGTCCAAAATCCACAAATCGTATTTTTCTGTGTTATTTGCGAAATAATGATTCACCATTCACAATAATTTTGATTCAAAGTGTTAGTGGAAAACCATTTCAGTGAATTAGTTTAGATGTTTAACTTTACTAATTACGGAAGGGCAAATTTTGAAGAGTTTATAAAAGTCAGGGCGGGTGATCTACGCATTCAAAAATTGTCAAAAAATATGTTTGAGTAGAATTTCAACGGTCGTGTCAAACGACATGAATATGTTAAGGTGGTATTCAAATACTTTCGTTTTCATCACCTCATGAGTTGAGGGAATCATATCATAAATTTTGTTTTGCTGTTCGAGTATTTTTGGATTCAATCAATATGTACCGAATTTCATTTCAACAGTTCGGAAACTGTATTAAGATTACAAGTCTCAAAAAATTCGACATTTATAATGCTAAAAAACTTGTTATTTTTTGTTTTGTGAGATATGACTATCTATTTAAAAAATCGGTCGAATTGGCAACACGTAAACGTGCATATGAATACAACTTCATGTATCCGAAGAAGGTATTTGTAAGCTGCCGAATAATTATAAATGGCGTCCCGCGTTTCTTAATGCTTCAAGGAATAATCGAGAGTACGGGAGTCCTGGACATACGTGGGCAATAAAAAGTTTTGTGCGTAACGAATGTAAGGATTGCGTGGTGTCGGGCCATTCATAATCCGCTACCACGAAAAAAAGCTTCCAGACTCTCGAGCCCTATATCAATCGCTCGAGTAATGATATGAAGAAGTGAGAGTGCATATATAAGAGAATCAAGTAAAAGGATATGTAGGGGGATAAATGAAAAAAGGGGGTAAAAAAAATGGTGAACGGTTTGAAGAGGATATATATCAGTGTATAATCATTGAGCTCTGAATCTACATGTCAACCTTATAACTGCTTACGGTGTCGAATTTGAAAAAAAAACATATTGGCTTTCTCTATCAAAAAAAAAATATATATAAATTGATAATGGCATTATAAAATGGAATTATATCATGGTGTAGTCCTTGAAGCCTGCAATTAGAGATAAATTAAAAAAAAGTATTCTTCTTAATAGAAAAACTATTTAAAAAATTACCAAAAAGATTTTTGTTCTAGCAAATTTATGGTTTCTATTTTTTTCCTTTACCTTCATATATATATATATATGAAGTGGCGTGACATTAAACGTCGTCGAACAATGCCACAAGTACGGGACGTTCGGCTCCCCCATTTCTCGCTGAGCGTCGCTTCTACTAATCTCTGCTCGCCGGTGATATAACAGAACTGGCAATTGGTATATTCGCGACCCGGAAGCGGCTCGTTTGTCAGTGACAAATCGACTTACCATATTAGAGTCACAATCGCTTGTCAGTTTAATAAAAGATGCACGTTGAAGGCGAGACAATGGAACGAGAGTCATGCCGTTTTACATAACTAACTAAACAAGCATTTACTCGTAATTGGAGTAGTGGAAGATACCACAATTTCACCGTGATCGCGATACATCTAGAAAGGTTACTATTCATATAGGGAAAAAGCAAAATAATATTTGTAATTTCCATGATACAACACAATAAATTATAAATCAATATTTTTAATTTTTTTAAATCGAAGTTATTAATTTTTTTATGAACAAATAACCTAAGAATATATTTTTTTTAAATACGATTTGAAAATTTTGAAATAAAAAAATCACAAAAATCTATTTTTTAACATTTTTTTTAAAGCAGCCATTTTACAAACATTGTTTTTACATGGTTGTGTCATAAAATGAAGTGAATGAGACGAACTCGATCTGAATTTTATTTTTGTCTCATTACCCTATTATCAAAATGCAATCTCGGTAGACTCAGCCAAAGAATGAAGTCGCGTATACGGGTATAATTTCTGGATACGTTACTCCCATTGGTGCTTGTCCAACCGTTTGAAATAAATATTCTCCCTGTTTTTTTTAGTCTCTGATTCCGCTTCATTCCAAGTCCCTTTTTAACTTCGTTTCGTTCCTTTTCTGTCTTTTCTTCGCCCCTTTCTTGTCCTCGTCTTTTTTCCTTCTTTACTGTCGCCCAGGATCTCATCCTTTCTTTTCTCTCGCTCAGTCTCCTCCTCTCTCTCCCATTCCTCTTTTTACGCTTTTGTATAGCCAGGGGGAGATTCGTTTTACCTTCTTCGCCTCGTTCTTGGGCATTCGTGATAGCTCTCGCGTAGGTAGGTTAGCATATACGAGCGCGAGGATCAGAAACAACCAACAGCCAGTAACAGAGAGCCGCGGTCAACTTGCCAGCGAGACTCTGCCTCTAATGAGCTTGCTATTATTTGCTTTATTAAATGCAATTAGAGCTCACTCCATGTCCCTTTTGCTTTTCCTACCTCCTCTCATTTGCCTCCTCTCATATCATTCTCTCTCTTTCTTTCCACGGTCTTTTTCCTCTTCCATTGGGCACACAACACCAACATGCAATCTTCATTGTGCATGTATATTTTAATGTAAGTTTTACTTTATATATATATATATATATATATATATATATATATATATATATATATATATATATATATGAACACGAATTATCTTTGTACTCACTCTTAACCCACACTGTCGTGAATCTCGATTCTACAACGGTGTGTATAATACTGTATAAACATGGACTCGCATGCAAAGTCGCTACAACCACTCGAGAGATCGTCTCTTTTCTCTATCCCACTCTCTGTCTCTCTTTCATTCTGTCTCTCTCTTGTTGTTCCTCCTTTACTTCATGTACTTCTTTTCATCTTTATCTCGCTGTCGGTGAAGACGACGATGATGACGGACGTTCACTGCAGTTTCTTTCTCCTGTGATTTTTTTTTTCTTCATATCTCTCTTTCTCTCTTTCATATACATATACACCCGCCCACGTGTATGTACTTGCTGTTTCTTACACATAGTATAACAAACGGAAATACACAGACACACATATTGAGGCAATAGACACGGAAATTGTGTGAGGGACTCGCGGAGAAAGAGACAGTTATATAGGTACATATATATATATATATATATATATATATATATATATATATATATATAGGAAGCTGCACGCAGTGTATTCTCTCTGGGTACAGGCCGAAGAGCCCCAGCAATCAGCCCCAGACACGCATCCGCACACCACTGTAATTTCAACAACAAAAACCGTAATTGCATTCATTATGTTGGTCATCCCAAAAACAAAGGCTTATGAAGTCTCGGATAAAAATTTGGGACCAATGAGGCTGAAATACAACTGTAAAAGTTCCTTTCGTTCGTGTTAAATTCGTAATTGAAAGCTTCACGTTCGTTTATTTATTCGGAAAATTGAGAATGAAATTACGTTTTGTTGAATTGTCCATTCAGTTTGTTTGTTTTTATTTCTTCTTTTTGATTTCTTCATCCTTTTGGGATTCAGACGATATTGAGATTTTTTTCCGGATCGATTTTATATCTCGAGAATATATACAATGAAAAATCTTGAACGCAAACAACCAAGTACACAAGCTTTAACTGCGGGCTAAAATAATTATCCCGATCATCAGAGATCAAGAGTCTCTCCGTGGTGGGTAGAAAAGTTTCGCTCGAGGCACGCACGTCTTTCAGCCCGCTGGACGAGATCGTAAGCGGGATATACTTTTAAAGTCGCTTCCGAAACGACGAGGACAAACTGATGGTGAAGCCCTTGAAGAAGCGAGAGAGAGGGGGGGAGGGAGAAAACGAGATGGCGAAGGGCTTTATATATATGCATCAGGTATAACTGTGTTTAAACCCACTTGCAGAAATAGAAGATAAATTGCTATCCCGAACCAAAGATCTCACCAAAATCCATGAGAAAGAGACGGAAAGATTCAAACTTACCCGGATATTAAACTAAGTGAGTTTTAACGACTTGAAGATGGGCATACATGCAGTAAATATCCTTCTTCTCCCCCTTCCCCTTGTGCATGTCCACCTGCTGAAGAAGTCAGTGATAAAATAGAGGTTGATAAACTCTGTACTCACCAAAAAAAGTCACATCAGAATTCGCGTGATATTTTTTTTCAATTTTAGCAAATGAACGCAGTTGCCAAGCATCTTTTCTCACTTAAGCAGTAAGGATTTGCCAAATGACTTTAGAATGTATGAAAAATGTCTATTGTGACCGATGGCGAGAAAGAAAAAAAAACATGGGAATAAGATGAGAGAAAAAAGAATCCAAAGTCCTCATCATCGACAATAGGCTGAAAATTTACAAAATTTCTAGATATTTATCATCTATTCGTATGAGCCAATTTTTTTCCGAATTTTGAGATAAAATGGAAATATGTATGTAAAAAAAACATCACGCAGGTTTCGTGTGATGTTTAAACGGGAGTGATTCTCCGGTTGAGAAAAGAGAGCTTCGCGATCTCGTACTGCAGCATGAACAAGCGATGGCTGAAATATGGAAGCTGCGCTACAAAAGTGCCATGAGATTGTTAGGCCTGTAAGAGACATCAGGGATGCTGGCGAAGGAGAAACGAAGAAAATGAAAAAAAGGAATTCATAAATAGATAAAAAAGAAAAACGACGAAAAAAAAACGAAGAAATAATCGAGAGAGGAAAGAGGGCTAAAAGGGTGGTGCAATTTACGTACCGAGCGCAACGAAGGAGAGGAAGAAGAAGCGTATGCAGAAGAGCATGAAGAAAAAGGGAGAAAGACGATTGAGCCGTGTGTGATCGCGCGCGCTCTGATACCGTACGTAGGTATAATGACTGGCACTTCTATGCATTATCATACCACTCTCTCTCTCTCTCTCTCTCTCTCTCTCTCTCTCTTTCTTTTAGAAAAGGCTGCTATTGCTCCTGGAGCCCAGGGAACTTGCCTGCCGGATCAGACTCGCAAGTTGGTCGGGGAGATGAATAATTTCAGGACAGGCACGCAATTACATGAGCGTACGTCTCGCGTACCGAGTAGCCACCCTGGCGACCACTCGCACACATATATACCTACACACATAAGCTCACAATTTGTCGAACTACATATTCATATACACACGACCCTTCTCTTTCTTTCATAACTTTTTTCTTCTTCCTTGTTCTTGCTCTTCTTCCTCCTTCGTTCCAAATACCCAACACAACCAAACCTCCACTTTATTCTATTCTAGCCAACATTTCAACAATCTATTAAGTTTAATTATCCTCTGAATCAGAAGAAATAAATTGTAACTCAACATTTTTTCGAAATCTCCTTTTTTTTTAACTAGTCTTACCTTGTTTACTGTTATTTGGTATAACATGATTTATTTGTATTTTTAATAATACGATTTAAAATAATTGCATTGTGATAAGTGGACGGCGTTATTTATTGAATTGTTCTCTTTATATAATGGTTTTTTGTTTATACATATATAAATTTATTAGAGTTGATAATTTTCTTTCGATTAAAATTATAATACAAGGGATATAAAATGATATAGACGCAAATTCGTTCGAGATACAATACGTATAATTGTACAATTCCACAAAAAAATCAAAATAAAAATAAATAATTGTGTAAAAACATATTGATGATTTATGAAATAAAAAATTATATATCATACGTATTTTCACATGCTTACCCAGGATTAGTTCTTGTATCCCTCAGTAAGTGATAATTCTCCAAAGTGTCTTCCAATGAATAATAACGTACCACAAATTTTTGTTATAAATTTTTGCAACCAAAATATCACTCACATCTTCACCGATACAAAAAAAAATGAGAAAAATTTAAATAGTATAAATTTTTCACACAATTTTCACATATTTAAACCTCAATACACTCTTTAAAAAACCAACGTATTTGTAAATTCGTACACGATCGCTGAATGATAAATTTTGTGACACGATCCCGAGGCATTTTCTTGACTAATGATCCGAAAAGAATAGTCGAATATAAAATTTGTCACCTTTTGCGTTCTCTAGATTGAATTTAGTAATAATTAATTTCGTGGTATATTTACACGAGTGTCGTACTCTTACTGAAGAGGCCGAAAGACTCCCTGGTGCAAAAGTTTGATCTGAACAATGTCCCTCGATTTTATATAGGTATGTATATATATTTATATCACACCATATTTAAGCTGCGGCATTATAATCATCTCTTCCACAGTATATACATATATATATGTACGTATATATGTACACGTACATATACGTGAATATATGGGACATTCCATGGCAAATCGGCCACTTTTAAACTCAACCCCTTTCGAATTGGCTGAAATTTTTATGTTATTGTTCCAATAAAAGAAGCTCTCCTGATTATTTCAATTTTTTTAGCTAATTTGTTTCGGAAAAATGGATTTCATTCAAATTTTGATCTTATTTTTGTAATTATTATTGTTTTGCCAGAAATGGACAAAATGAAATGTTTTTTTTTTATTTTTGAATTTTTGATATTGAATGTACTTGGCAAAGAAAAGATATGAAAAAAATAGAACGGTCGTATTCGATATTTTTTACTTTAAAGCTGAACATATTTTTTTTCAAGCTGATTCTCATCTTTTTTTTTTTTGGAAATATTCTCAAAAAACTTTAATATATTTAAGAATTTTCGCCTTGGTCGCATCGTGGGCAAATTCTACGTTCAATTTTTCTCGGAATTTTGAATTTATTTTATTTATGTATTTCATTCTGCTATTAAACAAAGATATTTCTAAATGATTATTTTGCCGGTTCTGAATATTGCCACAGCTTTTTTAGACCGCTACCTAGTTTGATAAGCTTATATTGCCGGTAACTATCTGAGCATTTACTAATGAAATGTCTACGATGCCCTGCCATGTTTCGACTGAATCTTGAACTAAATTGAATCTTTGACTAATTACAAGATTATCGGTTTTGATCTCTGGCTCATATCGGTAGCCCAGCGTTCATCTTGCCAATACGATGCATTTCACTATTTTAGTTTTACGCTGTCAACTTAGTTTTTATTGTTCCATTCAACTGTATTTATTGAACTTCTTCTGCCATCTTGAAACAGTTTTGTTAAATTGCCATCTTGGAAAAGAAGACAACTGTCAGAAGGTCACTACATGTGATGTAAACAGAAGAAATGTAATAAATACATGTATTGTTCAAAAAAGAAGTTTAATAAATACCTGTACAGATAAGTTCAATAATAAATTGTCTAGTTAAATTGATCGCATAGTTACCGGTAGTATAAACTTATCGAGCTAGGTAGCGGTTTAAAAAAACTGTGGCAATGTTTAGAACTGTTAAAACTTTCATCAATTTTATTCAACAATATATACATTATTGTATGAATATATTGATGAATTACAATAAAAAAACAAACTCAAGAGTTTTTAGAATCGACAGAATGATAATTGACAAATATTTTAATGTAAATATTGAACTGAGTTCGTAAAAAAAGAAAAAAAGTCAAAATTCCGAAAAAAATAGAACGGAAAATTTACCCACGATGTGGTGATGTCGAAGACCGCTTTGATCTTTTTTATTTTGTTTTTTTATGTTTTTCTTCGAAAAGTACATTTGCAATAAAAAGTTTGGAAAAAAAATAATATTCCATCTGGTCCATTTCTGACGAAGTTATAATCATTTGAATAAAAAGATCAACCTTTGAGCGAAATTCATTGTCAAAAAGCAATCGGTATTAAATTCTGGCAAAAATCATGGAAGCTTCTTTTATTGAGTACAATAACATATAAAAATTATGGCTGAGTTCAAAAGTGGTTGATTTGGCAAGGAAGCCCCATATATATATGGATATATATATATATATATATATATATATCCATATATGATGGTGAATTAGCCTTGCACTAACTTGTGTGCGCCCTATCAGTACCAGAGGATACACATTTAATATTTAATATATTATAATAATGTAGGCTACAATGCTTTCGCGTCATATCCTGATCTTCGCAAACTAATACCAACATAAAATTGCGACATGAGTGATTTGGAAAGCAAAATAATTTGAATAAATAGAAATAAAATCACTCATCTTTCGATTACTTATTATTATTATTATTATTTATTTATTTATTTATTTTTTTAATATTTCCCCCCTGCCTAGAGGCTTTCGCCAATTACAGGGTCGGCCCGGGTCAGTAGCCAGTCCCCCCTGGGGGTCTGGTCCGGATCAGTAACCAGGCCCCCATGCGGCCACATCCGACTTCCCCCTCTGTAGTGCATTCACCATGGCACTTGATTCCATGGGCCCAGGGAAACTGCGGAAAACTTGTGCCACTACAGCCGGTTCTGGGTTCGCCTCACAGTGCCGGAGCTACGTCACGCCTTGTCACAAGAATGTAAACATGAACTACAGCTGTATACATGTGACATACACAAGTACAGGTACTTGTGGATGCCTCATACATACATCTGGAGCTGGTCACGCTCATATTTAATTCTCGTGAAAAGGCTACGGGACCGGGATTCGAACCGAGGACCTCCCGACGCTCTGGCTTAGAGGCAAGCACGTTAGCCACTAGACCAGAGCGCCAGTTTTACTGATTATTATTATTATTGTTGTTGTTGTTGTTGTTGTTGTTGTTGTTGTTGTTGTTGTTGTTGTTGTTGCTGTTGTTGTTGTTGTTGCTGTTGTTGTTGTTGCTGTTGTTGTTGTTGTTGCTGTTGTTGTTGCTGTTGTTGTTGTTGTTGTTGTTGTAGTTTTTGTTGTTGTTGTTGTTGTTGCTGTTGTTGTTGTTGTTGTTGTTGTTGTTGTTGTTGTTGTTGTTGTTGTTGTTATTGAAACGAAAAAACATCAAGAAATAGTAAAAAAAATGGTTCAGTATGCGACCCTAAGTTACATCAAAGAAAAATTATATTAACTAAAAGATTTAAGGTATATTTTTTATTACATCGAACTTAATTGATTTCAAATTGTATTGATTGAGAAAGGAAGAAATAGTTTGGTCAATCGTGATTCAGAATTTTGGTGATTGATTTACATGGTAATAGCTTATATAAATATGCGTAACATAATGACAAGAGAGGTTGAGCATGGATCAATTAGATCATCGCACCCTCGACCGAGCGAGCCCAATGAGTAACACACCAAACGACAGATCTTTCAAATCAGCCACCCACACTCTATACCGTTCTCGCAGACGCAACTCATTCACTTTTCGCGCCCGCAGACCGCACTGATCTCAAATAGCGTGCTATGGAGCTATTACGCCCCGACAAGCGAGAAACTTAATTTAAATTACGACTTTCTGGCTCCAAATATATACATATAATACACATGCTATATAAATTATGTACGTGAAAATTATGAGTCAAAGAAGCTCATTCGAATGGTGCATTATTCGATGGAAAATAATCTTATTAATAAAAAATGTTGCCAGGATAGTTTACAAAATTCCAAAAAAAAAAACGATCTACTAAATTCAAAAATCTAGAGTCGCGGCAGCAACTCGAGGCAAGTACATTTATGTATACTATAATGTCGAAGACGTGTCGCTAACAAGACTCTTTACAGCAAGCATCGCGTTTCGAACGGTTTTCGAAAATTACCGAAAATTATTTCAACAATATTCAATTAATTACAGCATTTTGCAGGATATTACGGGCCCACATATTTTTAATTCATTTTTTTCTTTCGATTGTGACTAATTAGAACCCTGTAGCTTAACGCGTATTGAAAATATTAATATTTTATTTGTTCGTTGCATCAAAAAAGTGTGGCTTTTTTCGCACACATTTTTGATGCTCATATGTTTTTTTCGCAGTCGCTTTCTAGTGATTCTAGTAATACTGATAAAATTCTGGTGATATATGAGACGGTCGTTTATTGATGCGACAGGCTGACAGGCTGACTCATAGAGTTTTGATTTTTCATTTTTAAAGTGACAGTAATGAGGTTATGAATAAGGTTATACAGATCGCAGAAATGACAGCTGACGAATATTTTTTTTCAATCAGTCTTGACTTTTGGCTAGTTAAAGGGGGACCTCGGTGAAATTTCCAAAACGTCGAGGTCTTTCCCGTTTATGCAAAATCTTTAGGTGAGTGTTTCTACTATCCAAAAACCAAGAAATAACTTTAAAAACCGTCTCGCTGAACTGTATTTCCGGTCCAGAACGAGAAAACATAAAAAAATGATTGAAATGCTTAGGTTTTTGTCGTTGATAATCGCAAATTTTTCAACACATTTTGGTAAGTATTATAAACAAAAATACGTATCCGTTTTATCATCCAATCATTTTTCGCAGAATTACAATTGTTTTTCATATATTTGAACATTTTTTTGTTTCAAATCTAATATTCTACAGTTCATTAATTGCTTCTATAGTCAAGTGACTGATCTTGAGTTTGATTAATTCTTATCATTTTTTTTCAAATGTTTATTTTCAAATTTAAATCACTTCAAAACTAATATCGTTTGTCACTATTTCTATACTGCAGATCTCGTTGTTAAAATCAATAATATTTGATTAATATAGTTATATACTGCTAATTCGTAAATTCAATTGGATTTTTTTGATTTACAGATATAGAAATTAATTTTTCGAAAGCTGATAATGACTTTTTCGGTATTTGATTTAAAAACAAAATAAATATATAAATCGATGAAAAAAATTGTAATTCTACGTAAAATGGTTGGATGATAAAACGGATACTTATTTTTATTCCTAATACTTACAGAAATACGTGAAAAAATCTGCGATTATCAACGACAAAAACCTAAGCTCTTGAATCATTTTTTTGTGTTTTGTCATTTTGAACCGTAAATATGGTTTGACGGTGCGGTTCTTGCAGTTATTTCTTAGTTTTAAGACAGTAGGTAGTATTCAGTTAAAGTTTTAGCATAATCGGAAAAGACCTCAACGACTTGAAAATTTCACCGAGGTCCCTTCTTAATCATGACTAGCTTCATCACATCAGTTTTTGATATTTAGTTAGACTGATAGTGGGGAAGTCAAATGTCATTTCGTTTGAATGTTTTACCGGCCGAACGGTTTACGGGATTTTCAGACGGTAAAAACTCCGGTTGCCCTACTATGGACTATAATTCGAAATTTTCTCTTACGAGTATTACATTTCGAGTAAATAACGAGAACCACTCTATGATTTTCTATATTTGTTTAAATATATGTTGTTTAGACGCAAAATTGGAAACACGAAGACAGCTATATCTCTCGCGCTCATCACAGTTCAGTCGGTATTTTACATTGCTTTAAGGAAAAATAATTTTTATTGGAAAAAAAAATTGGCTTTAATAGAAATGCAGATTGGGATTGACGAATAATAAAGCGATCAAGATATTTTGAACTAGACTTTATTGAATACACAAAAACAGAGGTTGTTTAATATCGCGTGTTCGCGGAACCGTAGTAATGAACCGAATGAACGATTAAAAAATATAAGAAACGAAATCAATTAGAATAAAATATATTGTAGATGACGATCGTATCATCGACAACCCTGAATATATTCAGGTGATACTGAGGGCGCGAAGTAATTGATATTTAACAGGTTTAAAATGGTTCGCTCACTGTTTATTGCTAAATGTACACAATGTACTGATTATAGGCATGATTAATAAACGTTATCATAACCTCTTTATGTACTTCGATCGAGACTTATTTTTCCATCCAAATTTTTTTAGTCGGTAATTTTGTTAGCATAAATTTGGTTGTTTCTTAAATTCAAAAAGAGATTTAAGTACATGTGGAAATATTCCAATAGAAATAAAATGCACTTGAAGTATTGAAATGAAAAAACAATCAGAATGAAACAAATCCAAAACTGAAGCAAGTGGTGTGGAACAATTTTGAGCTAAAAGATATTTGATTTGAAGAAAAGAATTTTATAAGTACTTGAACAATTTTTTTTTTACCAATTGCTCATGATATAAAATTCGTGATCAATAAACGTTATAAAAAAAACTCGTGGAGTACTTCGGCCTAAATTCTTTTTTTCCGTTTCGAAATTCTTTTTTCCGTTTGCTCTCGATATTTTATGCGCATACTTTTTTTTGTTTTGACATAACTATTCGTTTTGATTTCTTTCATTTAAAAATTTTCAGTGCATTTTGATGCTATTGAAGTTTTTTTTCGGTGTAATTTTTTATGGAATATTTTTCGATACGAAATTTCTTTTTCAATTCGACATTTACTTAACTTTTTTTTTTCAATTTGAAAACTTTTTGTGCATTTTATTTCTGTTGGCATGTATATTTCGATGTAATATCTTTTTAACCTATTTTTTTACACATTTTTAAAAAAAATTTAGTTCTTATTTATTCGTGGTTCTTTGATTCTGACGGTTAATTACGAAGTTTGAATTCACTTGAACATTTCTTAGAGAAATATTTCATAATACATTTTTAGTCCCGATATAGTCGCGATATAGTAGCTCGAAATTCGATCATGCACTGAAAAAAAGGCATAGTGTTGAGAACGGAGGCGTAGTTGGCTCAACTACGCCCTGAGGTTGGATACGGCGAAACCAATGGCGTAGTTGACGCAACCTCCGCGCGTAGTTAAAGGTATTTTATTGAGCCAACTATGCCCGCAATTTGAACTAAAACTTTAAATATTCAATAAAACTAAAATATTTTTTGAATAACATTCAATAAATATTTGAAATAGTATCATCGCATTGCTCGTGAGCATTTCCCGCAGAAAATGTGGAAAAGTATTTCAGTCAATTGTATCAATCATGTTTGGATTGAATGAATTGCATTGTGTAATTAAAACGTATAATGATTGTACCGAACAATTATGATTTTGAAATGACTGCAAGAAATATATGAAATTTTTTTTTATATACATATTTTTTGGAATATTTTTTATTTAATATTTTTGATTTTGTATTTTGCGACTTTCAATAGTAAATACGATTGATCGATTTTTTGCTCTAGTAAGTGCGCCTATTCTGACATAATTTGGTGGCAAAAGCTTAAAAAAAAAAAAAAATTAGGTGCTAAAAAAAATAATTAGGTGGAAAAAAATAGCGTACTTTAATTGTACGATAAAAGGCCTAACCTTTTTACCTCGTAAAACAAGGCTTCGGGTTTTCTCGACGACCGTCGATCGGAGTGATCAATACTTAACGATTCAATGCCGGAGCTTTATGGACACACGGGCAGTGCGACGCTTACGCGAGAGCGCTCCGCCCGTAGCCCTCTAGCGGATTTCTGCCACACCAGAAATCCAGCCAGGGAATAAGACTGTCTGGTTACAATATATATATATATAATTCGTGTTAAACAAAACTTATCGTTTGCGCAATGAAATTTTAGTAGCTTTAGCAAAAGGTTTATTTGTTTGAATAGTAACAAAAGATTTTATCCAAATTACTACTAGGTAATTAGCTTAATCACAAATTATATTCCGTTGATCTAAGGTGTCATTGAATTCAATTCTCGCAGAGAAGTTTATTCGATGCTATTATTTTATCGAGACACGGACAAACCGTATACAACCCAACCTCCGTATGATTATTTCACAAGTTTTATTTTTTTTTTTCAATGTAACCATTTATTGCGGTTGTATCATATGAAATACACTCAACTCAAATAAATTAAAATTTAGCGGCAAAATCGTGGCGTAGTTGTCTCAACGACATGACTTTCAATGGATCAACCACCGGGTGATTAACAAAACGTAATATGACTATTGGCGCAGCGAAATTCGTCCAACCTCATCTCGTAGTTGGCAATACTTTAATTTTTTTTTCAGTGTGTATTCATTTTTAGCCGAAATCAGAAAAAAATCGCTTGAACCACCGTTAAATTCTTGATAGAATCCCTTTTTGATCGAATATTATCATATTTTGCTGCAACACCGAAAAAAAAATTCTGATTTTTTTGCATCACTCAAGTACATACACAATATAGACATGTTTAATTGATAATCTATGAATTCCATACAAAAATTCAACAAATCCCCACAAAAAAACAGCATAAATGCTGTAAAAAAAGGTGAACAAATACATTTACTCCCCCCCCCCCCCCAAATATATGTTCAGGCAAAAAATCCCCTTCTTAACACAAAACCTCTACAAAAAGTTATAAAAGAGATTTCGTCCCAAAAAAAGAGTTTTTTTGGGAGGAAATCTCTTTTATAACTTTTTGTGGAGTTACAATTATAACAAATTGACAAGAATAACAGAATTAGTTTTTGTTCATGATTCTTTGAATACGAAAAAGAAACTTATATGATTCGATAGGAGGAAATTTCTCTTCGGTTGATGTACCACGAGAGCACGAAAGAAATTGAGAGAGAAAAAGAGAAAGAAAAGAGAGAAACAGAAGCCGGGATCGCGGCTGCTCTCCTATGGCATCACAATGGCTTACTAAGTTCCATGCGTAAAGAGATAAAGCATCTAGACAAGACCGACCATTCAATAGTGATGAACTGGTTTCTTGTTCGAAAAGGCGCACACACACTGGCATGGAATGGATGAGAACCAAAGGCCCTTCCGATCTCAGCTCTGTGCAAGTGCGCTTTTGCTTTTCTCTCGCCTCGATCTCATCGTTACTGTTGCAAAGCTTGTTAAACATATATATATATATATATATATATATATATATATATATATATATATATATATATATATACACACACACGTATCAGTAGCTTATTGTGCATATACTTTGCGGAGATATTTTATACTGTCATTTATAACAGTGTACATTGCAGTTGACGTTCCTCTTGCTCGACACTCTGGCCGCGACACAACCTTGGTAGAGCTTATTTAGGGCGAGAGTTTATTCGAATAAATTATGAAGTGTTTTCCTGATTAGATTTTTTATATTTTCGAGCATAATTTCATCTGGAGAGAGACGATGTAGAAAATATAACTATCTCGAATTGTTAGTGAGAGAAGCGACAACTGCACGGAGAAAACCGATCTAATTCATCAAGTAACATTGGAAATGTTCTTTTAAAATATCCTCTATAGTTTGTACACAATATAAGAATTTAGGTAACCGTCACAATGAGGCATTATAATTTTTGCATCTCGCACTTTTCCTTTGAGTGCAATCTAAATATTATAGTTCTGTATAAACAAAAAATGATAGTGTGTGCAAAAACAATATTTCGATGCGCTTTCATGAAATATTTACAATACCCTTTAGGATCTATAACTGATGAGTAAATATGCCTTGAAAGTGAGATATTTTGAAAGCCAGCGTAGAGAAAATCCACCTCCAATAAGAGAATAAACACTAAATGAGTGTCAGTTTTCAATTTAACTATTGTGTAGTATTTCATGATTGCAGAACTAGTAGTTTGGCATAGGAATGTTTCGATTCCATATTTTTTATGTTGCTTGATGGCCAATGTAACTGTTACTCTTCTGACTGAGATGTATTGGCTTCTCGCTTCTCGCTTTCACTGCTGCGCGGTGCAGAGCGCCGAAACTTTTCTCACATAAGGCATCATTCTACGGCGAGCATAAATTCCGCGAGCCGAACAGGTTCGGTCGTGGGTTCGGTTCAAACTAATTCTGACCGAGAATTTGTTAACGAATATTTATTTTCACTTTCTTTAAATGCAGGGAATAGATATGTCATGCAAATATCCAACAGACTATACCAACCAAAAGAATTGATTCTTTTTAGCTGAATATTAAATTATCTAATGCACGTGATTCCAATGCATTTTTTACTAGTCGCATTGTAGGGTAGGTAACCCAGATTCTGTTCAATGGATGAGTGGAATTAGCAAGATAGATATTTAACAATATTATGAAGCTTGGAGATTTTTACTGTGTCACAGTATATACAGATTTTGATTCCACAAAGATAAAATTTACTATGGTATAATATAAATTCTAAAGCAATAATAACAACATGTGCCTCGTGGCTAACAATTTTTTACTATGCACATTATGAGAAACGCTTTTGTGTAGGGGAAAGTGGGGTAATTGCGAATGCGGGGTAAATCCGAACATCGTAATATCTTTGTATTCCGAGACCCCTCACTTTCACGCGTCTGTACTCATGCGATAGCTCCATCGATGTTTAGTATTGTCATATTGTTCGAGGTATGATGCCTCATATTTTCTTTGAGGTAAGATCCATTATAAAATTTGGTACAGTTTGATCCAATTTTTGACTATGATATAACTTGATAAATTTACGAAATAATTGAGTTCAATGTTGTTGAGAAAATTATTTTGACATCCCAGTTTAGTGTGGCTGTCAATAAGGCAGCTTAAACTTGAGTCAATTCTATTGGTTTTTTTTTAAACAAATTAACTTTTAATATTTAGTAGTGTGGGGTAATCGCGAACACCTTTTGTGGGGTAATTGCGAACGTTCAGATTTACCCCACATTGATTGATGATTTTTATTTCAGATGCCAAGTAAATATATACGGAAAAAATTACCAACGTATGACATCGACAATTTAAAAAAAGTAATTGACGATGTGAAAAATAGAAATCTGTCAATGGGACAAGCATAATACTCCATTCCATAAACCACTATTTTTTATTGTTTGAAGAAAAATGATCGCATGAGAACAAATAAAGCTCGACGTTGTGTTTTTACCATTATTAAAATATTAATTGTTCAGTTTGGAGGCGTGTGTAATATGTGTGATAAATTGTAATTCAAGTTGTTCGTGATACCCCTACTTGTTCGGCTTTACCCCAAAGGCTGTTCGGAATTACCCCAGAGGGTCGGGGTAAATTCGAATTTACAAAGTTTTATTTTTTGTTAAATATTTAACGATCGTTTTTTTTTTATTTCGTAGAAAATTGTATCGACTGTCATAAACAAGACATCAAAGAATAAAATACAATGAAAATTGATTTTATAATTATGTAATTTGATTGATTTTTATTCAATTTCCCTTAGGTGTTCACAACTACCCCACTTTTCCCTATCGTATAAACCAGTATACCAAATACTAAACAGGGTTACATAAACCACAGAATTGCTACTATGCCAGATAGAACTTTTTTTATACCGACATTTGACTAAGTACTAAAATTCGGTATTGTCTTCCAAATAATCTGTTATTTTAGCATTAATCCTCTGAATTTCTAATCATAGTTGTTTGAATTTCCATCCTCATTTTCTCCGTGTGGAAATTTCAACGGTAGAGAGACGAGAAGGCAGAGTCATACACGACCAATTTTTCATTTTCGTCGGCATACTTCGAGCGGGTCTCGTATGCTTGGTGATCTCCCGGCATAATCTCAGGGCCATTTATTGAATCTCATCTCACCACCGTGTTGGATCGGCCATGGCAACATCGGAATTTTACGTGCGGCGTGGAGAAAGAACGCTGGAAATCGAAAACTCGAGAATTTTCGAGAGCCAGCATTGTCCTTTCTAATTCCATGGATTGCCTATTTCCCACCGTTAAATCAGGGTAGTCGTGATATGAGCAATTTAAACCCCTAACTGACGTCGTCAATTTATAATTTATTCTCAGCGTCGAAATATTATTTGTTCCGAGTAAGTATAGTAGGCCCATGAATATATAAGCCGTTTTATCAGCACCAAAATCGACGTTTTCTCAAGTTAATGCTCTCTACAAACAAAACAAAAGACACCATTGAGTCTGTATTCTAATCTACGTTATGGGGGAAGGTCATAACTTTTTTTGGGGACGGGTTGAAATTCCGAACTTTAAAAAATAGAACGCTCAAAATTCCGAATTCATTTATCTAGAACACAATACTCCTGGAAATTTACAATTCCAAAATTTTGTAAACAGAATTATTGTATAACCGAAAATAAAATTCCACTACGAAATTAAATGAGAATAATCATGGATCCGACCGATGAAACATCAACATGAAAACATAGCACGTAAAACATGTATCAACTTCTCATATTCAGAAAGTCCATAGTTCCGAAAAAATGTAGTTATATATTCAAGATCCTGAATGGCGAAAGTTTCTACAGAGAAAAGTTCCGAAAATAGGAATATCCGATAAGTGTAAACATCCTCATATTATATGTTTACAATAGAACGTGAAAGATGATCAATACTCGGAAAAAAATCTACCGAGAAAGATCAAAATTCCGAAAGAATAGTACTCTGAAAGATCAAAACTCCGAAAAAATTTTCCCCGAAGACCGAAACTCCGAAAATTTATGCGATAGAGCAGTGGTGCTGCCATCTAAACGCGTCAGGCTTACATGCTATCTGCTTTATGTGTGAGTTTTCGGAATTTTGATCGTTCTGAATGTTGTATATCGGAATACAACATTCTACACTATCTAATCACTATCTAATCTTGTACACTATCTAATCTTGAGTTTTCGCAAACTGGATGATTGAAAATATGATTTTTGGATTCCAAAACTTTCGGGAACCTGACGAATCTCTTATTAGCTTTTATTATATTTAAACTTTCTGATATAGTTCGTTTTCTAGAATAAAAATTTCGGTAATTTGTGGCGTGTTTAATATTACATATTCGGAGTTTTGTGAGTTGAATTACTGGTCATTCAAATAAAGCGTTGATCTCAATCATACGATTTCTGAAAATTATCTCGTATAAGAAATCACATTGGTATCCTTTTCCTATCGCTACTCATACCGTTCTACATCATTTATAGTCAACTGTGTAGACTTTCGCTGGCATGATCCTTACGAAGCTTTCAGTTTCGGAACATTAAAATTAGGAATTTTAAACCGTCGGAGCATTTAAAGTTCGGAATTTCAAACCGGCCCCGCTTTTTTTCGGGATCGGAAAAGACTTCGTTCTCTCGCCGTTATGGAAGTAATCGTGAATATGTAAGAGATATGTTGCAAATTGGCACCTGCGTGCAGCCGAAGGACTGAGCCTTTTAAGATGAAGGACTGAAAGTTTTTGTAGTCACAAAGAAATACGAGATAAATCTATATCAGCAACTTGAACGCTATTTACCATCTAGTTTTGCAATAATTAACTCGTGAGCATCGATTGCTCCCAGAAACTTATCCCTGCCACCAGAAAGAAATCATCTGCGCATCAAGGCTTATTGAATTTTTACATTAGCTATGTCCAAGATTTCGTGATAAAAAAATCATTACTGTATTCCGTGAATATTCCTGGATATATAAGCGTTTGGGGTTTTGGACCTCATCATTGAAAATCGATAGAAAAATAAAAAAGTATTCATTGTCAAATAATTCAGATTGCAACAGGAATGACACGGAAAATGACGTGAGGACGCTTAACCCTAGCTACACACTACGAGGTCCAACGGATCGACAGCAACACTACATTTTCAATATGTTTCCACCACACGCCTTTTCATAAACGTTATAACTTTTTATGAAACGACTTTTTGGCTTTACTGATTGCTTTTTTGGATTCGTCGGAGTCTGGCGTTTCGATTTCACTACAATTAAACCTCAGTAGACGCATTTGTTACAATGTTATAGAGCAATAAAGTCGTCGGTCCAATATACCGATAATTAATAATAATAAATAAGATTAGTAAGTAAGGTACCAAAAGTTATAGTGTGTAGCTAGGGTTAATAGCCTCATATTCGGAGACTAACACCGCATACCTTCAAACGTGACAGTTTGGCAGTGCGACCGCGTTATTCTTTCTCTACTTAAATTGTATTACTGCCCGCGTAGAAAAAATTAGTCTCGGCGAGAGTTGTCGCCGAGTCTTCGATAGAGTCTGGCCAAGACTTTTTCTGATACATGCATTTTCAAACTCTTTCCTAGAGTCTTTTTAGAAATTCTTTTTGAGACTTTTTAAAATTCTTTTTGAAAGTCTCGCCGAGACTCTTTCTGATTCTTTCTGAAATTGTATCCGAGAGTCCCGTCAAGACCCTTTCCAAGATTTTTCTATTTTATTTATGAGTTTCGCTGAAACTCTTTTTGAGAGTCTTGCCGAGACTTACCTTGTGTAAATACACTATATAAGTTGTAAACGAAATCAATAATTTCAGCAGACGACAGTGTAACGGTCATGACCCGTGTCAGAATTCACGACGCTAATCAAAATTCAGTTATTAAACATATTTTGAAGAATAAAATTATGAACAAAAATGCCATCTAAAAGGATTGAAACAAGAAAAAATTATAAAACGTAAATATAGCCGAAGTGAAAAGACGTTTCTAAGCCCTTAAATGACCATGTAACGATGAATAAGACGTCTCCCAATTTCGGCTAAAACTTACGTTTTATAATTTTTTTTATTCCAATTTTTTTCTGGTTTGAATCTTTTAAATTGCCATTTTTAGCCGTAGTTACATTTTAGTTTTTTAAACTTTTGCGTTTTTCTAATTTTCAAATTCTTTTTTGGTTATCGTTTTTTTAGTCGTAGTGGGGTTTTAGTTTTGTCAACTTTTGCTTTTTTATCAATTAAAAAAAATATTTTTTTTTTCGAAAATCGTTCAATTTTTGTTCTTGTTCGTAGTTCCACTTGGGTTTTTTTCTTTCCCAATATTATTACTATCACTATTATTGTTGATGTTGTTGTTGTTGTTGTCTCTTTATCGCTTCAAATGTAGTAAAAACCGACTGGAACATAACCTAAATAGCGCTGTTTCGAAAGATACACATTGGACCAATTTAGGCCAGTGTCCCTACAGAGGGCTGCATGCCTCTATACATTGACCGTTATATTGATTATTTCTGTACTTATCTGATCCTATGTAACTCGTAGTGTCAAGGCGAATTCATTGATACTCGATTTTTCGAACTCGGTCCAGCTGTTTGGGCTCTAGAATGGACACTAAACATACAGACAGGCCATACACATTATCCTCCTTTGGCTGCACGGTAGTTGGGTAAATAACAATATTTATTCTCCGCTGTTTATAATTCGAAAACAATATAATCATTATTTTGAATATTCGAAAGTAAAATTCAATATTCGAAAGTAAAATTTTTCACCCCGTTCGTCCGATCGAAATAAAAAAAGTTTTTGCCCATGCAGAAAAAAGGCAAAAATGGGTTCAAACATTTTTATTCCGATCGGATGATGAACAGTGTGGAAACATTTCCACTTCGAAATTTCCAGCTATCTCTCTCGCACTCATACGACTAATCTATACCCTTAAGACTGATGTTTCATTTTGATTAGTAATTCAATTATAGTTTGAATTTATTTGATTGATACATTGAAGCTGGGTCGGTTTTTTATGAGGGCTCAAGTGCATGTCAAAATTGAATAATTAATGTATAATCGACCTTGTATTATTTGAGATGCGATTCATGTTGTACAGCAGGTAAAAGCACCTTTGTTGAATAAAAAGCGAATAAAAGCTACCCCGTAGACGATCGAAGTATATCAAGTTTAAGAATGGGAAACGAGATAAAAGAAGCGTACAAAAGGATGAGTCGCAAGCTCGTGTCACCCCAGCAGGTAAAATGGGAGAAAAGCAAATAAAAGAAAAAGAGGAAGTACCGAGTCTTAAGTGGTGGCTAAAAATGTTCTTTATCCATCGGATACAATAAACTTCAACAATGTTACGACCGTCAATTGTGCAGTCCATAATTCGTCCATCTTTTCTTATCGCACTCGCTCACAGGCATCTTAAATCACTCCGAATCCAACAAACATTTGGGCGAGCAATTCATCGTGAATCGTAGAAAAAAAACGTATCTCGGTTTAGTCCTGGGGACGCATTCGACACACCCATCAACCTCGTGGAAATGAAGCATGCTCTGAATCCCAACTCGATATGAACGATACGGCCTCGATGTTCTGGGTTTTCTTGATAGTTAAAACTAGGCAGTGAAAATATGAAAAATTCATAAACATCCATTTTGTAGAAAGAAAAAACATTCGGTGATTAATTGATTATAAATGAGTTGATTTTTATAATTAACATCTTAATTGAGTCCGGAAGTAACGAAATTATTTGTAGATGCCGTCAACAGTTTTATTTATCATTAGAAATCATTTTTAGCAACAAAATCTATAGGGTTGACATAATCATGGATATCGTAATTTTTATCATTGTTTTTGATTATTAATACAAAATCTTTTTACTGAATAAAGACCTTGGATTAGCAAGTAGTAAGTTGAAAGTGCAAAAAAATAAAATTCCCACGACTATCCATGAAATATTGGTTTAAATTCCTGTCCAATGTGAATCTCTATGATTATAACAATCCAAGAATTTAGTTAAAAACACAATAAATCCATGACCGTGTCGTAACACAGTTAAGCATTGCCACAAAAAAAAACTTCAGCTGTCCGCGCGAGAAAAAAATTGGATGGAAAGTCTTCATAATAAATGGACTTATAGCGTTAGTCTGAGATGAAAAGATAAATGTGTCAAGCTGATAGGCTAAGTTTGAAAATAAAAGAAGAAGAACAACAATAAAAAGTACAGTAGAAAACGGTAGTCAGCTGCCGGACATTTGCCAGTTAGGAATGTCCCGAATGGGCGTGAGGATCGATTCTGTAGTGAATGATCTTATGAAGTATTCATCGATGTTTCGGTAGAGATGACGGTGCTGCTTTAAATATTGACGCGTGTTGCACAGCCTCCCAAGGACCCACCTGAAGTCTGAGAATTGTGAATGACGAGGATAAAAACGATGACTGGTCAAAAATTAAAACAAAAAAAAAAAAAGATTCTTTCATCCTGTGCCAACCAGTTTTTCGATGGTCCATTCATTTAGTAGCAGGATATTCTGACGTTGAACGTACACTTTAAACCATTGGTACTCGTTGATAAAGCGTGAGATAAAAAATTAAAGAAAAAGCAACAACAAAACTTCGAACGTCTTCGAAACAATTAGGATAAGTGAATACGTGCGGAACGTTTATGTTCGCGTACCTCGTTTAGAATCGGTCTGTCGAACTCGCAGTTTGCTCAACCACCAGTGTAGAACAGAAAGAAAAGTCATGCGAGCAAAAGAGAAAGAAGACAAGAGAGTAAAAGATAGAGAGAAAGAGAAGAGAAAAGAGAAAAAGAGAGAAGACAGGGCATTTCTGCAAGACGAAACGAGCTAAAAAGCACGGTAGCGTGAAGCGAGCTAATTTACGAGTAGTAAAAGACCGTACAGCGAGGTGTCGGGAGAGAGTTCCGTCGAGGGCTCGCCGCCGGATACCCATAAGAGACTAACCGGGCGTGTCTTGACCACCGCAATCCAAGCTTCTTCGACGTCGACTTCAGAAACCCTGCCGCAATCATTTTACTACATTGCCATGCACCTGCATACTTTTAACCTCCAAAGAAAGTGCTACAGATACGTCAAAAAAGAGACGTTGTTTTAAGTACATTGGCAATGGGCTCGTAAAGTCCTTCAATGAGAACCAACCATTACGGACTCGTTTCTCAACGAAAAGTGAAACATCATTTCTCCAAAATGTATCCGTACTGTAAAAAAAGAAAAAAAAATCAAAAGTAGTTTATTATATATTTTTGAAGGTGCATAACAAATGTATAAATGATTAATCTACAGAAATTTCAAATTCTAAATATTAGGAAGTAATAAACTAGGATTTTTTTTCGAATGGTACAACATTTTTTGTTGGCACAAAGTGAGTTTGATGCTCATTAAATTTGTTGTGTTTAATTCGAAATATTTACTTGCTTGTGTTCGAAGCGTACGTTTATTTCAGCTAGAAACGCAGAGTCGAAGGATCGAAGGAGCGGCGACAAGTTATTATGATTCGTCGATACACTCAGTTGGACTGGGAAGGATGGTCTGGTATAGGACTGAAAGGGTTGAGAGGAGATAACATAGCGAAGAAGAGTGTAGGTTTGAAGATAGAATATACACATTGAAGCAAGTCCCTCCTTTGCCGAGGAACAAGGAAAGAAGAGGAAAAACGCGCGCGCGCGCTCCAAACGTCAAACTAGAAAAGGAGTATAAAGGAAGAGAGAGTGAATGAGAAACAGAAGGAAAAAAGATAAAGGTACAGAAATGCGATCGAAGTAGTACGTAGTTGGACAGCAAAGCTCTCAGAAAGGAGGAGAGAATAAGATGAAAGAAGGGTAGAAAGAAAGAGAGGAAGAGAGACAAGAGAGAGAAAGAAGATCTGTACCGTAGCGCGCGCCACACCCCAATGCAGCAACTCCATTGATTATTGTTGCTCCCCCCGAGTGGCGTCAGCGCTTCTACAACCCCTATAGTTTTCTACATATTCCAGTATATCAATTTGTCAAATTATTTTCCTCTTTAGAAAAAATCTTGCGACAATAATCAATTTTTTTGACAGTCTAACAGTAAGTATTGGAGAACCTTCTGAATATATCGCAATTAGTCAAATTATTACATTTCATAATTTTATTTCAGTGGGAGTTTAAGCTTTTAGGAAATTCCAATACTCTAAGGCTAATCGCTTCTTATATATTTTAAGATTCTAGATTCGTACAACAAATTCGCTAGAAATAGTTTGCTCCAATTGAAATGTGACATTGCGTTTCATTACTTTTGAAAAATATTCAGTTTTATTATTAAGCCGACTTCTCACTTTACAATTTTCAAAAAATCGATTTTTTTATTACTTTTTTCGAAAGTGTACATATCCAAAATGATCATACTAAAATTTTATGAAGATCGGAGGAGTCTAACTGTATTTTTGTGTGACCTTTACTTTACGACCTGAGCACGTTCATCTCCTCCGCTCGGAGGGTAAACGCGTTTTTTTCGAAACAACGTTTTTCGACGGCTTGTTGATAAAATCTCCGAAACTACTGAACCGATTCTTATGAAATTTTAACCAAATATTCTTTACAACTATAGCTATAGCATATATCAAGGATTTTTTTAAATTTTGATATTTACTATTTTTTTTGCCAAAAACGGTGAAAAAACACGTTTTTTTTGTTTTTTCGAAAAATGTCCGCCATTTTGTTATTTTTGCATACATCAAAAATTGTATGATATGCGCTATAGCCATTAATATACTGAATCTAAAACCGTTTGATTTTTTGTTTCGGATGATCTATCTCCGAGATTTCATCAACAGCGCAGACTTACAATTTTTTTAGGACATTTTTTAACTACCATTTTCGTGTATAAATAGTGGCTTAAATAAATAAGAAAAAATTTGTTTATGTATTTCGAAAGTGTATTTATTAAGTGTAATAACTTTTATATCAATATATATAATATAAACCTATCAAAAAAAATCATGAAAATAGCCTTTTTTTTAACGTCTAAAGTGAGAAGTCGCCTTAAACAAAACCGGTAGTTTTACATTAAATCTTCAAAATAACACAGCGCAATAAGAAATCCGGCTATATACAGTTAAGCAGATACACATCGAATCACAGGGATTAAATTCTAATTAGAATTCTAATTATAAGTCTGATTTAAATGAGTTCGATACCTAAGAAGTTTCGGTGATCTAAATGTGTGTATCTTTTTGTTATGATAATTATAATTCTTAAATTTGATAGTGTAACGATAATGATCCATAAATTAAGTATTGTGAAGTAAAAAAATAGTAAAAAGAGGTGACCCGACCAAGATCCACATATAATGAAATTATTTGATATTTCTATATAAGAGCTGTTTACGTTCGTATATATTGTGCGAAGAAGAATACAGATTGCGATTACGGATAAGGCGTTGGACGGGATTATCCATAAGATTTTATCGGGTATACACACTGTGTGCAGAGATGAGAATGGAGAGGCTGGACTTATGCATACATTTTGTATAGACTTGTTGGTACGAAAACTGTCATTAGGATCAACGATGCGAGATCGAGCTGAGAGAAAATTTTATGTATGCGTGTGCGTGTCGGGGTAGGGTAGGTTTCTTTGAGAGGGAAACAAAAAATGAAAACAAAAAGAGATGGGACATTTTGCTTCGGAGCAAAATTGTGTACAGATCAACTGCGATGATGCGGAGAAAAAGAGAGTAAAAGAGTGGTATAAATAAAATGGCCAGAATGCATGTTGCATCCTACTATGCACAAGTTCAGCCCGGGGTGAAGAATCCAAGACAGGAATAGAAAGGAACAAAAGATTGAGAGGGACAGGAGCAAAGGAAGGGCGGTGGGGCCGGGACGAACGTTGATGAGAGCAAAGAATAAGAATGAGGAAGAAAGAGGAGAGAGTAGCGAGGAGGAGGAGGAGGAGGAGGAGGAGGAGGAGGAGGAGAGGAGGGATCTCTGTAAATTACAAGCTATACGTTGTTCCAAACCGACCATCCAAGATAATACCTGCTCGCCCTCGGGCTATAATGAATATGTAAGACAGATTGTAGGCTAAAGCGGGAGCCTCTGCAGCTACCGCTGCGTGATACGGTTGTCCATCTACAGATTATATTTCCTTCCCTTGTGCTCGGCGCCACCCCCTTCGCACAACGCATTACGTATTACTGCGACGTACACCAACATCGATATATATATATATATATATATATATATATATATAATTTTGTTCAAATGTACATCTATATATTCCTGTTCATGTGAGTAACGATAATTTATTATTTTTGCAACGTTTAAAATCACGAGAAAAATTGCTCGGATCCCAATACTCCAAGCTTCCCAACATCCAAGAATGGTGCTTCCCTTTTGGCGCTCAAAAAAAAAACCGAATAAAAAATTACCTGCCTCTTTTTTCCGCAACAGATTAAATTTCAATCAAATTCAAACGACGTATTTCTTTATTCGATTTCTAAAAAAGCCAGTGATGTCCTATGTGGACTAGAATTTTGCATCGTTGAAATACATTTAAAATTATTTTTCCATTCTTCTGTTATTGGAAGTGCCAATATTTTTTTTGTTGCTAAAGCTGTTTATGGGTTTTTCAAAAAGAACCACGTAGGAATTTGGCCAATTCCGTAAAACTCGTTCTGGATTGTAATTTTGGGAAATACGAGAAGAAAAAATAATAATTTGTATTCCAAAGTTGTAATATATTCAACATTTTATTATGAGGTTGTAATTTTTGCGTGGTGTTTTTTTGATGAGATAGACGTTTTTTTTAAATTGAATTTGGTACGTTGGTAAGAAAGATTTTTGTTTGAGTATTACGGAACGATCGGGGTGGGAAAACACGCGTATAAATAAAATTCTCATTCTTTTTATAAAATGTAATACTCGTTACGATTCCACAGTGTCGTAACAAGCCTGAAATAAATGAAGCAATTATAGTATTAGTGGAATCTCGTACCGGTATTACTGATAAAAAAACAACACGAAAGCCGGCAAGAACGTCCAATTTAAAATGTCAAAGTCGAATGATCGACGAGAGAAAAGGGAGGGAAGTAAGTCCGCAACGAATCGAGAGCCCTTCTCGTTAATTTGCTGGGCGCGAGAGAACTATTACAAAGCATTATTGTCGCAACAGAAATGATTCAACCCGGGCGTGACTCGGTAACAATTTCTTTGCTTACTCCTTTCTTTTTGCAATGACTTTTTTTCCTAACTCTCTTCGCCCTTTTGTTTCATCTCCCTTATCCTATGATCAGGTCAGTCTGTCTTTCTCACTCTCCTTCTTCCCTTTCTCGTGTGTGCGTTTGTATATATATACGTTGGATACGAGAAGGGGCGATCATCGCCAATTATCGTTCGGCCGTCTCTCACCCTCGAGCGACATAGTTGCGCGCGCGGCAGCAATTGGTAAAAAGGGGTCGCGGTGAAGGAGCACGCGGGACGGACGATCGAGAGCGATTATCGCGACAAGGCGTCCGGTCCTTGCCATCATTTCTCTCCCCCCCCCCCCCCCCTTTCTCTCTCTCTCTCGATCTTCATTCTACAGGAGATCTAAATCAGATCGGCCAAGATTCTCCAAAAGGAAAGCACATCGTGTACCCTTAACACAACCAACTGCGTGTGCTTGATACAACGAAAAATGAGCTTGGTTTGTGCTTGAAACAACAACAACATGATGGACATGCCCCGATTGAAATGACGATTTTTTTCCAGTGACAACGACGATCGTTTATCGTTAAAGAATGCAAAAGTTTAATGGGTACGATTGTTATTTCAAATATCAAGGATCAAACAAATGAAAAAAAAATGAAGAAATGCAAAAAGTAAGTGTCAAAACAACGTCTAGAGTGCCACTGTATCTTGCTTTTACGAAAAAATTAATCACTATACTGAGAAATGAAATATGTTGAATCAAAAAAATTTTTGTTTAATCAATAAATCCTGCGCTCACGGGGGACGAATAAAACATTCTGTTAACGATACAACATAATTCAGTTATTTCAAATTACAAAAAGGAGTCAATCGAACTAAATATTTTGTTTCACTGACTGAGACTGACATTGTTTCTGATTGAATATTTATTTAAATGAAATAATTATTTAATTAAGCCAAATAATTATTTATTTGAATCAAATAAACAATGAATATTTATTTTAAACAAATTAATATTAATTTTTTTTGTTTGATATCCAAACATGTAGAATTGCACCTCTTACAATCCGAAAATATGTTTAATACTAATTTCTCATCAATTACGATGAGAAATCAGTTGATCATAGGAGTCATTAGACACTCCGATGGATTTCTCACGGGGATATAACCCGTCGCAGTTATAAACGTTCGATACCTACTTCTGGATCAGAACCGAATGGAATATTTCATTTTACTCGACTTCTGCAATTTATGTCCGTCCAGAGGCCACTGTGTATGTGAGAAGAGCCTCGGCGCTCTGCGCCACATGGTGGCTGGACCGAGAAGCTACTCGAACGTTCGTTAATTCTTTCGACAACCTATTTAGTTACGATGATATCAAAATGTGTTCGCACAACAAAACCTAGTTTGTTGGAATAGTTTAGTATCTTCAACCAATTATTCTAACCATGAGACGTATGATTCAGTTCACACATCTAAAAATTTAGTTCAACTGGAGGTACGGATTTTTTTAAGTCTGTTCACTCAATCATATATTTAGTCGACCAAATCCAGATTTAGTTTTTTCGACAATTTTATTTAGTTAAGACAATGTCGTAACGTGTGACGCAACTAAACAGATGCAACAAAACGATTTAATTGTTTCAACCACTTAATTTGTAGGTTGCACTACATATGCGCTTACCATGACATTATTATTATTAAACCAACAAAATTGTAGCAAACGAAATGAAATTTGTTGATTTAACAAATTTCTTTTCTCAGTGTAGGTATTAGTCGTTCAATTTTTGGGCATGAACAATTTTGTTTTTCTAGTGACTATTTTTGCCTAGTATATGTGTCTTATTTTTTTTAGAGGCAAATCTTATTGAGGGAAAAGAACTGAAAATTTTTTTGTCATGGGAAAAAAAACACGTTTTCTCTTCTTTGCTGTTTTCCTTCAGTCAGGTGACATAGTTGGATATTTAGGCATTCTTAGCGGCTAAAATTGATAGCCCAGCAAGAAAAGCAGGCCAGGAGAATCTCACAGGCATAATCTATGGATACACACACACACACACACACACACACACACACACACACACACACACACACACACACACAAAGGTATTATATGTAGTATATACATATACATATTGTGGAAGAAAAGCAAGTGAGCGAGAAGATTTCTTGGTGAGCCGAGAGCACCCATCAGTGGCCCGAAAGAGCGAGTGGGATCGAGAGGACACGATAAGAAGAATGAAGAGGCGAGTAGCTGTGAGCTGTGAGAGTTGGTCGGTGAAGAAGGAATGCCGTCGGACGAGCGCCTGGGGCAAAGACGACGATGAGAGCTCTCTCACTCTCGCGGATCCACACGCGGCGGCAGAATCCAACCACACGGTCCAGCACAAATCTCCCTTCTCCCACCACCATTCTTCGTTCTCCCTCTCTGTGTCTCTGTTTTTTTCTTCCTCAAAACATCAGATACTAATAACAACAAAAATAACAGATTATCCTGAAGTTCTCACAAACCTAATGACCACCAAGAGAATCTTTACAAAATTTTACAGAAGTATTCAAATTGTTGTATACACAACAATAAGGAAAACATTTTTTTATCGATATAGGCAAAAGGAAACCACAGAAATACCAAAATGAATACGAATCAAAGAAGAAGAATTTAAAAACACTCCTAGAAACCAATGTCAATATTATTAATATTTTTCTCTTCTTATCGGCATAGAAAAATCCCCCTTAATGTTTATTATTCCTGCAATAAGAATTGGTAAACAATTATTTTTGGAAATCCAAGATATTTAATAAATAAATGACATTTTTTGCTAAATAATTACACGATAGGATTGATATCGTGATCCGAATTTCCAAAACTAACGGTTTAACTATTTTAACGCTAAATACATAAAAATAATAAATCGTTAAGTATTTATTAATTGAATACACATTAACTATGCAGAAAGAAATTTTGTGTTAAATAATGCAATAAAAAACTGCTGAAAGTTGTTCGTTCAGGATCTCATGAAGATATATATATATGATTTTCGTTCTCTCTTCTTTCTCATCCCTCTCACTTTAGCACCCAGCTGTGTGTCGTTTTAGCACTTCGAAGTTTGCGAGTTAACGACGCGGAAAACAAAGGGACACGGACGAATGCGGCATGCGTTCGCAAACACACGGTAGGGTTTCCATACATGCACACGCGTTCTTGCACTGAATCTACATTGCCGAAAGAGTTACGTGAAAAGAAATAAATGAAATAAGAATGAGAATGAATAGTAGGAAGCGAAAGTTAAAAAAAAAAAGAGGCCGCGAAAGACCCAAAGAGAAACCCATTCTGTCAATGCTGTGTTAAAACAGGTGTGTATTGTTCAAACAACTTCGTTTCCTGATGCAGTGATTTATAGTTATAGTCCCAAATATTTTGTTCATAACGTTCGATTAGAATTTCGAATCAGTTTCCGGATTTCGCATTTAATCTGATTCTTTTGCATAGAGTATCTGTTTATTATTATAATTTGGTTATATTCCTTCATTGTTTATTAAATGTTGTAATATTTTTTTATTATTTATTATACGTTTTTATTTTTAATAATATTTAAATTTCAATTATTGTACTTTTTCGAAAAAAAATTGATTTTTTTTTTGGTTATTTGATGTAGAGATAATAATCCATGAATGAGTTCAAGAGAAAACAAGCTTTTATCAATAAAAAGTGAGGGAGTGTTTTTCTTTTAAATGTATAAATTTTGCAAATGAGAAGACGGTTAAAAATGCTTACCGTAAAAAAGTTTTTTGTTTGAAACAAAATATTCCACATATGTAAAATGTGTAAAACGAACGTACGCGTGACTGGCGCGTATAAAGTACACGGCCACGTGAATGAGATACGTTCCAATTTATTTAGCTTGAAGCTACGATTCTTTATCGCAATGCATAAGTGCATTCCACGAGCCAGGCTGCGCACGTCTCTCATCCCCCTTATCGCTACGGTCTTTCTCCCGCCGGTATCTTGATCCCAAAGGCGAATTATAAAAAATCTTCTCTACTGCCGTGTACCTCATACGAACACCAGAGGACACCAGCGATCGCGGGTAAGGTCCAGCCAGGGATGGTCAATCGCGAGACTGACGACAAAAGATTCCATGCTCGGAATTCCTAAAGGCCTTTTATTGTCGGGCGTCAACGAACGTATAAAGATTTCCTCTCTCTCTCTCTCTCTCTCTCTCTCTCTCTATATATATATATATATATATATATATATATATCTTTTTACTCTTTCCATATCTTTTCACATTACCTTAAATATTTCTTAGCATCCGTATATCGTGCTTCGTACAATGAATTAGAATAAATTATTTTAAACAATATTTATCTCAGCCATGATCAACTTTTTCAGGTAATCATATTTCAATCAGATCGAGGTAATCATGACCTTATTGACCTCGATAATTATCAACACCCAAATTCCATACTGACACAAATATACATCATTCCCAATTTCAAGGGATTTAAGCCTTTTGAATTTAATTACAAAGGTTTTGATATCGCATCATCTTAAACCTTGGCGGTTGGCCTCGAAAAACTGAAATTTATTTTTTTCAAATATCACACAAACTAGAAGGAGTATAGTAATAATCACGATCTATTTTGAGTATCTAGGATATGGCCTATCGATTGAAATGGAAGATTCAAGGGTTAAGCCGCTGCTATAGGCTACAATTAAGTCCTTGAAAAGTTTCAGCAGATGATTGTAATTTATTTGGCAGGAATATCTGATAATTCGTGGTTCATTTTAAGGTTTCCCTCAATGATCCAGACGGCATTGAGTTTGGTGTTGTTCTCGAAAACTTAACGAAGTCCTGCAAAGTAAGGGCCCAATAAACGGTCAAGAGCGAAAACATTCGCCATTGCGGTTTAGTGAAACTCGAATGAAGAAGCTAGCTAACTCCTTTTCTTCCCTTGTTTTTCTTTCTCTCTCTCTCTCTCTCTCTCTCTCTCTCTTTCTCTTGAAATCTCGCACTCTTTGCTATCGCCATGCAAGAGAGCAACGATGCAGCAATCTCCCAACGTTGATTAGAGTCGTATGTAGAATCGAGAACCGGATTCCAAGAACCTGTTTCCATGTTCACGTAAGATCCCTGGAGTAATCGACTGACGGATCGGCGACCGTTCGAGTCAGCGACCCCGAGAGAGAAGAGCGACCGGCGGCCAGCATCATCACACGAGTAATACCAGTACAGCGGCCATTCTTGTGTGAGCCCAAGACCAGCCGCCACAGCTACAAACTCTGCAGGGACAAGAAAAAAAATAAAAGAATATTTAATCCCTGCAAGTGCACCCAATTCTTCAATCTTTCTTCGGCATAATTTTTACTCCAAGTTCCAATTACTTTTCACAACACTGAGGAAAAGTCTAAAATAAAAGACTCTGCCGAGTTAAAAAGAAATTAAAATCCGGCATTTCATCCACCATTTCATTCTTACCTCGATATTAATTTTGCAAAGAAAATCTCAAAAATCATGTAGTTTTCAAGCGTAAATTAAGATTCGATGTTCTTCTCCCTTTGCATTATGAGCGTAGGGGTATGGCTCATTTTTAAATGTTTATTTTAAATGTTTATAACTGAAGGGGTGATCGATCACACGTCCGCTTAAAGGAAGAAAGAAATGTGAATTTGAAAATAAAAAAATAAAATAACAAAAAAATACTTAAGTTTTCGCGGAGAAGTAACAGCTATCAATCCTACCGGCTTTAATAGATTTTCATTATTTTGCGGGTCTCTATCTCTTGAGTGTGTAATTATCGTGAGGGGTTAATATATATGCGCGGCAGCCACGAGAAAGTATAGGGTACGGACGATCTTGAGTCGTCGAGAAATTCACACATACACGCACACACACATACACACACACACGCGTGCGCGCATGCACGCGCACACACACACATATGTACTCATAAAAAACGTACATGAAGAGTTCTGAATATGCGAGCGTCCATCAAAGCACTGTTTGGGTTTCGTTTTTCTCGCCAACGAAGAACCAAATAATTTTTCTACGATATTCTGAAGGACAATTATTCATGCACATTGGCACTATCTTTCTATGGGGATAAATAGTACAACACGTGATCACCAGCACGTTAAAAAAAGGATAAAAATGGAATTTAAAAAAACGCAGTTATTTATATGACACTAATTGGCAGTTTCCACCAAACTTAACTATTTACAGAAAAGAAAACATGGGCATCGAGCATTTTTTTAAGACACTTCTTCCTGAATACCAAACCGGGATTTTCAATATTATCGATTGCAATTTAATAAATTAAAATCTTCAACTACATATGACGTTTTGAAAAAGAAACTTCAAAGTTCCTCGTTCTCTGGAATGCACCTTCTGCTTCATCTATTTATAGATATGATAGTTGTACATCAAGTACAGCAATGTTAATTTCTGTAGGAGTCAAGACTAAAGGACGAGCTGAATATTGCGTTATTAACACATATAGTTATATGTATGTATATTACAAATTGCTACTTGGAAATAAATTGGCCTGAATAATATGATTTAACATGTTAAGAAACGTGCGCTGCGCCCTTTTGTTTTCCAGCGATTAATGTATATACACTCATATACTAATTTAATTTTATATATATATGGATAAAGTATAGGAAGAACGCGAAGCTCTTTTCGATTAGGCATTACACAGCATAGTAGCTCTCATAGCATGGGCAAGCGTACAAGAATTAATCTGCAGGAAGAGAAATTTATTAACGAAGGTAGAGAGAAAGAGGAACTTCTTTCCCCATCGTCTTTTGATCACGTTCGCGAACTTCCCTCTTCTTTCTCTTTTTCTCCACCAAGGGGACATTTGTTTGAAATATTTCACGAAGAAGACAATCAATTATTTGCATATGTAATTTATGGTTTCTGTATTATTCTTGTCGTCTATTGATCTCTTTGTTCATTTTTATTTTCGTTAATTAAGTAGGTGAGCGTAAAATTATTTTCGTATTTTAACAAGTTTATAATATTACAGTTATTTTGAGTCGCTATGATTTTATTTTCATATAATTTATGTACGGATGAAGTGGCAGAGAGATTAATTAATCTCAATTAAACTTGCAAGCTTGTTTGTAACGAATAACTTATAGACTGACGTGACATGATATATACAATAATTATTCAAAAATATCTTAGACTGCTTGTTGAATTAAGAAAGAATCGTTATTTCGTTTATGAATGGAAAATATGAGATTTATGGTAAACAAATAAATTGTTCAATGAAAAGCGATGACACCTGAACTTTAAGCTCCTTTTTCCTTCTCTTTATTTTTACGAAAGCTCTCTCGTTTTGTAGCTCGTTTTGTTTCTGTGGTTACTCGACAAACACCTGCAGAAGCGTGGCATTGATGCACACTCTTACAGGGGGCTGTGGACGCTTGAATTTTCACTTGGGGTCTTAGACTCATGTGTGCACATGAGAGTCCACTAGCAATCTCACCGCGATCGTTCACGAAACGAGCGAGATCGGCTTCCGTAGATATAAACACTCTCTTCCTCTCTCTTTCTCTCTTTATTTATTTATCTTCCTTTCTTCGTTTCTGGTCGAAGCTTCAGCACTTCGGAGTCTGGGGTGTCCGTGGACTATCTTCACCGCGGGAGAGCTGCCGCGCGAGCTAAGCGAAACTCTCCTTCTCGTTATATCTCTTATCCTGTCTCTCTGTGAGGACTCTACAAGGATATAAAATACTATATACACCGGCAGTACCAACCAGAGTTATTCTGGTTCTCGAAAAGAATACAACCGCGAAAGACAACTCATAAGATCGGGACACATAACTATTTATAGTGCTGCTTCAAAGACGATTATTATTTCTTCGTTCTGTAGAAATAAAGAGAAAAGAAAAAGGATGGAAGAAAATAAGATGGAGAAGAGAGAAAGAGAAGAAAGAAGAGAAAGAAAGTTAGTAAGAGAAGAAAGACGTGTGAGAGAGGCAATGATTAAAAAAAAGAAAAGTCTGCCATGAACCCATGGTACTTATACTTCTATAATGTATGTGCAAGGTACAATGATGGTTGAAAATGCCATATAAATCAGCGCTCACTAAGAGAGAACTATAGACTAAGGATATTCAAATCAGGCAAACTATCCATTGATACTGGGGGGGGGGGGGGGGGGACATTCTTACGGGAAAGTCATCGTAAAGTGTCCTACACTCACTGTCACGAGCTAAAATCCATTCGATAAATAGGTATAACACGCTTGAGAAACTGGTTAGGTTTATTGGAAGATTCTACAAAGTGTACCAAAGTTATTCTCCCATCTCTCGTATGGTATTATTATTCATAACGGTATCGCTCGATTTCACAACGATGCAACGACTATATAAACGTGTACACACTTTTTTAGTAATATCGCAGCTCCTTTCGCTTTAATGGGACAACTCGATTTGTTAGTAGAAACGTCTTTTTTATATCATCTTAAGGTCATCCGTGAAATAAAATTCTCATACGTTTTCGTAAAATAGTGCGCTCATTTTACAAATTGGCTATCATAGAGTGGAGTAAACTGCGTTTAATTCCGACTTTACTTCAATTTAAATTGCTTAAGATTTTAATCTCATATATAATTGTTACCACATATTTCAAACGATACAAAAAAATTTTCATGTATTTATTGGTATTTGAATTGCACGGGTTGATTACAATTAATATGAACCTTATTTACAGATGGAAGTGCTGTGAACTTTAAGTTACCATAATTTTGACCATATTTTTAATAGCATCGATTCAAAGAATTCCCATACTTTTTCCTAAAAATATTTTTCTAATATTACAAATTTTCCAATTGCGTGCATTAATTACAATTAATTAAAACCTTATATGGTTGAATGAATTCTCCTTTTCCCATAAATTATCGCTTAAAAATGACGTGGAATCTCCATTTTTTTAAATACACAACTCTCCACGTATTATAGCCAATAGTTACATGAATAGAATTCTAAATACGTGCGAACTTGATGGTCACATGAGGATTGTTAAGTAAAACTGGGATTATCTTCAAAAGCGAGGAACGAAACATTCGATGAAAGTTTTCAGTGTTGCATAGCATGAGAAAGGGTACATGAGGGACAAAGAGATCATTACAGTGGTGAAGAAAGGCGAGGATAAGGAGTTAGTCCTGAAAGAAATTGGCACGCGGTTTCGACGGACATTTCGTGTTTACGAGTCGAGTAAAAGGAATTCACACCTTAATAACCTGACTTCTTGATCACAAGAGAGCCACCATAGAACGCATATTCGAGTGCCTATAAGTCAAGTGACGTGTCATGACGCTGAGTAATTAAAATTTTTCGAAACACCGAGTTCTACTCAGGTACACTTTAAATTCGTACAATTATCATAATATGACATATATATATATATATATATATATATATATATATATATATATATATATATATATATATACACACACACACGTATGCATGCCGTTTTTTGAACTTCTTCAAAGAAACTCACGCACATTGTGTTGCCTCCGAAACCACCCGGTTTCAATAAGTGGACACCAGCCGGTCGCCGATAACGATTGTCCATTCGAGAAACACCCGGAACCCTCGTGCACTCTAATTGAGAGAAAGAATTTTAAAACATTCCAAACCGGACTCACTGCAAAATCTCTGCATTTTTTTCTTTTTCTTCCTGTCTTTCCTTAAAACTAATTTTACGTAATGATTTTCCTAATTTAGTTAATCTAATGAAATGATCAAACGGAACAATTGAATGTTGCAATATTTTGTTTGTCTGAATAAAGTTTAGTGAAGAAATGCGCAGTTTTAACTTTTTGCTCTCTTATAGATATCTTAAAATTTATATCTCATGGTAATGGAATCTTAATGATTGTGACAAACCAAAATACTCAGGCTTTAATAATCGCAATGATTTAGTATTTTTTTTATTAAAAAGGCGATTGTTATTTTTTTAATTTGTGAATTTCTATTGTCATTCGTGGGAGTTCAAACTCATACCTATTTGATTTTGCTATCTCATGAATCGAAGTGGGGCAACTGTGGTCGAGAGAATCCGTGTTTGTCTGGTACAGAGACCGAGTCGTAACGATGAGAGAGCGAGAACAGGCCATATTTTTTGCTATATATGTTATTCAATAAAATCCTAACATTGCGGGAAATTTCGTTCAATATTACGATATCTCAGGATTGCGTGGGTTGATATGAAGGAAAGAAAATGCGTTCGATAGGTAAAAAATAAAATTATTTATCGTAAAACGGATGTCAAAGATTTTATGGGTCAACGCGTTTCTACGTAAGGTCGATTGGAAATTCTATGGTTATTATTGTTGTGTCAATTTGTAGAAATTACTTCACATATCTTCATGTTCTTAGCAACCGGATTTCTATATGTTCATTTAATCAAAACAAAAAGAAATCAGTAGATACTAACTAGATTCTTGCAGAATAGTAAGGACCAAATTCCACGCGACCAAAGAAGTAGTTCTAAACTTTCGGATTTATTAAAGCTCCTCTAATTTCTTCTATTCTTGTCCTTGCACATTCCTCAGAAAATTCGAGATTCGGAACGTTTTCCTAATTTCTGTACCACTAATAAAATATCGCAACTTTGAATTTCAAAAATCATGAAAATGTTATGCCTGAACGCGTTAACGAGCGGGCTGAGAGAGATTTACAGCTAAGAAATTCTAGGCCATAAATAATCTCAGATAAGCAAATAAATAATTTAATATTCGAGCTAGCTATCAAAGCGCTGAGCGCACCTATCACGATCAATGGTCTGTTAAGAGTAGAATAAGGAGGAGATTAGGCAAGATTTTAACAACAAATAGAATCTATCTGTTACAAATGTATTTTCAAGTAATTATTGGAGATTCACGGGTTATAGGATATGCACGATTAACTTCTTCTTGCTTACTGTTGTTGTGGAATAAATATAGTATCAAACAAACACAGTTTCAGTACATTTACGGAAATTTTATGGAACGGGTATTATATTGGATACAACATTAATATCACAGGCTCCGTGATGAAGCAGTGCTTTTTTTTAAATTTGTCATCCTTTTACCAATTCATCGTTATAAAAAAGTTACAAGCAATAATCATGTACCATACTCAGCTCAAAGATGTAACTGCTACGAAATATGTAACGTTTATGTATAGTATTCGTAATAATGAAGTTAATGCGATTCTATTGTTACATGTTTTTTACATACCCAATACAACATGAACTAGAAATGTAATTTTGCATTTTTTATGCAAATCTTTCATAACTAATGATATGAGAATGGAAGCCCCTTGTTTTGCTACATACATAAGAAAACATAAAAATATTTTTTTTAAATTTTTTTTTCGATTTGGAATTCAGCTTTTCATCGTAGATTACTACATATAATTATCTACATTTGAAAATATATTTTTTTCCCCCGGGGGGTGCTTGAGCGTTCTTGCATTGTCAGCCGAGGAGATTAGTCAGGTACCGGCTGTATCGGCAAGGTTTTCTGCAGTTTCCCTTCGCTCTCGGTAAATGCGATACAGTGAGGTAAATAAGTCGGCTGCAGCTGCATATATAGGGGAATACGTATAAGGGTGAAGGAATAGTCAAAATAAGTGGGGAGGCTAAAAGGGAAGGACCCTGGACCGTGGATATAACAATTGCGATTGGTTACTAACCCCAATAAAATATTTTTAAAATATATTCAATTGATGTTTCGTCTCGTGTGAAATTTGTTACGAACAAAAGGCATTAACCGTGAAGAAAAAGGATTTTTCATCAATCGTTGCGCTTAAGGCTGTATTATTGTTTAGAATGCTGTTTTTAGAGATGCTTTTAGGATAAAATAAATTTTAAACTTGTGACGATATTTTTGTTTGTACCGCCACTAGTGACAATGAACGGAGGAGAAATTGGTCTCCATCCATCCCGCTCGATACCCCGGCCATATCACGATCTCGAAGGGTCCGCCTATGGCGAAATTTATTTAATTAATAATTAATTTGCGTCCAGAAATATTTAACTTTATTTTCATGGCGAGCTACAACGGGAAACGGGAGACGAACAATAAAGAAACGAATTATTAACAAGAAGAGCGAGAACGTCGTTTTCAATATTTACGGGAATCATGAGAGAGGAGGAATCATTTGACCAAAATCTTTCATTGACAACAGCGTACTTCGAGCAGGAGCTCATACGCTTGTCCATCTCCCGTCTCATTGCCACTGACAATCACTATCCTTCGGTCAACCGGTATTGAAGAATGAGCTCGATCATCGGACAAGGAGAAAAACAGCGAACGAATATTCGAGAACTTGCGAGAACGATATTTTGGTTAAAATCGACGATCAGCTTTTCCTGTCGTTGCGTCAGGGCGGTATTGATTAGGGATCGTAACCCTTATGCCCTCCTATCAATAATTATAATAAATTAAATCTACTAAAAATTACCTTTATAGCGAATGTACGGTCTGTTTTAAAGTTAAAACTATTGTAATCGAGCCAGGGGTGTTGTAAAATATCTATAAAATCGTAAAGAAACAATCCCGCGAATAATATAATTTCGGAGCCCCGTCTTAGACTCGTGAAAAATCATAGTTGCGACAGACCTGCCAATATTTCATATTCGGGAACGTTCGAAATATTGGAGTGTTTGATGGGGAGAGAGCCCACTGTCCCGCGAGAGATTCTTGATCTCATTAGATTTTCGCTAAGTATCGAGTGCGACGGACAGGCGACGAGAATTCGGTAATACGTAAGTTCGCTTCTTTCTCGTGGGTTTGATCGGTTGGTGAGCTCCTTTCCGTTTTTCTCTTATTAAATCAATTATAATTTTTGGACGATTATCGTTACCGTTCGTCCTGCCATAAATTCGGTAGCTTCAATTGCGTCGGCGGCCTCACATTTTGCTATATTTCGAGAGTTAAAGATTGCTTTTCCTCGCGTGCTGTAGATCTTCGTGAGGCGGGCTAGACATTGTAAAGAAAAAAGAAAATAGCGTGGTGTGGCTGAAGGCGAAAGTCTCACTATTTTGTGTTTGGAAAAGGGGTCAAAATAATTAGTTCGATTTCATTGTTACGAGAAAAGCATCGCAAATAATGGAATCAAGTGTGTGTGCGAGTGAGTGGGTGATTGGACCAGATAGTTCGTTCTGAAAAAAGAAAACCTACCGGGTAACCGATTATCGGCGGCCGGGATATATTAATTAACATAATCATAAAAGCGTTATTTTCCAGTCCCGGGTAATTCTAAGATGGAAATTATACAGGCTCGTAGTGTACCGTGCGTAGATCTCCAGTCATGTATGTGAGAGGGAGGGCGAGCGTTGAGTGCATGATTATTTTCCTGCGATAAATTTGTTCCGAGCGCGAATAATTTCTTTTTCGTCATTTTGGATAATTTTTCCGTAAAATTTAAGGCCTTACATACATCCAGAATTTTCAAAAAATCGATTTTTTTTGCAGATTATTATTCTCTATAGTTTTAGGCGTATTTCTGTGTAAGTCGATTGTACAAATTCCCCATAGATCGAAAGTTGTTATAAAAAACGTGACTGCCCAACGAGAGTCTGATGCGCGCAGGTAGATGTCTCGAACGAAACGCACTTAAAACTTTAAATGCATTTTTCTCAAAACTACTTTTTCTGGCACGGTCTGCATGATAACTCATACAGTTTTTAATATTTTTTGATGCTTTATTTTTTAAATATTCAAAATTGTTATCTCTATAGTCTGTCGAGTCGGATTTTTGATGTTGTGATTAAAAAATTTTATAAACATAATTAAAGTGTGATATTTATGACACAAAATGCACACTTTTTTTTAAACTGCCGTAAATTGCCAAAATTTTTCGAATTTCAAAAATCCGGCTCGACAGACTATAATTACAACTTTATTTTACAAGATTTTTTTTACGTTTTGCAGATCCATCAGCATTTCAAGAAAAAATGATGCAGACCGTGGAGCAACTTTTTTTTCATAGTGCTTCGGGAAACGTGATTTTTTATGTTGTAATTTTTGAAAAAAAAAAAATGAAATAAATTTTTTTATAAAGTTTAAATACTAATAAACAATGTGTAAAAATTATTTTTATTAATTTCTATTGCTATCTCTTCTAAAAACAGTTTTTCTTTTAGCGCGTTTTAGGCGCTGCTGGACGTATGTAAGGCGGTAAACTCAAATTTTTGTATTGCATTTATAAAATTATTAAATTATATCTATTATATATTGGTTTTTTGTCGTTTTTTGTTGCTTTTTATTGATTTTTTTTTTTAATCATTTTTTGTTTTTTTTTAAATATTTTTTTAAACGACGGTTGTGGCTTCATTATTAACACTTAAAAATTTAATAGATGTTTTTAAAGTATTTTCATTTTACAATTTTCTAAGTTCACTGCTATTCGAGAGGCCGGAAGTTTTTTTTTCTGCAGTACCGATGAATTCTTCTAGTGACATTTCTGGCGGATCCGGTGACGGGACCTCGCAAAAACGACAACGGAAAATTCCGTTGTCCTTTTTACAAGGTCAGGCCCTCAGGGCAAAGCTAGCGTTAACTTCAACGTATGAAGTAATGCTAATGAAAAAGACCACGGAAATTTCCGTTTTCTTACCGTTGCCGGATCCGTCAGGGATAACTATGGTACGCTGCAGTTGATAATTTGTTTTCTTAAGTTATATGTCCACAATTTTTTTTCACTATAATTGGTGACAACGAATGAGAATGGACGTCGAACCTTTATAAGTTAAATAATTCAATAAAAGGTAAACAAAAAAAAACAAGCATCCTAACCAATAATAACAAAACATAACCAAAAGAAAAAAATGTACACACAGGCATCTCCCAGAGTTACGAGAAGCCAGCGACACTATTATACTATATAATATATAATACATATATTATACTATATAATATATAATATATATAGTATATATAAATATACTAGAAGTATGCCGAAACTGTTGTAAGTGAACGTAGTTATGGCGGCATCAAGTACTCTGTTATGCCGATATGGTTGAAGAGGTTTTTTGTTATGTTAATCATTGCGTAAACGTACATAAGGTCATATGAAATTACTGCTAAGAACCATGTCCATTGGTATAATAGAACGTGAATTCCAAATTTAGTTGAACAATTTTTTGCCTCGTCAGTATACGTTCTCTATAAAAAATTCGTGAAAATCAGCTGATCGCAGTCAAATGAACTTTTGCTTGCGCGGGCATTCGAGAATTGGAAAAATATTAAAAATCACCAACTTTTCGACGTTTCTGCCGCTTTAACAAATCGTAGTAGCATTTTTCTATTTGGTATTGAGACTCCAAATGATTCATTCAATTCGTATTTGAACCCGCTTCGAAATAGTGTTCGATTCCTTAATTTATCTCCATTTTTCGATTCTGGAGAATTTTTATCCTGTCAGCCGTCGTGCTGTTTACACCCTAATCGTTGGTCGCGCGATGAAAGATTTTTTTACATGCATAGTTTCAAGTGCTTAAATTGATAAATAGAAACTTGAAAATAATTTTGCCACAGGAGTAGTGACATTTGGATATTCAAAAATAAATAAACTAACAAAAAAATTAATTTTTTCAAACTCCTTTATCATACAGAGCAACACATTTGAAGAAGATAGAAAAAATTAAAAATGCTGATGCCTTTTGAAATTTCCGAGAGAAAATTTTCGATCGATTTTCGCTAATTTTTCCAAACTCATTGCGTTTTGTTTACTGATTCTCAAATATGTTTTTGGGTAGAACCATATGAGCCAAAGCCAAAGCCATTTCGTAAGTCTATTCACAAAATTCAAAATTGTGTCATTTTTTTGGGTATTACAAAATCGGTTTTATAAAATAAGAATAACCTAACCCCCGGTCATCTAACCCTCTGGTTTCAACCAGAAGGTTAGATGACCTTCTTTACAGGTCATCTAATGAACCTTAATTACGATGTAATTAAGAAAATTACATCGTAATTTTCTTAAAAATTGAGATGTTGGCAAAATCAATAATCAGTTTCTTCATTTTTTTATCAACTTTTAAGAAAAAATTAAAAAAAAATCAAATTCCCAATCGCTCATTGGAAAAAAGTAAAAAAGTGTCTGAAAGTGGTGTTTTAGGGTTTTCTCACGAAAAAATTGAACTTCAATTAATTTTGCGATCTCTTAACCCGTAGTAAACACACATCTATCGAACTTACATACAAATCACACTAGTGCGATTTGAGATTTTGCATTGTCATTCTCTGGCATAAATAATCCAAAAGTATTTAATATCTGGTTGTTTGGAGTGAAAATCCCTAGGAATTCAATGGTAATCGTCTCAAATGCAAAAAATAATATTTATACAGTGAAAATACGTCACAATCAAAACGAAAATTTTCAAAAAATACTATTTCGGTGGTACAAATTCGCACTAGTGTGGTTACTATGGGTCAATCCTATATAGGTTCCTACATGTGAACAATTTAACACGAGCCAAAATCGACTTTTGGCGAACGTTTTTTTCTCTTGTCGATTTTAGGGGTCACGAGGAAGGGGGGGGGGGGTATTTAAGTTGAAACCTTTTTACTTCGTACACCAAATGGTAACCTTGTATGACCTCTAGTTTGAGCGCTACAGCCCGTGTGGAAATTCAGTTAGGGCTTTGGCTAGGCCTTGATTATTTTCTCTCCCTCTGTTAGGGCCCCATTATGAAAGCCTGAAAAGGTTCCTTGTGGGCCGGTCACACTTTGTCAACGAGGGCCCGACCAGGCAAAAAGGTCGGGACCTTTAAAAGAAGCTCTATTGGAGCCCGAGCGAAAAATAAACATTAATAAAAATATTCGTTTTCTGATTAGACTTGCAAATCTGATCATAGTTAATCTTATTTCAGTATTTGCATTACTCCTGACATTTTCTCACCTACATCGGTTATTCGATCCGACTCACCTATCGATCTTTAACCTAACGCGCACGCATGCTACCCATTACACTATTATCTAATTGAGAAATTTTGGTTCAAAAATGTTACATTCGCTGCAGATTCATCATGTATGCATTACAAAGTATAATTAATCAATCTATAAGTGAGAGAATTCTCAACGTAAGACAAATATAATCACTGTAAACTTAAATTCAAATTAACAACAACAATAATATCAATTATAAACGATAATGAAAAGAATTATTAATAAAATATACATACAATATTTATTTTCACATGATAAATGTAATAATAAATATAATTATGGTTTATGTTTTATTATTAATATAATAACAATTATTATTTATTATCTATTTATTATTAAATAATTATTTCTTATTGTCTATAAAGAAATAATCATATTGGATATTGCAATAAGCTTCATTGCTTACAAACAACACACTGAGAAAAATTTATGGTTCACAGTACCATATTTGCATATTTCCCTGAGAGGATAGAAATACTTTTAAGGTAACGCTAACTCAAAAAAATATGGTTGCATTTACTGTATTTTATAAGTCGTTTATATTACGCGCATATATTAACAGCAACAATGATCTTGCCAAACATATGTTGCGTATTTGCTACCAAATAATAGTGATATTTTTCCTAAAATAAATATTACCGTTAACGATCAGGAATAGTACTCTCGACTGTACTCACGGTACGCTTGGCAAAAATTTAAAGTAGACCATACTAGATATTTCCTTGGTGCCATAAACATATTATATTGCTACTATAAGATGAAAATGTTTAGTCAGATTTATCACATTTTAATAAGAAAACCTGATGTGCACATACGTTAATAGTAACATTCATTTTTGCGGATACAAAATAGTGTGATCCGTAATGTTTATTGTAAGGACCATTGATATTTTTTGAGGATACCATTTTTGGATTTTTTAATAAATTTACTTTGCTCGTGTTCTTAATTATCACACATCAAAAGTGCGTTTTACTTTCTGGAAAGATGTGTTTAATTAATACTTCATTTTTGCAGAAAAACCATTGTCGCGTCGTACTTTTACTCAGGTGAACGGCATAAATATCCCTTGCGGTATGGTTGATATAACGACAACAAATAGTCATTGATAGTTAGAAACACAAGTCTCCGCGACATTACATAAATTGTTACTATTATGAGATATTTTAATAATGCCTATCCATTAAAAGATATTAATTACCATATAAATGGTAAAATTCAGTGCAGGTCAATCCAAAAATGAATATGCTACAGTATATCATATTTTTCATATCCATAGTAACTTACTTATAATGTTACTTGGATTATTTGATCATTGTAAGGGTTTTTACTATGATTTTTAGTCCTTTTTAAATAACACATGGTTATCCACACCATTGGGATTATATGTTTGGATGAACACTACAGATATAGTCCAATTAACTATAATATAATTGTCCTAACAATATTTTTTGGTACATTTTACCATAGAGCGGACAACTATACGTGTATAGTTGCGAGAACTAGTGTCTTTTTTCTCAGTGCACGTTTGTTTGTGAGTTGAAATGAAAAAAAACAGATTCAGATTATTCGTCTAATCGGAGGAATTCACATCAGTTTTGATATTAAATATTATAATTTATTTGAATAGGAGCTACTCTGATAAAGACGGTCTCGATCCTCAATAATTCAAATCAAACGCATCATTTTTTAATAATCTTGGCGAATTTAATATTTCCCGATCAGATTCTGATCTGGCGGTATTAGGACAATACAATTAAGGCTACCTTGATAATGCCCGTCCGGGTAAACAATAAGGTTCCTTCCTGAATCCTTTTCTTGTAAACTCAACCAGCTCTGTTATTCCCCCTTCTAGGGCCTTGTCTGACTTCGGCGTGGAAGTCCTTAGTTGGAAATCCACATTTCGGCCCTCACGAGCCCCACATTTATTTCGGCCTACCCTAATAATTTTTCACACGGGAGGTGTTTAAAATTCGATTTCAGGTCAATTTGTTCCGATGTTAAGAACGGCGTCAGTAAATTATTTTGTTTTATTTTATTTTTAGCATAAATACGTCTTGTTCGCTTAAAAAGCTCGCATTTGAGCGATTATATGCAGGGCGGTTATTCTGGCAAACTTGTGTGTCGAAAAACATGCGTTTTTCGAAACGCTAAAAGAAATCTGGTCACGCTGTTCGTAACGAGATTCGTATGAGCGTGCAATCGATATCGTTGCGTGTGCAAATGGGAGCCATCATCGGCGTCGACGATCCCGGTTATACCATGGATCCCATCGATTTCAGAAACAACAAATGCATACGTTGTTTGTACAGTCCCATGGGAAACAACCCAAAGTGTCAAAATACCGGGAAAATTATTTTCAATATTCAACAAGTAATTTTTTAATGTTCAACGAATAAATAAAATCGATATCTCCTCCTGAAGATGTTTCTGTTGCAATTTATTCGACACTTGCTTCGGTTTCAAAATATTAAGATCTGAAAATACCATAATTTGACCCCTTGCAGTTTTGCAAAAGAAATGTTCAAATTAGTTTGCTATATTTTTTTTCTTATAGTTTCGTATTTCACCTTTATGGAACAACCGAATTATTGTTTTTTTGAAGTCAAGAAAAATCATTAAAAATTAATGTTTAAGCCATGCGTGTAGTTTCGCGAAAATTTAACTATACTTTTTTTAAAGTCAACTACGGGCAAACTAATCGTTTGTCGGCATTGAACCTCGAACTATCCGATTAGTCGGGAATTGTACGATTGTTTTAAAAAAAAATATCCTCAAAAATACCGATTCTACTAAGAGCTCAGAACTCGCAAAGTGACCCGGGTCAAATTGTCCGCATGTAGGACCGACGTAGTACGAAAAAATTATACATGAACCTAGAGTTAATTACTAACAAACTTAATTTCTTGTATTATTTTTAGATAAATCAATACCAATCTACTTTTCAATTAAAAAATAAATAATGTGCACTGCAAACATGTGTGTACGTGCTTCATGCTTCTATATATACGACCAGAACAGTGTGCTTAGCCACGACAAGAGGAGGATTGCATGCGAGAGGTGCATGCATCTCGTATCTATGTACAAGACCCGTTCGAAATTCACTCGGTGGTTTATCGCAGCTTAGAGGAGAGAGCATTGTGGCCGGTGCATAATATTAACATTAGAGGTGATTAGTGGGCTGCTGGACTCTCCAGTCCAATAGATTCGAGAGTTCTTTCGTGTTTCCTATACACGCGACCTTCCACCCATTAACGATCGAGAGAAACAAAGCAGAAAAAAATTGGGATCTGTAAATTCTTAATAAGAAGAAAATAGTAATAAAGGAGAGGAGATACAGACAAAAGAAGGAAAAAAGTACAAAAGAAACAAGAGGATTTGAGAAGTTAAAATTTTATTTTCCATTTATAATGAATTTTGAGCAATACATAACATAATCTATGTATATAAGCATTTATTGTATATATGTTTATATTATTTTACCCCAATTTATTATAAATAATCAAGATATAATTGTCACATAATTCTCCTATAAAATTTCTCATCCAATCAGCCTAGAAATAATCGATCATTTTTATCTGCTTTCTTCATCTTCCTCTTCTTTGAAAGCTGGTTTTTTCTCTGAATTGCATTCCCTGGATATTTCGAAACTAGTTCCAAAAGTCTATGATCAAATGATACAAATAACTACAAACCAAGAGACACACACAGACATCCATGAACAGGAGAGTGCATAAGCGAATCGCCTTATGGGCCTTCAAACCAACACCGGCATTAACATTGCTTCTTTTTTTTTGCCAATGGCATGTGTGTGTGCTCCTGCAGCTCGCTGCATTGGTAACTTGTTACCGAGCCACGCATACATCTCTTGCCAGCCCTCTTGTACGGGGGAAACAACATGACATCGACTTGTTTATGCGCTCGGATACCCACTTGCCCCCGTGGCGGCCCAACTAAATCACACCCCGCGGATTTTATATTTAAACAAATAATTAATTCAGATGCCCCTGACTCGCCAGGTGGTCGGCATCCTCGGCTTACATATATACTCTCAGCCTCACCAACGTCACTATCCATTGCCTTTGTGGATAAAAAAAAATCTACACATATACTTATGTACATATGTATAAGTTTGTATACATTTAAATATATATACAATGACTGGTTCAAAAAAAAAAAGTTTATATTTGAATTTCCGTGCCTACTGACACTCACCCAGTATCGTAGAAACAAAAACATCCCGTCAAAGGTTTCGGCTGCAAAAAACTTTTCTCTTTTATCCTTCGACGAAGAGGAAAATTTAACGATTGGATCCATTGCAAAAAAATGCAACGATGTCCCAAAATTGGTTTTCATAAATGAACTATTCGAATTTATAAAAAAATAGTACGTTTAGTGGCAGAATGATGAACTATATAAAACAGAGAAAAAGGTACAAATACTGGTGGTATTTAAAAAATGAATTGGTAGAACGTTGTAAAAAAGGATGGAATTTTGATTATTATGAGAAGGGTAAGGAGTTGTAGGTGACGAAACAAGATAATTAAGAAGGTATATATTTATTTTTTCATGGCTCTTAGTTCGAGATAAGGAAGTGACAATTGTGTATTATTACTTGAATTCAAGCCTTCAAGGCTTTTATTCCCTTTTCACCCTTTTCCAAGTTCCTTTATTTATGTCGAATGCGTATGTACGCGACAAGGAGAGCCAAGAAAATTGTGGTAATTTGTTATCCTGAGAGTTCCGCATAGTTAGCGATGGAATTGTGTAAACGATGGAGAGGAAACGTTCTTTAGAGTCGAAAGAGTAAAAACGAAAGACGGGCGATGAAAAGGGGCAAGTCGCTTTTGCTTGGATATAGTAAAGAGGTGGATAAAGAGAGAGAGAGAACGAGAATCGAGAGAGAAAAGCAACCGACCAAGCGAAAAGTTTCGTTCAAGAGTTTCCGGGACTTCAACGGGAGAGAAATTCTTCTGAAAGCACAAAAGCTTCACTAGCCAACCTCCCCAGACCTTTTCCTTCATCTTCTTTCTCTGATCTATCTCATTCTCTCCTCTCTTTCTTTCATCCTCACATTCTCTATGTTACTCTCTGTCTCTCTGTCTCTTTCTGTTTCAACCCTCGGCCTGAACCATGGTCGAGCAATTTAGTTCTGCACGAAACAAACAAGAGTCAAAAGTCTCGAAGAAGCTGATAACGAATGCAGAACTTTCCTCGTTTACAACGGCCAAATTGTTCGCGGATGAGCCAGCCCTTTCAACTCAAATAATATATTACAGTAACGAAGAATCGTTTTACTGAATCATATATATATTCCTTTCAGAAAAAATAGAAAAAGAAACTGTAAACGTTGTCAGCCTTGAGGCTATTTTAAGCATTAGAAGATTTCAAGCTTTTTAATTTCAGATATCTACTTTGATTCAAATCATTAATACGGATCAGAAAAAAAGATTTGTTAATAATTCTGATCTTAAAAATGATTGCATAATTATTCTCGTTATTGATTTCTTCATAATTTAATCAAAAATATGTTTGGAATTATGCAAAATTTTATACCATGGATTTACACTATTAAATTCTTAAAATCGTTCCCTGAACCATACGCATTACGATACATTTCATCAGCACATATTCCACCATTAATTGATTGCCTGGTCGTGGACAACTGATCCATCGATGAATAGATGAAAAAAAGCTTTTGAAGTTGCGCAATGAACTCCACATATCTGTGCATTTCGGACATCATGCGATTATTTATCACCTCGTCACTCGTCCTGTTGACAGGGTAGATGTGAAGAGGGGAGGTAAATATGGATTACATAGGAATTGTGTATGGAACAGCATCCATGAGGGATAAAACGAAAAAGGTTGTCTTTGAGCACGAACATGATGGTTTATCGCAACATGCAGCACGATGACGACAAGAACGAGGTGGGTGGTGCGGTGGATGAGGAGAAGGAGAAGGACGACGAAGCAGTTTAAACTCTTCCGGATGGCTTGTGCAAATCATGGTTCGACGAGAGATATTTTCGCCGTTTAACGTGCACCCAGTAGCGATGAATGCCTTAACGGTGCAGAGATAATCGAGTACCGGGAAGAGAGCGAGTATAGTAGAAAAAGTAGGGAGATAGCAGGAGAGAGCGAGAGAGAGAGAGAGAGAGAGAGAGAGAGAGAGAGAGAGAGAGAGAGAGAGTGGTGAAGATGAACGAAGCATGGGCTGAGAGCCAGGGGGTGAAAAAACTGAGGGGTGAAGGTGAATTGCAGAAACAACCCCTTAACCAATGGTGGCAGAGGCCTCGTTAAGCCCAACACGTTTTCCTATCGGTTATGCCCCATTATAAATATATACATATCAAGTAATTATATATATATAGATATATAAATGAATAAATATAAACTTATATGCCTGACGTCTCCAAGCAGTTCCTCGCACTTATTTCCTTACATCTGAAAGACTCCGTGCCACAGTGTCGAGTACCACGACTACATCGAATTATCCAGATCACTCGCTGAAGTCAGTAATAAACGAAACGGAAAAAAAACTTGTGCACCCCCAAAGCGCATCTCATTCATCCCAACATACCATGTGAATTTTTTCCGTACTTTTTTTCGGACCCTTATCCTCACTTCTCCAGTTTTTTACACAGGTACGTATATAGATACCACTTAGTACTGTATGCCATTAATTATTTACTTTATAAGATTTACGTTTTATAAATTTTCGGATTATGAATCGGTACTTTACGACAAAAGTTTGTCAGATCTTCGATTACGAATAAAAATGGAGTAAATTATATTTTTCATTTTAGTATTTACAAACAAATAACACTTTAATATGCGCACAACTTTCAAGCACAGAATTATTGTAATATTTTTTATCCATAGAATCGAAGTTTTTTAAATTATTTTATTAAGACATATTTAACCACGATTTTTGAGACATCCTGTATATATGATACATCGGTTTGGAATAGACAATTACAAAAAGTTACTCAATAAATAAAGATATATTAAAGTATGCATGGCCAAGTATGTGGAGCTTTATAATATTTTATGAAAGCTCCAAAAAATGTTCAAATACATTCTAATCGTCTAGGTAGCGTCTTATATCATAGCAAATTATCCCATGATTCTAAAGTATAGTATAGGAGCATTCCATGCCAAGTAAGCCACTTATGAACCTTTCATTTTTTGATTTGGTTCAACATTTTTTGTGTTATAATACACATTCAAAGAACATCTCTTGATCTTTTTCAGAATTTTTTGTCCATCGACTGATCAGATATGTTTTTTTTCGCAATTCGATAATTTTTTGTTAAAATGCCGATAATTTTTCGATAAATTGATCAAATCAAATGTATTTTTTTCAAGATGCTGGTTTTTTACCGTACTCTTTGAAAGAAATAACGATTTTTTTAAAATAATTACCTTCACCATTTTTATATAGGTTGAAAATAAAGATTAATGATTTGAAGATGATTACATATTTTGATTTTTTTTTTAATTCTCAAAAAACTTTGACTAAATTAACGATTTCTAAGACAGGTTCCATCGTGGGCAGACGTTATATTTCTCTTAAAGTTTTCAATTTTTTTTTTCCAATGGATTTAGTCTCATTTCCCCAGAATTATAATTTTGTTATTTAAAATATTTTCTGTTTTTATTCTATTCGTAATTGACAGTTATTTTTTTTTTTAAATGTTTATGAAAAAAAGAAAATTTCGCTAAGAAATTACAACCGATAGAGCAAAGTTGCTGAAATGGGATTGAGAAAGAGCCAAAGTAATGGAATCGAACCATAAAGACCCGAAAGAAGTATATTAAGAATAATTTTTTTTTTTGTATCAAGAGTGACTTCGTATTTGGATAATAATCCGATTTTTAAAAAAATTACCTTATCTACTTAATAATTTTTAGTAACCAATGTAAATTTACGTCAATACGAGACGGGACACCGTGAAACCGCAATGGTTAATGGCATTGTTTTGTGGGCCGTCGTCATCAGATAGGTGTAAAAGGTCAGTAGTAAGGCTTTCTCGAATGAATATTGCAGCAACAGAAAAGTAAATTCTTAGTAGTCAAAAAAATTGTTCAGTTGATAAATTAATAATTATAAAGTAGATTACAATAGTTTATGGCTTCCGGATGGATGCCATGTAGAGTTTCAGCGTATTGCCGACATGTCGCAAACGTTACAGTTTGTATCATCAGGGCTGAGAGCTCCGATACTGAAGCTCCCTGGTCTTATGTAGTCCTTATATACACATGGCCATCGTTCCGGATGACTGCACCAGCCAATCAGAGTTTTTAATTGATCAGCTGGTCAATTAAAAAACCAGGAGGACAGTCTGCCAGATTGGGTGGACCTGGTAACCTCAGTATCTGTTAACGTTATCCGAGTGTTTACGGATTTCTAGGCCTTCTCTATGTTTCTTAGAGAAATAACTCAGTGGATTGGCCAGCATTTGAACTTTGTCGAAAAGGATGGAGTGTCCTGTTTCCATCTTGTGTTCAGCTAGTGTTGACTAAAGAATATGACCATATCTGACACACCGTTGGTATTCTTTGATCCGTGTACTGGTTTTCCTCCCGGTTTCTCCTATGTAACAATTGACCGCATGAGCATGGTATCTTATATATTCCCGGTGTGCTCAAAAGAGGTCTTTGGTCCTTTGGATTCAGGAGCTCTTGTGCTATCTTCTTTTGTGGTTTGAAGATGACCTTGATGTTGCATTTCTTGAGAACTCTGCTTATGCGATCCGTTGTGCCTTGAAGATATGGATTTTTAATTGACCAGCTGATCAAACAAATACTCTGATTGGCTGGTGCAGACGTCCGGAACGATAACCATGCGTATATATAATGCAAATTGTAATGTTTGCGAAACGTTGGCAATACGCTAAAGCTCTACACAGCATCCATCCGGAATCCATAAACTATTGTAACAATAATGACCGTGATAGCCTCAAAGCTAGAATCAAACTCCTCTACGGAGAGACTATACTCGGTTCAGTAAATTCCTGTACCAAACTCAGGAAATCCTTGCATATCCAACTGTGCTTGTTGACATTTTTGAAGAGGTACCGCGACCATCAAGTAGTACCAAAATACTTTAAATTAAAAAACCCTTTTCCATTTAAACAAACCAAATCCATTCGTCGTCAGGCCTTTTTGAGACTGATTAAAGAAAGAATCTCCGCCTTGAAATACCAAGTTTCCCGAATCTCCCGGAAACTATTGAAATTATATATTTCTCTTGCTAGATCCCTGGAACCACATTTATGGCAAATCCTTGACCGGATTACATATGAACTAACAATCCACTGTGTAGAACTCCGAACGAACAAACAGAAAGAAAAATTCGAGAAAATAAACCCTCAAAACAACCTTCTAGTCATTACCCATACAGTGAAAAACTTGAGCAGTCAAACCCTTTCTGCCGCACAAGTATCAGTTCTTGCCAAGGGACATAATTTCACCATCATCCCATCGAGAATACCAACCGAAGGAAGAATCAGACAAATTGAAACAACCATTTACCGCCTTCCCACCGAAAAAAGCAACGCCATCAGAAACAGGACAATAAACATCCTTTACAGAGCCAAACTGCCACAATGAAATACAAATAAAGAGAAACGCAATGCACTACTGAGTTTGCAACAGAATAAGAATATTATTATTCTGCTGGCAGACAAAGGTAATGCTACTGTCGTAATGGACAAAGAGGAATATTATAATAAAATAAACACCCTGCTTGCTGACAAGAATACCTACAAACAGCTATCCCTCAATCCTACACACAGCATCGAGAAAAAGGCAATCTAAAACAGTCTAATCTACCATAAGAAGTAATTAAAACACTAACTTCAAAAGAATCTTCAGCCCCCAGACTTTATGGCCTGCCCAAAATCCATAAAGATTCCATCTCATTATGACCAATCGTCAGTACCATTAGTGGTCCCATTTACCACCTAGCTCGATTTCTAGCTAATCCCCTCTAAACAATTACCGGCCTTAATAAATCCCACATCAAGAACTCCTTAGACTTTGTGAATAAAATCACGTCGATTAAAACCAAGCCAGACAATATCCCCGTATGCTTCGACGTAATATTATCATTATTTACAAACGTCCCTGTCCACGATGCCTTGGACAATATCAACAAATCCGGCAAGATCTCCCCAGACCTCGGACCACTCGTTGAACACTGCCTCACCTCCACATATTTCCAATTCCGAGACCAGTTTTATGAACAAACCTCCGATGCAGCCATGGGCTCTCCCATCTTGCCAATCATCGCTAAAATATTCAGGGAGAATTTTGATAACAAAATCCTGGAAAAAGCTCCACTCAACCTACGACCTGGTTCCGCTACGTCGATAATACTTTTGTCATCTGGAGCTATGGCAAAGAGACCCTTCCGCAGTTCCTCAATTTCCTCATCTTCCAGCACGTCAACATAAAATTCATCACGGAGATTGAACAAAACCAACAAATCCCCTTCCTAGATGTATTAGTCCAGCGGAAAGGCAATGGTTCCTTAAGGTCATCAAGTCTACCGAAAACCAACCCACACGGATAGATATCTACATGCTACCTCCCACCGCCACCTCTCCCAAAAATTATCAATCATCAGCTCCTTAGTATACAGAGCTCTATCCATTTTCCAACCTGACTCTTTGGACAGCGAATTAGACGAGAGGTTCTTTGAATGGGTATTATAACAAAAAAAATTGAGACAAATCAAAAATAAAAGGTTCAAATGTGGCTCACTTAGCATAAAATGCCTCTATAGTATTGTTTCATTGGTACATATCCATTTGATAAAAGTGTACCATCGTATGTTGCGCGGATACGCACAGAGAATTTAATTTTTTTTTCATCATTTTTCAACATTATTTGAAGATTTTATAAAACACAATAAACCTTCCCGTACTCGGTCATACATACTTTAACATCTTAGATTTTCGCGAGGATTGAGCCCTTATTGCTCTGTGTGATTTCACTTTGTTTGATAATTTTTTTGAGAGTGGTCATTCCAATGACATTTTGTGAGGATTTTATTTTCTGAGGGATTTTTGTGAGGGATATATATATTTGAAGAACAAAATCAGAGATTTTTCGTACGCTCTTATTCTATGAACGTGTTAAGATAAGTTTTTTTTCAAACATCAAGTAAGTTGCCGTAAAGGAGCATTAAGAAGAAAACAATAAAATAATATATAAAAAATTAAAAAGTCAATTAACGGTCGATTTGGCATGAAATGCCCCATATGTACACATGGAAAATGAATTGCCAATAGAATTGTCAGTTGCTGATACTTATAGTTGATATGTTCGGAGTAGTCAAAATACACTGACGGAACCATCAACTTTATAGGACAATTGTCACACTTTTGTAAAAACGCTGATTTCAGGGAGTGCGAAAAAAATGATACGAACAACAAGTTGCTAAAGTCGCGAACATCATAAAATAAATAGATAAGATCTCCGTAGTGCATATAGCTACGGCATTGACTTTTTTTTGAAAAATAAAGAAAAAAAATCAAAAATAGCTCCCAGGATTATATTTGTCAATACGCTAACAATTATTTAAAATATCAATTTGGAGTTGTAAAAGTATGGTTAGAACACGGTCCTTGTTGTATATAAATCGCGATAGCGGTTATATCTCTGTTTTTTTTAACGAATATGTACTTGTCTCGATTCTTTACCACGAATCTTAATACAGCATGAGGTGTGGGGATGTTCAGTCTACCATGACGAGATGATACTGTTTGTTTTACGGAAGCTATGCAAGCTTTTTAACCCCCGCTGTTCATCGCTTACTAAATATCTCGTCTTATCATAAATACGTATATGTTTCTCCATATTGTATAAATATCTCATCTATAGAAACACCGCGTATAAAACCGTAGCTTAGACTATTTCCTTGTGGACCGGACATGCGATTTATATTTTAATCGTTACGTAGTTTATTAATTGAATAGAAACTCGACAGAATTTTAATGACCAAGTGATTCAAATGCTCATTCAATATTTTCAATATTTTAATTATTCATTTTACTAATTGTTTATTTAAGTTTTAATTATTTATAGAAAATTCAATGAAATATATTTATTTGAAAGAATAAATGTTGGATGAATAATAGGTCAAAACCATGCAGTCAAATAAAAAATGAACGATATGAAAGGGTAAGAGGAGGGAATAGGGAGGTTTTCGTGCCGGATATAAATCCTGACGCATAGTAGAGTTGGTCGATCGTGCAGCCGATGTTGTAGGGTAAACCGTTAAAAAATTGATGCACTACATTCGGAAGTGCAGTACGTGTATTACGAGGCAGTTTAAGTTACGTATGTAGTCAATGGTTACCGGAAGTTCCAACATCAATACGTATCGGGCGCGCACGGTTATCGGGAAAGGATAGACGACGGAGAGGAGGAAAGTACAAATGTACGAAAGACATGAAAAAATAACGAGTGAGATATAAAACAGAGATAGAAAAATAGAGAAGCAAAGTAGAATAAAAGGGATAAAATACACTCGACCAAAAAATAGGGGTAGTTTTATACGATCAGTAAAACTACATAAGTATACATAAATATCATGCCACGAGACACCCTAAAATAGCGAGTTCCAAAGATCAGTGGTTTCCGGGAATAAAATAATGGGACAACCAGTCGGGACAAGGGTGATCACAATAAATATAGGAATTCCAGGACCCTGCTATTCAAAAATTGGTGAGACTCAAGGATTTAAGGATTTGTGGCTCAGAAATTCTTTATCTCTTTCCAATTCTGTCTTAACCCGTCAGCGGTCGCGCAATAAAACTTTTTCTTACACTTCTATTAAAACAATGATTACTCGAAAATTTCGAATGGCATAAGCATTTGAAATTTTTTCTATCCTTACCAAATTTATTCTTTTGTATAATAGAAGGGTTAAAAAAAAATTTGAATTTTTATTTTCGCATTTTTTATATAATATTTTTTTTAGTGTGAATTATCGTTGTATTTATAGTTTTTAAAAAACAAAAATGTTTAATAACCACAATCACTGTAGCAAAATTATTTTTAAGTTCGTATTTATCAAATTAAGTACTTGAAACTATACATGTGAGAAAATCTCTCATCACGCGACCAATGCTTAAAGTGTAACTAGCGCGACCGCTGACGGGTTAAGTAAATTGTAAAATATGATGGAAAATGATTTGAATATTAGTGTAGCTACTTGAGAATATCAAATTAAGTTTCATAATACGTCTGAATCTTCCGCTGAAGTCTTAAATGCACGGGGTGTTCAGAATGTTACCAGTTGTTTTAAAATCAATCGGTAGTGAATAATCTTGAATAAAACCAAAAATAAACATGTATTAATAAATATATTAGGGGTACCGAAAAGTACTATCGCATGTTTTTCCATAAAATCTTTCTCTTTACCAGACATGTTTACTTTGCGAAACTTGAAACATAAGCTGATCAATAAATAAGGCACACCCTGGAGTCCGAAGTTTGAAATTTAGAACCAGTATTCAAAATGAGTCCAGGAATATTTCGAAAAAAACTGGGTCCGAAGGAAAAAATGACATTACTTTCTGGTATCCCTAATAGAATTTTATACATGTAAGAGTAAATACCGAAGACAATCAAATTTCATCAATGTTTCAAGATGTGTCCCCATAGTAAGATTAATCCACATTACCTAGTGCTACGAACTGCCCTATTGCCTCTTACACAGAAAACGTTTTAGCTATACTATGCACTGTACAAGAGGAGAACAGCACAAACAGTGAAGATGGAGGAATGGAGGTGGGCGGAAATACGGTGGGAACATAAAGCTGCAAGGGGTTGGGTGGTGGAGAAGAAAGAGTGAGAAGGAGCTAAGGTTTGAAGCAAAGAGGTTGAGAGAGAAAGGAAAAGGGGTAGAGAGAGCAATACATCAGAGCTGATTTTACATGGGAAGAGACAAAGACAGCAGAAGAAGATGAGAAGAAGGGCAGAGAGAGAGAGAGAGAGAGAGAGAGAGAGAGAGAGAGAGAGAGAGAGAGAGCAAAGAGGTGAACACAGAGGTAGGAACGGTTGGGAGAGGGTTGCTGAAGGTTCCAGTAACGGTGGCGGTGGTAGCAGTGACGGAGGGGTGGTTGGTAGCCCGCAAAGTATCGACCCGACGCTCGAGAAGGCTGCCGCTCCCGCTTCCAGGGTCGTCGTCGTCGGGGTTTTGTTACTATAGGTATGCACCCTGTTGCCCTTCTTCCCTTCCCCTCTGCGTATCTCTTTTATATGAAAACATACTCAGCAAAGATCTCAGCTCGTCCCTGTACTTGTTCTATATATTAATAAGACTCATCTAAGACGTAAGTTTTCTTATACCGGAATGCTGAACATCCAATTGCAATTGCGAAAGTTCTGCAAGCTACAATCATCGAGGTTCGTCTGCGAGGAAGTAGCACCAAAATTTATAGCCAAATGGAGTATGATATCAAAAGGAAAATGACTAATCTCGTTTGTATCGGATAATAAGGGTTCAATAAGGGAAGGAGTTTGGAGCCAAAAAAGGTATTTTCGCAGAACCATTAAAGATTTAGAAGTGGTTTTTCATCTCCTATTGATCTTAATTTTATAATAACAATTCGCAAACGTGAACAAAAATGATAATCTCAATTTTTCCAAGAAAATGGCAAAGATATAGAAGTTCAAGGATCAGCCCATTGTTACGGCAAAGTCAGGTATGAGTCGTCAGTACTTACGAGAATACACAGAGGCCTCCAGCAATCGCTCGTTGGCTGGTTTCGCGGGGTGTGGCTACCGAGACAGAAGTATAGTCATGGTAAACTCAAAGTACATGAGAACAGTGGGTACAGGTTTTGTTTTTGTATCTCCTTGCCAATCCTCCATATCTCCTACTCCATACAAAATGACCCGGAATATTTTCCCCTTACCCTTCCTCTTTTCACCAACGAATCCACAGCAAATTACGCTTAAGCCAATATAGCGGTTAACAATAGGTCGTGTGTAGGAAAAAGGAGAGGGAAAGAGAAACCGTACGCGCCACTGTTTCACAGCCGAGTACAATTTAGTCCCGTGTAAATGCGCGGGAGTATGCCATCATGTGATCACGGCACTACCAAGCACGCGCATTGTCGACCTATTACAATAGCCTACTCCTCCCTAAGCATTCTCTCATTGTCATTCCACCAGTTCTCGTCTCACTTTATCTCGGTATCTCCACTGAACCCGCTCATTTCGCGCCTTCTCTTTGCCCATGCGTCGATGCGCAAACCAGGCATTGTTTTGTCAAATGGGCGTCATCCTGATACAACTCTTAAGACTCGTACGAAACATCCGATCCCGGGAACTCCACCCAGTGGTTCACAACGAGCTTTTAAAATTACGCAAAGTACGTTAATAAATGTTGAACACATACTTTTCAAATGCAAATAGAGTAATAAAAGTGTATTAACATTTTCAGCTCATTACACGTGATACATACTGGATTATTCCCAAAACTTTTTTTTAGAATTTATCGATTTCGGACTTTCATTTAATTAACATTTGTTCAATTAAAAAAAAAAAAAAAAACAGCTTAAAAACTAAGGAAGATTTCTGAAAATCTGATTTTTTTACTTTGTATTTAGATCAGAAATCAGTTGGAAAAAGCATAGATCTAATGTGATCATGTTATTATTAGCAATTATTTTCATTGATATATAGTTAATATTATCCTAAAACGCTGATGCAGGTAATTTGGGCAATAAAAAACTAAAACCCTCCGTAATCACTTTTCACAGTATTAAATTATGACAACCACTTAGTGATTGCCCCACGACATTTATGACGTAACAAAATAGGCATTTCTTTTTTTTTTTTAATAAAGTGATAAGTGTCATGTTGTATTCAAACTAACACACCAATCGCTGATTGTTACTGAGCATTAAGTATAGTTGTCTTTTCATGTCTCTCGATAGCGATCTTCTTGATACGTTCCCAAAGCATTGGATAAGGATGAATGGTTCTAGCGAAATCGGCTCTCTCGAGTCTATAAAGTTCGCAAACCTCGACAGCAACAACGCTAGCAACCCTGCGTTCATCGGGCATCACAAGTGCAATCTCACCAAAATGAGCACCATCCTCGAGATGACAGACCTCTTTTCCAGAATATGTGTAGATAGCAACAGTTCCAGTGGCAATAAAGTACATACAATCACCGGATTGTTTGGCTCTAACGATAATATCGTTGGTCAAAAATATTTCAGATTTGAGAAGAACGACGACTCTGGTTAGCAAAGAGATCGGTAGGTTGTTGAAGAAGGTTACATTTTCAACGAGTTTGCGACAAGAATGCATACCGATTTCTTGCAACACATGCGATGAGAGTGTATTATGAATCTCAGTTTCACAAAAATAACGATGTTGATATCGAAACTCGTAGTAAGCAATGAATCGTTGCTGTATTGATCTTGGGAGTTGACGATGACTCATATATTGCTTCAGTTGAGCAACAATCGCTTCGTATTGAAGCTTTGAGCTGTTAGAAGCTTTGAAGTATTGCATTACTTGGGCAATGACAATGCAAAACATGAGAGTGCCTAATAATTGTATCAATATCCCAAGATACTGATCATCAGTTGACGTTGGCTCTTCGTGAAAGAATCCTGATCTCGTAAAGATCGCTACCGATCTTCGCCAGCAAGACCAATATCTTGACTGATCATCGTGAGACCAAATGTCATCGACATTGATCCAGGATATGTTGGATGGTCTTTGAGGTACCCCAGGTGTTATTGTCACTATCGGTACGATCCATGTTACGCAAGTGAACCAATGTAGAGCTATCAATAGCCAAGGCAACGTGCAGAAGAAACGAAACTTTGCTTGGTCCATCCCATATGTGTTGAGCATCTTCGTGGTATATGAATAAGCGCAGAATACGCGAAAGGCGTAAATCAATGTCGACAGTTCGCGAGTTACTACGAGCTCGTACCATGAGCCAAGGAAGAAAAGATCGGTTGGCAATGAACCTAACAGGTCTGGTACGAACGTACCACGTTGAACGTAACGTCTCATTATCATCTTGTAATCCATCTCAACGTAGCGCAGTGTAGTGTCGAAGTACCTGCACTTACGCATGTACCATAATTTTTTTGTTTTTTGTTTAAGTGACAGAGTTATGGCTCATTTGGATCATACATGTACTTTGCCCCGATGTACAACATTCACGTGTTCCTGCCTCTATCACTATACAGCTCTGTTTCTTTCTAACTAGATGTCGTGATCTCTTTCTCTCCTTACCCTGTCATGAAATTAATGAATATATCGGTGCAGCATAGAAGTAAGGAGAAATTCTTTGCTATCGTCCAATGGTAAACATCACTTCGATCCATGTCAAATGCTGCCTGGTACGGTACGAACAACATCATTCCAATCATTGTAAGAATCATCAGGAGGTCCCACCAATGTCTTTCCAACAAAAATAATCGTGTTTAATTAAACCAAGCTTTACTTTAATTTTCAAAGTCCTAAAGTAAACATTACCTATTTTATTTTTTAAAACAAGAGCATTAACGGTTGCTACCTGAATAAACTAAAAGGGTGAATGATGTTTGTAAAGTTCCGAAGATGACGACGTTTCTCATATATTATAGCACTGTGAGTTCTCAAGTATCTTCGGGCACTTGGACTCTTCTGCGAAGCCATGAAAATTTGACGTATCAATACCCAAACCTTGTGGCAACAACCACGATTCGGAAGAAAAAATATCTCTTCCTGTTTTATGTTAATATCGCAATCGTGCTCCACTCGCAACATTATTTAATGGCTCTCTCCTCGTTTACTCTTTGAGATATAAATTCGTCACAATAAATACCATACCAAGATCAACGGTTATAAATTTTACTTTCGATTGAAGTTGGCTGATCACTGAATAACCAGAATTGTATTCATATCATTAAAAATACACAGGATGTTCTTTGTCAAAATGCTGAATGACTTGAAGATACAAATATTTATTTAGTTAGCTACTACTAAATGCCGATTTATTTCCAATAAATTTTTGACAAGTTCATGATATTAATTACAATTATTATATTACTAGCTATTCCCGCGGCTTCGCCCGCAGCAAGAAATATCATTGTTAATGCAAAAGTGATATTAAAAAACTATAATGTACTAATTTAACAAAACTTACTAATTCCTGTACGAATAATATGAAAGTTTTATTTTTTAATGTAGCATAAATAATATTGTGCCATTTTCTTAATATGAGCTCATGAGCCAATGAATCAATAGATCGAGATGATACATAACCTAAATCGTATTTTGCTATTTTGTTCCTATTTTAAACATAATTTTTGGGGGTTTCGACTAAAATGCTCTGAAAAAATATGGTCAATAAAATATTGAAAATGATAAAATTTTCAAATTTTCTATCCCTTCGAGAAAATAACTAACTTTTTTTCTACCCAAAATTAGAACTTTAGCCATCCTCTTTGTTTTCGAATTATGTTTAAATCGGTAATTCGTATTTTTTATGTGTCTACATTTTTTGATTGCTGGTAAATTTTTAAAGTTGAACATTATGAACAAAAAACTTTTTAAATTTGAACATGAACAAAAAATTTCAGTTTTCTTTGCATTTCTGTAAAAAACAATATATCAGAATGTTATGCAGCCCTAAACCTATTGTGGATTATGAGCTTTCTTCCTGTAAAAAATTCATTAAAATCACTTCAGTGGTTATCGAGTGATAAATGGACAAACTTTTTTCGCCTATAGGTTTACATATATAGAGAAGATTAAAGTTTTTTGTATCAAGATTTAAAATACAATATTTATTTTGTCAAAACTATTCGTCTTCAAGATATATGAGCAATAATATCTTCATTAGATGACAGCACATTTTTACTATATCGCCCTCGGACGACACCTTTATGGCTGTCAAATTTCAGGGTACATTAACGACCACTTATAACAGTAAATCACTTGACTTTCAGTATTTGAGTGTTGGTTGCCAAGAAATTACACGTGTAGTAACTTTAACTATGAAAGTTGCATTTTGGGAGATAATTTGAGAAAGTTTTAGAATGTAAATTTTTTTCATAGAACTTGAAATCCTGTGTTAAAATTTGTATCGAATGTTTGTATTTTTTCTATTGAGCATTTTTCATACAATATCATAGGGCTTTGATTTATAGCAAAATTCCAATGGCCCGTTTAATTTTTCGGCTGTTTTTTGTATGTTAATGCATCACTCAATGGATAGTCACTCTGAGCCATCTACATTAGGCACAACAAACGTTTTTATCGTTTTGATCCAAGGTGGCAAAATCTAGTAAACAATTAAAAACTTCCACTATTATCTTCAGATGGTAGGGGAGAGTCGAGTAGTTCATGACGGCTGGTAAGGCCGACACCTCAACGCTTGGGTACTTACACGCACATAAATGAAAAAACGTGAAAATTTAGAAAAATTGGACACGTGCTTACGTGTTTGTTTTATTTTTATTTATATGTCCGTACGTGTCCAAAAATTGAAGTATCCGGCATAACCCGTTCAGGCTGGCCAACTCTCGTCTACCTGAAGTAGTACATTTAGGAAATTTGTATAATTATTTTCGCTGCCTTAAAATTACATCTTAAGAGGATGGGTCAGTCATCTAACCTCACCTCGAATTTTGGAAGTTGAAATTCTTCGATACGGTTTGACCAATTACAAAAAAGCTCTGTCAGCCCACGCTGGACGATGGCAAAAATGGGCTGACAGGGCCTTTTTGTAATCGGTCAAACCGTGTCGAAGAATTTCACTTTCTAAATTTGCAGCTATCTCTCTCGCACTCATGGCGGCTCAGTCAGTATGACTCCTAGCCTTAATAATAGAAAACATGTTTTAATCAACAAACTACATTAACATAAGAGTATGATATTAGGTTAATGAACAGTATTTAGAAGACTTCAATAAGGTTATTTTCTATCCTCAGGCAATTTCGGATTAACAGACGATAAATGAGTGACTGCGGATCAAAAGCTCTCTGGGTAAATAACAATGTTCAATAGATGGTAAGTTGTTCAACATTTTCAGCTATCGTCAAAAATGAACTATCGGAAAAATTCGAACATCCTAAATGAATCCTACATTTTATCATTTGAGTAAAATGCCCATCTTCTTGTGCATATTACGCTTTTTACCGACAATCGGTAAGCTTGCCACTATCTTACCGTAACGGGATAACAATCCTCCAAAGGAGGTCAATACTGTTGCCAGATGGTACTAGCGAATAGAAGTCAAGAAAAAAATGTGTCTGCACATCAATTGAAGGGAAGTTATCGGCACATTCATCCTCCGATGATGATCTAGGAATGCAGAGAATTTCACTGACCACCACATTCGTACGGAGTTATATCTTCCAATCAAAAGGTAGCACCACTTTGATATAATGTAGCCTAGCATTATTCTAAAAGGCGAAAAAAAGAAAATTCAAACTCGTCGCCTTTTCTGTGGGAATATTGTGATCTTAAAACGCTTTTTAAAATTAATAACATCACAGAAGTTTTATAAGAACACTAATTCCCAAAAACTATACATCAAAAGCTTAAAAAATTTCATAATTAAATGAGTTTTAATATAAACTAGGTGATTTAAACGCGCGTCAATTTCTTACCTAGCGTTATTTTTAACAATAAAATAAACCTCAACATTAATGAAACCGTCAGAATGAACTAAAAAATATAATCTATACATAAAAGATTATAATTTATTATTTACTTATTTAAGTTTTAATAAAATCTGTCTTTTTTCGAGATGTATTGAGAATAATTCTTGTTCGCTATTCTCCTTTCCTGTTCGGGACTTGTCAAAAACGAATTTGAGTTGTCATAGATATTTTGAAGGACCAACTGTCATTGTGACATTTTAGGGCAGACAGAATAACTTCAGAGTCATAATTTGACTTGAACTCTAATACGAGACGCGAGCTACGTACAACGTCATAGTGAACTAATCAGAATAGCGGGAAAGCGGTGATAAAACTGCAATTTCATGCGTTACTCATGAACTTTATATAAGAGGAAAAATACTTTATTTTTAATTTGCATCTCGTTTTTATTTTAGTCAATCATTATACTCTTTTTGTGTATAAAATATTTAGTATGATGCTCAAAATTGTTCGATGCAATAAAAATTTATGAAATGTACATACGAAGTTATAATGACAGTCAGGCTTCCGGAAAGTTGGGACTGAAACAGCTCGTAAAAATACAAGTTTCTAAATATAATACAATATAAATATTACTATTTGAATAAATTATTGTAGATTTATGGACTAAAACGTTTTATCGAGGTTCAAAAAACAGATCATAGTGAGGACGAAAAAGCTACAACTGATCGGTAAACGTAACATATGAATCACAAAAAATATAATTATATGTAGGCACTGACATATACATCAGTGCACTTTCTCATTCGTAATAAACAACAATCGAACTTATATATCATGACAATGAGAGTAAGAATAAAGATCAATGAAAGGTTGGCTCAGTTGTAGGGAATCCGGTTTTCCGGCAGAGACATTCGATCTTCGCCCTTCCAATTGGACGTCAAACCAATTTCGTCGTTGGCCCGCAAAACGTTAGCCTGAGGGGGTTTGGAGCAACGCAATTAGGAGAGAACATAAATCCCACCCTAGTTTAGCACACTTCCTCACCGATGTGCGGGAGGAATTCATCGGTAGAATTCGGAGTATACAAATCAATCGGGGTAACAGCCCAGAGCGCATTTAATTTCCATTGGTTGTGCCTTTCACCGAGAAACGGCAAATGTGGTACAATGCTACGGAACTTGTACACCATGTGATCACCATTTCGATAGCCAGTAATGGTATGGAACCGGACAAGAAAATATACAGGTATATTCAATATAATTCCGACCTTCTCGGTCGGTGTGATAAATACTTGATTTTCAAAATACTCTACTCTATTATATCTGTATACTCAAACCTCCAATCATGATGTGATCTAACTGATATATGACAACAATCATTTCCCATATTGCCATTGGACAATGGAAAGGACATTGAGGGATGTTGAATATCAGCCATAACGTTGGATAATATCGATTTAGTAGGCCCCCCGTTTTGAGAACTTAATATGTATATTTGATCAAATGTACATCAGCTTTCTTTATGAATAATGACAATATTAAAAAAAATCATACTTCATAATGATCTGACGAATGAGACAAAGTTAAAACCTCAATAATCGCCATTACTATTTCTTGAAATTCCGTGTCATCGCACATCACTGCTTTATAAAGAATTTGCATGGTGCAGGTGGGTGCAATGATTCGTGAAATTTACGAAATTATGATTCGTCGCGGAAAAATTGGAAGCCTTTAAAAAAGGACATTAATAAAGTATGACAAAGTTCAACCCTCGAACTCTCGAATCTTATATCGAAAGATTGTTAGGGAAGTTAGGAAGAAAGCGAAAGGAAAGCTAACGCTCGTATTCTCATGGCCAAGCCAAAATGTCAAAATGTTATTGCCTCCAATTTCGACCAATGTTTTTTTACCCCTCGTGCCAAGGACCACCCCTGTCGTCCCTTGGTTGTTTCCAAATTGAGGACAACGTCGTAGACAACGCTGGATCGAAAAGCGTTCTTTATCTTCTTTTTCGTTCTTCCACGTTTTGCTTTCCACATTAACTCATTCTGTATCACACATATATATATATCCATATATATATATTGCACTACTACAAAATGTGGAATTCTTCCCTCATTGCTGGCTGTCCTCCACACGATCTCCTTCTCTCCCTCCTCATCTCTCTGTCTCTGGCTCTGCCACCCTCTTTCCCTGGACGCCGTCATTGCCAACCAAGTTTATGGCCCAGGCCAACGCCCATAAACTGTACAAATGGTAAATCTACCGTAAGATCATCCCAGCCGAAAATGATGTATCGTAGAAACGACTTTTGGGATAGTGGCGCAATATGTATGGCTTCGTGGACAGTGTATATATACACGGTGAACCAACATCAGGACGTATGGTCGTATAGAATCCTCTGAACTTTACGCAGTACCAAGAGAACACGCTAAAAAATGTACCCTTTCAATTTTCTTACTGTGTTATTCTTATACGGAGTAAGGAAACGACCATATTATTCTGTTTATTGAAAAGTAGTTGTACAAGTCCACGTACTACTGACATGAGAGACAACATTGATGGAGTAAACAATTATGGGTCATCAGACCTTTTTCAAACGTTTTTAAATCTATTTTGAGATGTCTTAACGGGACAGACCTAGTTAGAATTTTCGAAAAATCGATTTTTTTTTTATTTCATTTTCAAAAAGTAGAATCTCTTACGAACATTTTCCGCCCAGGTAAATGTAAATCGGACCATTATTCGCCGAAATACAAGACTTTGTAGCACGTCGTGTCTGAGCCATGCAAACCGTACTCAAAACTTTAAATGCGTTTTTCTCGAAACCATGTTTTTGAAGTCGGTGATCACTGTAGCTCGAGAACGGCTTTACCGATCGGGTTGAAATTTATATCACTTCTTCTATACATGGTAGTCCTCCATATGAACGAAGGATTTTTTTTTTGGATAATTATTTTTATTTTTAATAGCAAAAAATGGAACTGATATTTTGGTCAAAAAAACACTTTTGACTTTTAACGGCCGCCATTTTGTGAAAAATGGAAATTTTTCAAAACCCTTCGTTCAACCGGAGCATTATATCATTAACTAAAAATCCCCTCCGTTTTTTTTGTTTCAGATGAGCCGTTGCAGCGTGAGCTTGATCACCGCAAACCGTGTTTTTTTTTGCAGCGTCCTCGGCAATTGACGGTCACCAGCTTATTTCGATATGTATTGCGTTGAAAAAATTGCAACATATACATTACATATGTATCTTTTAAACGGAAGAACTTTTGTTGTGAATTATTTTATCGTTTGACCAAAAAAAATCGGAAAAAAGGCCTTTTTTTTGACGTTCCAACTAGGTCTGTCCCGTTAAGTTTTATCCAATTTACAAGCCTCTTGGTATTATTCTAGAATTTGTTTAGGTGATATTGAAAAGTTCACAGCAAACACAGTTTAGTAACAATTACAAAACATTGCGATATCACCATCTGGTATGATAGAAAACGTAAAAAATACATAGCATTTGTTACATGAATGTTTTTGATATGTGAATGAAAGATATCAATGTATAAAAATCTCGTCACATGAGTACGGGATATTTACATGTATTAGAGACTCATAAAACTATTACGAGATGGAACAGTAACAATTGCAGAAAAGTGGTTATATCATTATCGAGTAGGCTAGAAAATGTAGCGAATACCTATAATTTTTTATATGAATGTTTTCAAGAAATTTCTATTGACGAACCATTTTTATAGGTTATGTGTCATCTACACATAACCTAAACATACGGACAAATATATCTTTTTGACGCTGTTCCAAAGACACTGACGCTGCCTGACAAATTATACGTATTTGTTATGCTAATTTGGAAATTGGTATCCTCACTGCTCGGTGGAAACTCGTGTACGTCTAACAAGATTTTTAGGATAATATGGACGTCACATTGATAAATGAAAACCAGTCTCCCTTCAATAAAGTCCAGTGTATATCTCTATAATTATTCATTGATATTGGACTTTTCCAATGTTATAACTGTTAGAATCAAATTAATTCAATTAAAATAAAGATTAAGAAAATTATACAATCATCAATTGATTCTCGTGTTGTTGATGAATTCTTGGTAAATCTATAGATTATTAAAAATATAAATGTATTCCATGTTCAATTTACGGTGGTATTTGCATTAGTGAAATAAAAATTATCGAGAAGACAATAGTGTAGTAATAGGTGGCGTACGTGTCCGTTAGGTCACGAATAATCCAAAGTTAGGTACATAGGTCGGAACGAATCCCCGTGTCAGTAGAAAATTGTTTCAGCAATGATAAATGCGAGCAACAGTGCGGAAAAAAATACAATTACGATGACGGAAAACGGAATTCTAAGTCGAAAATTTGTACATTTTTTAATGTGTTCAGGCTTTTTTATGTACGCGGTAAAACAAAGAACTTCCGTTGCTCTCATATCATTGGTTATGAAAAATTGACATGAAAAACACAACAGTATGGTTCCAGTTGATGATGTATCCGGTATGTAAAAAATATGTAACAATCGAATCACATTAACTTCATTGTTACGAATATTATACTTAAGCGTTACATATTTCGTAGTAGTTACATCTTTGAGCTGAGAATGTTATATGATTATTACTCGTAGCTTTTCCATTAGCATTTTTCATGTCATTTAGTAAAAGGATGACAAATTTGAGAACAAGTACTGATTCGTTCACGGAGCCTGTGATATCAATGTTATATCCAAAATAATACCCGTTACATAAAATTTTCGTAACTGTACTGAAACGGTGTTTACTGGGTTGATGCGCTTTGATTCGATTTTACCCGGAAGCTGCACAATGAATTGATTATTATTCGGATGAAACTTAAACCTCCATGCTATGCGTGGTTCAACACTCCAAGGATCATTCTGCACGCCCTTCGTTCAATGCGGGTTTAACTTCCCGATATCCACACCTGTGCTTACCTGCACCTCGAGTGAGATGAACCATGGTTAATAGGGATCTAACCCCGAGGCGTAGTACGTGGTGAATCTATAGAAACCACGGAGAGCTGAGAGAGCAACAGCGTCCATTATGAGAAATCGGTATCAGATGCTGCTGCTGTTATATACAATATTGGCTAGGAGTTAATAATGGAGTATCGAGGTTGTATAGCCTTTGTGCTTAAACACGAATAGCTGCATGCATTGTGCTCGTAACCACAGTCATAGACCTACCTTATAGTTGTGTTATATCTACCCACCATATATTGGGGTTACAGTTAAGTCATCATAAATTAGTAGGAGAACTGGTTCGGTGCTAGCTGATAATACAAGGAAATTTCGGATCCTTAAAACTTATACCTTGGTAAGAATTACCAAGTATTAACTACTAAAGACGAATCTACTTTTAGCTCTTTCTTTCTGATTATACAAGATTCCCATCCGATTAAAGAAAAATATCCAATGATTCTGATCTTTATATTTCAGAATATTCCAGGAAAGAATCCGTATCAAACTATCATCACCCTGTCTATCATCATTCGCAATATACGTTGGCTGAGAAAAATCGAGATACGAGACAGAATAAAACAAGGCAGAGGAACACCAACAGTACCAGCAGGAGAAAAGCTTTCTCGTATCTACTATCCACCTATTTCCGTCTCTCTCTGGATATATACTCATGACAGCATCACTAGGTGCTACCACCACTGCCCCAACATCATCCGAGCAACATCTGGTGGTGCTGCTCACTCCTCATACTCCCGCGTTCAAGCTGGCTGCTGTTGTGCCGACGTTACTTCCGTAACGGTGAGCTTCAATGCGCGCCGATAGTCGTGGCGGGAAACCAACGAGCCTACCCAAAGTCGTCCATGGTTTCCACGCATCCAACCCAGCCTGTCGGCCGCGAGAGAGCTTCCTGACTATAGACGGGTTCTGTGCACATGTACCATGGTATATGTGCATGTTTATATCCATATAATGATATATCTATATATATGCATATACAAATATACACACACACGCGCACGTACACACACACACGCACGCACGCACGCACACACCTTGTATGCGTGAAGGAAAGTTGTATGTGTGTAGGAAATTTACTATAGCTTGGAAAATACGCGCAGGCTCATCCAACACCGCAATAGCGTTCGAATACATCACACATGCACGCTATTGACTACGACACACTGCTACACCTTTGTGGCACCATGCATCATCACAGCTAGGGATCCTAAAAAAAAAATAATAACAATAATAATCATAATAGAAGGATAAAAATGAACGAGAAGACGGAGAGACAGAGAGAGGGAGAGAGAGAGAGAGAAGAGTAATAATCTCGAGGGATCTTTTAAAATCCATCGAAGCAAACTGAACCCACGCCAGATTGTGCCCCGTGTGTCTCTCTGGACCCATCTAGATGTATTTCTTTCTTTTCTTGTGCTCGCCTTTTTCTTCTTTATTTCCGTACTTTCGGGTCACATATACTTTGGCCTCTTAGCTCACTTTTGATATAAAAGAACGTGGCTTCACGAAGCACATATATGTACTTTGCGGAGCTGGTATTAAATTAATAGATAAAAGTTAGATGCAAATGTTTAGCATTTTTGTTTATTGTACGATCAGCCACTCTAGTTATAAGTCACTTTCTTCCATATGGTATTCAACTTTCATATCTGTATCACATCCGGAATGGCAGTTTGCCATGTACGTCAATATGCCTGCAAAAAACTTATGCTAATATGGCTATTAGCACAGTCGTCTTTCATCAATGAGGTTGTTTTATATTTCGGTGCTAATGTGAACTATACAACCATTTCTATAAGCATCGAAATTTAATGAAATATCAAATGACGAACAAGATTCCTTTTCGATATCTGCCATCCATAATCTGATCGCTAACGCCATGGCTACAAAATCTCACATGATCTCGACAATCGCGTTTTCCATGGTCCTCGTATCCGTAATAATACAATTAGTCATACTGATCGTACATGAATTGACGCATGAGTTAAACTCGTATTGAATAGTTACAAGAGCGATGATCAGGCAATCATGATGGAACATTTTCACGAAAAGTTTAAGTTTATTCGATTGCTAGGTCGAAGAGTTGCGGAAGATGCAAGGTGAAGGAGGATGAAGTAGAATGAGCGGCGAGTAATTCGAACGGTACTCAATGGTTTCCTACACCGATTGTGCGGTTAACGCATACGAAAAGCAGATAGAAGAGGGGAGGAGGGCGCGTTCGGGCAAAGAGCGGGTGACAGAAATACGGAAATCCAGAGATTCGGTAGAGAGATCACGTGGAGATAGGAGAAGGGAGGGTATGATTCGGAGCAACGGTGCACGGTGATTCAAGGGGTGAGGAAGAAGGAGGAGGAGGAGGAGGAGGAATGGGTTTCGTTTCGAGGGTGAGTCCCGGGGAGAGGCACAGGATTTCACGGGAGGCTGATCACGAATGGACGCGTCTCCCACAGCTCTGCCGCTGACAGCCAGGAATTGGAATTGCATCGGCGTCGCTCGATAGCCAGCCAGCCATCCAGCCAACCAGCCGAAGAGGCAGTAGCACCAGAGTACTAGCGTATCCAAGCAAGAGCTGTTCTGTGCTGCACCTCTCTCTCCCACTCGCCCTCTCGCTCACTCTATCTATCTTTTTCCCTGTTACGCCGTTTCGCTGCTGCGTCTCACACACTGGCTCACAAATTCTGTACCCTCGATTCTGATGCAGTCCTATGAAATGATCTCCGGTTCATCAGAATTGCCGCATCTCCAATCGTCCCCTCTTCCCACTTCCCTCTTCCGTGGTTCACTTTTCACGTGACGTACTGCGGTCCGAGCTAACTCCATTTGTGGGTGAAAATCAGTTGCATCTCTTGGAACATGTTGCATTACATTTCGGATGCCTCGACAGCATTTAAAAAATAAGAAAAAAGTTGACATCAAAGTAATTCTCTTCTAACTGATGGCGTGAAAAATTTTTGTTCATCTTACAAACTACCGATACATACATAAGTTAAACAAAAAATGGAACATTCGTAGCTAACATAGTAAACAAATAAAAATGATTTTTTTTACATCAGACTACCTTCTCCACAAGTAAATATTGAGCCTCTACAATGTGTGTGTGTGTGTGTGTGTGTGTGTGTGTGTGTGTGTGTGTGTGTGTGTGTGTGTGTGTGTGCGTCTGCGCATGTGTATACTCTGGTTATAATCACTATAATGATTTTCACATTAATACGAGAAAACGACGAAGACAAGCATATACGTTTACACATAGATATAGACACATTTTTTTTATCTATACATGTATATTGGCACTGCAACAGCAACAGCTACCCAATAGCTGGAGCGCGTAATAAGATGAATTTCATGGCTGACAACGGCAGGTTCCTTTGCCTCTCTTGTTGGTCGTTGTCGTCATGGTCCAGCTTGACGAAACGTCTGTTTTATCGATTGTGTCTGCCAGATCGTCCGTGTAAGTGGCCTCATTCAGGGCTCATCGACTTGTCATGCGAAAAGGGCGCGAAACGATACGAAAGGAAAGAAAAAAGAATAGAAAAAGACAATAAGAGGGGTTAATTGATAATCGACAAGGGATGAAGTGCAAAGTGAACGTCAAACTCCATGAACTTGGTCGTTTCTTCGAATAAAAAATATTCAATACCTATTTTTAAAGCTGCACGTCGAAGAATGGGATAAAAATTCATCAAGGTTTTGAATTCAATTATTTTCTTTATAGTTATTTTTCATTCGAAAGTATAAAACGTAAAATTGTGATTAATCTTTCGATAAATTTTTTTTTTACATAGTACCAAAAAAAAAATATTGTTACGGATTTTATTCACACGGAATTTGATGGGGAAAAATGTGTTTCCATAAAGCACCGGCGTCATTCTATGGATACGTATCATATTCTCGAGGATATTTAGGGGATTTGCGTTTCATTTCTGGGATTTATCGTTCGGACGAAACCGCAGTTTTTCCATCCTCTTCGTCCGATGTTCTCGAAAATACTGACAATACTATATACATCATAGATGTGACCATTGATCGCAGACCGTTGCAGTAGCACAGAAGAAGCACTAACAAAAAACAATACGACAAAAAAGCACTTTAAAATAAAATAATAAATCTAGATATTCATTTGTTTTTTACTAAAAAAAAATTGTATGTAAGAAGTGCAGAAAATAACGAATTAAATCGCGCATATACCGCATTCGCCTCGTCTTATGATGCATATTTACACTCGTACTCGTGTGAATATGCATCATTAGGCTTCGGCTCATGCAACAACTTCACGCGCGATGTAATTCGTCATTTTCCGCACTTGTTGCATAAAATACTATTTCTTTTAAAAAAAATTATTATATAAAAAATTAGTATTTATTTTCATTAACGAATATGTTTATTGAAATACAGCTCCCGACTCGACCATTTAAAAAAATATTCAATAACTCATTTTGTCGAAAATTCATTGAAAACAGTCTATATTTACAAACTCATTTCGATGAATATATTTTTATAAATTGAAGATTTCGGAAATTATTTCCGTAATAACCCATGAAATATTCGTCGGGTACTATTATAATAACTGAAATAATATCATAAGGTAAAGTGCTTGAAATAAATGCTGCATTTCCATTATCATTTGGAACGAAAGCTAATTCAATTAGCATTCTTATACTGCCAGCCAATTCGTTGCCTCATGTGCACGATCTTTTCATACCGATTTCCTGAATATCTAGTTGAACTAATTACCAAAAATAAAAAAAAATCTTGAGCTTAATTGTTGTAAATATTTCGTGCATCACTTCAATAAAAATAGGTCTGCAAATTCTGTTTTAATCACTTTCCATTTGAAAATAATGCTGCTGTTGCAACTGCTAGAATTTTGATGATTTATTAATCAATTTTTTTTATTTATTTATTTTTATGTTTTATCATTTTTACGAATACTCCTTTCTGGTCTTTGCAAATCTAACTTATTACTTTTCTCCCCACTTTCATTCTTCTGTGAGCCTCCTCAAGAGTGTTGCCCACAGCCACTCTTTCTTAAGGCCGTATTGTTGCCTAGAATGCCCTTTTCAAAGGTGATTTTCTGAGTAGAATAAGTTTCAAACTTTTCGAGTTTTCTTTTTCTTTTTAATTTTGTTACACAATAATACACGTGTTTATTATTTGTTTCAAAATACATACAAATTTTTGAAAAAAAAATGAAAAACATCATCTCATAGTTTTGTATGATTTAGTCAAACTGTGGGCGGAAAAAAACTTCTGATTGACGATCAGAGTTCCGGACGTTCTATAGATCCGAAAAAGAACCAAGTATATTTTTAATTTGTATCAATGTTGTGAGCAATGGTACCGGAATCGGATGGAAAAAAATATTTTTTTACAAAATGGCGACTTATTAAACTTTGATTATCGTTTTTTCGCATACTTTTTTCCCTTTCTACGGGTCATAAAGCAAACCATAACAATTATTTCTACTCAATTCTGGTATCATTACTGAAAAACAGTCTAATGAAGATGTGAACCAAATTTTAACTCTCACGGTCAACTGGTTATCAAGATATCGTGGTCGCCAATTTAATAACCATATTTTTGAGAAAACCTCTCTGAAGTTGTTTATTCATTTTTTTTCTTTTCATCGAAAAAATTTGTACGTGTTCTTAACGAGAGAAACCAGATTAGGAGGCCGAAATTTTGGTGTTTTTCGTGAATTTTTTTTAACAGGGAAGGAATTATCAGAATTTGTTTCAACTTGGAGGGTATTTTATTTATGTTTTGAAGTACACTTTATAATTTTTTCAAGTCATTTCCGCCAGAAATAGTGGACTTAGAAGCTGCTGTCCATGGACGACTTTTTTTCAACTGATGGGCATTCTAGCTCAAAAAATTATCGACCAATCGTTCTGAAAATTTGTGTGAATATTCTTTATTTAATTACAATCTATATGAACCCAACTCTGGGATGATATTATTATTAAGAATATTTTTTTTAATGCAAAAAAAGTGAAAAACATGGTATGAAAGTCATGAAAAAACATGACATTGTGTTCAAACACCTCAAAAACATGCAATTTTCAACTTTTTTGATCACAATTAGGTTCATATTCTTAGGAAATATGTTGTTAACGAAAAAAGAAAATTGTAATGAATACAGATAAAAATTGTGACTTCAGGAATGCCCACCAGCAAAAAATTCGGATGGCGATTGTCCATGCTTCTACCAGCTTCTAACTCCATTATTTCCGGCGGAAATGACTTGAACAAATTACAAAATGTACTTCAAAACATGAATGAAATATCCTCTAAGTTTAAACAAATTCTGATTATTCCTTCCCTGTTAAAAAAATTCACGAAAAACACCAAAATTTCGGCCTCCTAAACTGGTTTCTCCCGTTAAAGGATCAATAAATAGGGTAAAACACAACAAGTCTTAAATAAAATGATATTTATTAAACTTTAATAATAAAATTATTGCAAGCGATAAAAACCATATCAAAACATTGAGAAACATTATTTATTAGAAAAATGTAATTTCGACCAATAGGAACCTTACAGTCCGCCGTTTTTTTATTGGTCGAGACTGACTGGGGTCGACGCTATAGTCGGGGGTGGGGGTAAAATTTTCGAATGACGAAATTTCGAACAGCTAAAATAGCGAATTTTAACATACAATTATATATATATATATATCGATAACTGTATGTTAAAATTCGCTATTTTAGCTGTTCGAAATTTCGTCATTCGAAAATTTTACCCCCACCCTATAGTCGGCCTGAACAACTAGGGTTATCCGATCCAAAAGTTGGCCACTTCAATTAGAGTGCGTTTACGTGTGGCTGACTACTGGTAAAATCATCATTAATAATGTTTTTTTTGTGTGTAGTGTTCAAATACACTCTATTTGCTTACAGTACAAATTTCAGTCATGTAGAAAAAATTCACTAAGTAACCCGTAGTCAGCCGAGGGGCGGGGGGGGGGGGGGGGGCTGGACATTGGATTTACAATGTTAAATTGAAGACCCAGTAGTCACCCAGGAGTAAAAATATATTTTTTACTATTTAATATGATTTTTTTTCAACAAAAACTTTAAGCAATTTATAAAAAACACATTTTCTGATAGTCTAAACCCATATAAGAACACTAAGCTTCCGATAAACATGAAGTACCTGTCTTGTGGGAAAGGCCTCCACGCTAAGAAAAAAATAGCGCGCAACGCACCCCAGTCTGCATCCCATTTGCATGAGGGCCAAAGGAAACTATGGAAAACCCAGCCAATACAAGCGGTGGCTATATTTCTAATGTGTTTCAGTTGGGTGACACCATCAGAAACTGAAAAAAGTCTCCCGCTTAGCAATTGATGCGCAAGCCGATGAGTGGCTAAGCAATCGCCCATCCAAGTACCGACTTCGACCTAAACAGTTTAACTCGGGAGATTTCCAAAGCCACACACCGACCGCGTACCCCGCGTATCTAATGCTGTGGGTAATTTTTATTGTCAACCCTTGAGCGGTACACTGTTCCAAATGGGAACTACCAAAATGTTGTTTGTAAACATTGCAATAAAGTCGAGCACGCGTGAGGTTCCCTCATTCACTCTAAAAATTCTCTTCATGGTAATGCACCGTTTCATTAAAGAATATTCACTAGTACTACACCGAACTTGGTTTTCGAGAATGGTTATTGAAATTTCCGTTCCAAATTAGAGCAGTGTATCAGAATCGTTACATTTTCGATATCAGCAAAAATAATTTTGTTTCTGTATCGTGGTGTGTAATATGTGAAGTAACAACTATAAAACGTAAGTATACTTTATATTAAAGTATTGATATGCACGGAGAGAAAAATATCACAAAAAGTACCATGCTCTGCACTACAAGTTGGGTGCGAGACATTTTTGGAAAGATTTATCGGAAAAAAATTAAAGATTCGAATGAGTATTGCAGTATTTAACATAAGCCTATGATTTTTTGTCACACGGCACAATCAAATTTCGGAAAAAGCATTATACAAAGTCCTATTACAAACAAAATTGCTGCTTTTTAACTCGCCGTGAACGAAAAATTAATGGCTGCACCGCACTAAATCTCAGATGGGTTAGAAATTTTCATACAGTGCAAGACAATTTTTACCATGCTATTTGGTATTTTTGGTTCAAACTTCGTCTTTTGTTGTTGCATAAGACGGTCAGGCTAGAGCCTGTCGTCTACTTTTATTATTTTTACTCCGATGTGTCAAGTGACATGACGTGATCTTTAACCTTTGACAATTTTTTTATATTAAAAAGGAACAAAGAATTCTTGGGATGAAAAGAAGCAGCAAATTGAGTGATATTCTCCTTCAACTTCAAATTGCCAATCCAACATAATTCTTTATATCGCAGCCGTATCCTGACACATACATATATGTAATATAAAACCCTGATTTGAAAACAAATTAAAGAAAATTCAAAACGTTTGATCTCATTGATGATTTCTTTATTCAATAAATTGATGAATAATCTTGATTCATTAGCTTATTAGCATTATAATTATAATAATACTAATTATATTATTATTATTATTATTATTATTGTTATTATTATTATTATTATTATTATTATTATTATTATTATTATTATTATTATTATTATTATTATTATTATCAGGAATAAAACTAAAAAATGAGTATTATTGAAATTCATGTTCAGGTAAGTAAAAATTGACAATCGTCACATGAAATTTTACAGTGCCAGGACACTACTTTTTATCGTACTGACACCATTGATTTTAATTTTGCTTTTTGGTGACATTTATACACACTGTTCACATGTTTTATTGCGCCTGATAAAGGCGCACGCATCATTGGAAAACGCGGCAATTTTTGCCAGAATTTCTTACAAATATTCTAAAACATTTCTCTCTGTGTGCAAAAATACAAATATTTTGCAAAATAAAAAAAATTTTGCGTTGAAAAAAGTACAAAAAATGTCCATGTTTTTATATTTATCTTCGCGTTATTTTTTTTTCTATAATTTTTCCAATCTGTGCGTTCACGAAAAATTAAATTGCAACATGGGTATAGCTTATGCCACAAAACCATATGATTACCTTATCGAAGTATACTTTGTATTGCATGCCAGATCATCGAATAATGAACAATCGTTCGTCAGAAAAAAATGTTTACATTGATTTATGACATGCTGACTTCTATTAGGTGTATAACTTAATTTTTACCGTTTTTTTATAAAATTTATTTAATATTATAAAATATACAAAACAACATTAATCTTCGAAATATTGTCCACTGTTTTCGATGACCTTTCTCTAGCTATCAGGCAATATACGAATGCCATCTCGAAAGAAATGAGGAGGTTTTGAGGCAATAAATTCATCGATGATTGGTAACAACTAAGTTATACACCTAATACTTTCCTTCCGTCTTTGGAATCACTATATAACTCAACCTCATCATCCTAGAAAAAAATCGATAATTAAACAAAAAAAACTAACTAAAAATCGTTGGTATCACTTGAAAGTACAGATTTTTACTAGAAAACCTCAAGATTTCATCCTTCTATCTTCAATACAAAAAACATATTATACAATTTACGAAAAAGTGCGAAAAATTCGCTTTTTTACATTTAAACCTGAATATCTCATCAGACAAAAAATGAATGTTCGAAAACAAAAGTAGGGTTTTGAAAACTAGAAAATCAGAGCTGTAATTTGGAAAAAAATAGTTCTACGCTAATTAGGAGTACTATAATAATTGCGAGAATCTTTCATTCCACTTTCGGATAATGTACTTGTCGAGAATCAAAAAAATCCAGTAAGTACCTTTCAAGCGTTAATAAATCAATTAATTCGAGACACAAACATATTTATTAAAAAAAAGGAGGTTTCATGGAACATTTATTCACGTATTCTTCTGAAACCTTCTTCAATGAAATAATTTTTCTCAATGTAAACATTATTTGTTAGTAATTAGAGTAATTCGAGAACGGAAATTAATTATTAATAAAAAAAAAGATTCCATTGTACATATTTTCTCATGTTACTTTGCAGCCCTGTGTGAGTAAAAGATATCAACCATAAAATTATCGTGTACCCTTTCTCGACGTTGGGTGCGATAAATGCGTGTCGAAGTTGGTATGTCGATCGGGGTGTTCATAATGAGGCAATATAAGAACCAAAGGAGCATATAGTTGTGTGGACAAAATGTGAGAGATCGCTCATACATGGCTATATAAGATAACGTTTCGTTGGCAAATCGAACGAAAGGAAATTTTGCGCGTGCTACCGCACACCCTTTTACTGGGCGCTATATAACAAGCACCCCCGTCGCGATGCTGGCCACGTTGAACTAAACTCCCTTTTCTGGACCATCATCAAGGTATATACTATATGTAGATGTATAAGGGGCATTTCATATCATTTTTACAATCTAAAACCTTACACTCTTCTGATTTCTGCAAATGTTTTACATGTTTTGCTATTCAAGAAATTAGCGATCAGGTATTTCGGGAATGAAGCTACAGAAACGTGGGAAGTATAAGTACTAAAAAAATGACCAATAGCCATTTTATGCAATTTGTGACATACCAACTTTTTGAATAGCCCGTTTTCATTTTTTTTAATTCAAATTAAAAAAAAAAAAATAGATGATTTTCGAATACTTATTCGGAACTATTGCAAGAAATTAGAACTATGTAATGTTTTTAATCAAATGAAAAAAAATCGATTGCTCTAACTTTAAGATGAATAATCGGTCCACTCTACATTTACCCTCGAATATTTTGTGAATGCACCTAGTTTTTGAAAATAAATGGGCTGAAGAAAAACTTGTTTTTCTTACAAAGAAGGGAAATGAATATAAATGTGTTTGTTAGTACTTATACTTTCTAGTATAATATACTAGTAATTAGGAATTAATAATATACTAGTAATTGCAACTAAAATCCAGAAATGTGGATAAACAAAAAAATCAATATTTCAGTTGGTTGTAAGAATCACGGAAATGTCCGAATTGATAAATCTCGAAATGAATAAATGAAACGTTTTATATCCAATATGTCTATAAACGTCCCAAAGGATGTTGAAAAGCTGCTAAAGATCGCTCCTCACAATCATGTGACAAAAAGGATGCATTTTTCCTGCAACCCCTGTTTACCCAAAACTGTATCGACGACCTCACAAAATGATTTCATGGTAATAATGTATTTAGTATAGGTAACAAGAACCCGAGAAAAATGACCTAGGCTGTTTTTTTCATTCCAATGCAAGAAAAGTGAGGATTAAAAAATGATTGTAATTGGTAAAGTTCTGACAAATCATTAAAATAGTCTTTCGGGAATATTATTTATTATTTTGTTTTTGCGGAGTTTAAGGGATTTTTAACTACGAAATTCATAAAGCTTATGTAAATCCAGAGAACTCCGTTCTAAAAAATGTCTCCATATTCACCGAAGCGATTGATAAACGAGGAGAAATTCCTAAAGATTTCTTGATGTTTTTGAAGAGCATCGATAAATCCCTTTGAAGTACGAGATAATCTTTGGGCCAAGTTTGAAAAGAGACACCCCGTATATGGGCCACGAATTCTTGTACACATTGAGGGCGCAGCGATAGTGAAATATTTTTATTGTATGGAGAAAGAAGAAATTACGTATATATAGAGTACAAAATATAAGTGGTGGTAAGGTGCTCTACGACGGGGTTACCGAGAGTAAAAGAAAGTGGGAGGTTGAAAGGCGGAGATTAAGGGCTGCCGAGGAGATGAGTTTGTTAAAAAGGCAGAAGCGGGCCAGCGGAGCACGCATCAGGGACATCAAAGCGACAAGACGAAATGAAATCCAACCGCTGCTGTCCGTCGCCCTCCTCCGCACCCCTAGCGTTTCACTCTTCTTCCAACTCCCTTTCTATCTTTTCGACTTCTCTTCAGTGTTGCTTCTCCCTCAATCTTTTTTTTCTGTACCTTCCTTCATCCAACGGCATTTCCCTCAACCTCTCCTCTTTTGCCAACCCCCCTGGCCACGCTCTTTTCTCTATTGCTATGTTATCCTCCTTATATGTCTATACATATATATATTCTTCGTTCCGGTGTCTCCTTTTGCCATCTCTCTCTCTCTCTCTCTCTCTCTCTCTCTCTCTCTCTCTCTCTCTCTCTCTCTCTCTCTCTCTCTCTCTCTCCTCTATCCTCGAACCTCTTTCTCATTCTCTTGCACTTTTTCTTCATTCACTAAGGGGGCTGAGCGAGGGAAAAAAGTATGGGTGGGAGTCTACAAGAGAGATGCGCCCGAATGCTCTTAGTGGCGCGCGAGCTCGGCACACTATGTTTTTCTCTTGCAATTTCGCAGTTTCTTTCTCTTCAGTCCCTCCTCCCTTTCTTCACCATCCACCTTCACTCGCTCCCTTGACTCGCCTCTTCCTCAGGTCTGCTGCTCACATTTTTTCCTCTTTCCAACGTGTCTGTACAGACATATGTATTTTTCTACTGGAACACTCGGAGATGCTCTCTCTGTCTCTACTCATGTTCTCTCTCCTTCTCTCCCTCTCTCTGACCTTCTGTAACGAGATAAGGCTACCTGTCTCATTTTCGTTTTTATATGATTTCTCTCGTTTTTTTTCAAGAGCTGACTGACGGACTCCGCGAGGGAGTTGAAGAGAACTTGGGGCTCTCCAACAGATCCACGTAATTATGATTCGGCAACATTTCACTTTTTTTCAACCCCTCGACTCTCGTCCTCAATTGCAGCACTGGTATTTCATCACCACTCTTGGGAATTTATCGTTCTTTTTTGGCCTCATATATTGTGAATAATGAAGGAGAGTGCAGCACAGTCACCCGACCCATCATGATCTTCATAAATATATGGGTGATTCAACAAACGAGGGAATTTTCGGCGGCACAACATATTTTGCGTACTAGTTTTTAACAAATCGGATTAATTTAAAGTCAAAACAGTTAATCACAACTGTTTCAACCTGAGCACTCAAAATGAGCTGGATTTGAAATATTTTTATTGTCGAAAATACTCTTTTAAGTGTCAAATTCTCAGTCCCCTGGCGTGTCCTTTTTTTAAAATCCAAGTAAAAGTTATAGTCATAACTTCATCATAGTATTGACGGCAAATTTTTTACCAAAATAGTTATCTGTAATAATTTTACTTCATTAAATGATAAATAATTATATATATTATTATTAAATTAATTATTATCCCCTGCTAAGTCGAAATACATTAAAAGTATTGAGGTTTACTATGCAGGCGAGAGTGCCGCTTTAGCAACGTAAAGTATAAAGTAAAGTTAACGTAATAGTACACGTTCGGTCCTCAATTTTTTCATTCGGCACAGAGACCTTTGTGAGCGAGGCTGCATCACCGTCAGTCAGCCTAACAGACCCCTGGTCAGTATTTACGTAAACAAATATTCTATAACTAGATTATTTTTTAGTACTATTGTTTCCGAATCCTTTGCATTAAGATGTAAAATTCGTTAATAGCTCAAAAAAATGTTGTATTATTATGTTTTTTGAAGAAAAACTAAAAAAATCTCAGTCCCCTGACAACTTGAGGAACAGGGGGTTGAAAAACATTAACTCTAACGCAGTAAAAAATGTTTATTTTTCGATTGTCGGTGCAAAAGCTGTAACAGTTCTTTAGAAAATACGTACCTAATTGAAATATAGTTTTGTTTTTATCAGTTTTCATTACTTTGCTCTATGAGAAAGAAAATGGCAAACATGAAGAAAAAATTTATTAGATTATATATATTCATATAAAAATTTGAACCCTGAGGTTTTCAGAATCGCTGAATTCGAATATGGCATCAGATTTTCAAATTTCAAAATGACTGATCCAATATGGCCGATCGAAGTTCTGAAAAATTCTTGGATTCATATAAACGTTAACATCCTGGGGTTTTCGGGGTTGCCAAATCCGAATATGATATTGAATTTCTAAATTTCAATATGGAGGTTCCAATATGGCCGATCAAAATTCAAAAAAATTCTTGGATTCATATAAAAAGTAGTACTTTGGGGTTTTCGAGGTCACTAAATGCGAATGCGTAGCATCAGATTTTTTAAACTCAAAATCTATTTAAAAGATTTTAAACGGATGCAATATCTCCGGTCAAAATTTAGAAACATTCTTGGATTCATATAAATTTAGTATTCTGGGGTCTTCCAGGTAGCTGCATCCGAATATGGCATCAGATTTTCGAAATTTAAAATGGCAGATTGAAATTCGGAAAATAATGCAATTTCAAATAAAATAAGTACTTATATATAATATTGAATATAATATTACCAAATATAATATTAAACTTTTTGAATTATAGAAATAATAGCCAAAACATTAACAAAATATGTAATTTAAAAATAATTTTCTATTTACACTGTTTGAAAAATTACTTTTGTTACTTTTTTGTTATCGGTTGCCTTCTCATGTTTATTAAAGATAATACTGCTCATACGTAATCAACAAACTAAGCATTTCGCTCCACTACATTAAAAGTTTCCAGATACATATTTCGATGAAAAACCAACAATTTTTCTAAATTTATATACGTTATTTTGATTTTTTAAACCCTCTGATGCCATATTCGGATTCAGTGGCCCCAATATCACCAGGATCCTAATTTTGATATTAATTCAAAGATTTTTTTTGAATTTTGATCAGCCATAACGGATCCGCAGTTTTGATTTTTTTAAATCTAATACCTCTGAAAATTTAATCAATTTAGTATTTAGATTTAGCAACCTGAGAAGACTCCAAACTAAATTCAGCACGTCTTTAGAAGGATTTTTTTGTTCACACACTGGTGGCACGAATGGCTGACTTGGGCCACACACCGAAGGGGTTAAGGCAACATTAACTAAAAATTTGCTCTTGTATTGGTTTTGTATAGACAAAATGACAGCTATATTAATATTTAATTTGTGACACATACTTTTGATTCTAATAAACAATGATTTATCTGATTTTTCTGCTTTTATATCAGTCTCCTGGGCATGGTCTCCGTCCCTTGTCCACTAAATTCTTAAAAACGGCCATACAATTATTATTTTTTATTTTATTGACTGACCGGCTTGATATAGACAAAAAAACATTCGATACTTGATCTTAAGCTAGTTTTGAAACCTAATATGTGCAAAAAATGTCGTGCCGAAATTGACCCCATCTTCTTCCCTCGTATGTAGAATCACCCATATATTGCGACGGTTTATTTTTTTGACCGTCCCTTAAGACATTTAATTGTCAAAGAATTACGACAACCCTTGCTCCTCCCGCTCGATGCTCCGGCCACGATACAGCCTCGTAGGACCTACCTAAGGCCAAAGGGTTAATTTCATATAATATTGGTTGGCAACTAAGTCTTGACTCACTTTTTTAAATCTCCTTTTTTTATTCTAGAACATTCTAGAAAGTTTCCATAACTGGCAACTGCCAGAATGTTCTAGAAGCTTTCGCACAGTGGGTATACACTGAGAAAAATTTATGGTTCACAGTACCATATTTGCATATTTCCCTGAGAGGATAGAAATACTTTTAAGGTAACGCTAACTCAAAAAAATATGGTTGCATTTACTGTATTTTATAAGTCGTTTATATTACGCGCATATATTAACAGCAACAATGATCTTGCCAAACATATGTTGCGTATTTGTTACCAAATAATAGTGATATTTTTCCTAAAATAAATATTACCGTTAACGATCAGGAATAGTACTCTCGACTATACTCACGGTACGCTTGGCAAAAATTTAAAGTAGACCATACTAGATATTTCCTTGGTGCCATAAACATATTATATTGCTACTATAAGATGAAAATGTTTAGTCAGATTTATCACATTTTAATAAGAAAACCTGATGTGCACATACGTTAATAGTAACATTCATTTTTGCGGATACAAAATAGTGTGATCCGTAATGTTTATTGTAAGGACCATTGATATTTTTTGAGGATACCATTTTTGGATTTTTTAATAAATTTACTTTGCTCGTGTTCTTAATTATCACACATCAAAAGTGCGTTTTACTTTCTGGAAAGTAACTTTCTGGAAAGTGTTTAATTAATACTTCGTTTTTGCAGAAAAACCATTGTCGCGTCGTACTTTTACTCAGGTGAACGGCATAAATATCCCTTGCGGTATGGTTGATATAACGACAACAAATAGTCATTGATAGTTAGAAACACAAGTCTCCGCGACATTACATAAATTGTTACTATTATGAGATATTTTAATAATGCCTATCCATTAAAAGATATTAATTACCATATAAATGGTAAAATTCAGTGCAGGTCAATCCAAAAATGAATATGCTACAGTATACCATATTTTTCATATCCATAGTAACTTACTTATAATGTTACTTGGATTATTTGATCATTGTAAGGGTTTTTACTATGATTTTTAGTCCTTTTTAAATAACACATGGTTATCCACACCATTGGGATTATATGTTTGGATGAACACTACAGATATAGTCCAATTAACTATAACATAATTGTCCTAACAATATTTTTTGGTACATTTTACCATAGAGCGGACAACTATACGTGTATAGTTGCGAGAACTAGTGTCTTTTTTCTCAGTGTATAAAAGCCCGTCTGCGGACGCCTGCGGGAGTCTAATTCTCGACATGGACGAGCGCGCTATTCGAGGTGTAATCTATTACGAGTTTCGGCGTGGCAGCAGTACGAGGCAGGCAACCACCAATATCAACGTTGCTCTCGGAGAGGCTACCGTAACACAATCGACAGTGAGCCGCTGGTTCCGTCGCTTCGCTTCCGGAGATACGAGCCTGGAAGATCGAGAGCGCTCCGGTCGACCTATTGAATTGGAAGACGACACCATATCAAAAAGGCCGACGAAGCACCCAAATGCTACTACTCGGGAATTGTCGCAGGCACCCGGCTATAGTTATACAGCGATCGAGAACCGGCTGCATACACTCGGCTATCGGCGAGTGCTGGCGAGATGGGCACCTCATCATTTGAGCGATGCCAATCGGGCTGCCCGAGTGTCCATCTGCCAGTCGTTGCTCCTGCAGCCGAAAGGCAAGAAATTTCTTGGCAGTTTAGTGACTGGAGACGAGAGTTACATCCTCTATGAAAACAATGAACGGAAGGCCTATTGGCTGCCGCGCGAAATAGAACCGCCAGATCAACCCAAATCAGAGACCCACGGACGAAAGGTTTTGCTGTGTTGCTGGTGGGATGCACGCGGAATGATATATTACGAACTACTCCCTGGACAACAGGCGGTGATCGCTAACGTAAATGTCAAGCAGCTCCACAAATTGGCTGCTGCAATGTGAGCAAAGAGGAGAAGAGTGACAAAGGGGCACTTATTGCACGACAATGCTCGGCCCCACGTTGCTTCAATCACCCGCCAGCTACTGGAAGAGTTTGGTTGGACCACGGTTCCACACCCGCCGTATTCCCCGGACTTGGCACCTTCGGATTATTACCGGTTCCGAGGCCTTAAAACTTTCCTGCGTGATCAACGCTTCAGAGACTTCGACCATGTCGAAAACGCAATCTCGAAATTTTTCGAGCCACAACCCGCTAAGTTTTGGGAGCGCGGCATTCAGTCCTTGCCCATTAGATGGACGCAAGACATAGACACGGCTGGTGATTATATTGTAGATTGACATGTTTAAATAAAGAACAAAATTATAAATATATCTGTGTATCTGAAGTGAGTCAGAACTCAGTTGCCAACCCTAATTAATTAATTTACGTCCCGAAACACTTGTTTTTTGTTCATTGTTCCGGAGATAATTGTTGGAGGAACGAGGAGGCAGCATTAGCAAGAGGAATATCAGCATCACTTGGGCGAAGGAATAAGAGAGAGAGAAAGAGAGAATTTAAAATTATAATAACGTCGGCGTACTTCGAGCGGGGCTCGTACGCATTGGGCATATACGATACACCAACACACACTTACTCACACCTCACCTCAGCCACGGGAATTTTCGGGAATCTTCGAGAACATCATCATCTTCGTCGTACAGCGCTGTCGACTATAATGTCTCATCGTTGTTTCAAGGGAGTCGTAATTTTAGGTCACGTCGAACCCTATTTTTAATAATCAATGACATTCCCGTTGAATTTTCATTCGAACATTTCTCATATTCTCCTTTCTTTATTATTCGTCGTACCGAACGGGTTAGGGTTTGTTTAACAATAAGAATAACTAAATAATTATTCCCGTTAAATATTCGGAGCCCCGTCTAATGCCCGTAATTAATTGACTTGTAAAGTGCCTATCGTACATGATCGCGAATATGAGTGAGAAAGAGAAAAAGGAGGTGAGAGTCCACTACCCCGTGCGTGACTCGATTTCGTCAGATTTTCGGTGAGCGTTGAGCGGGACGAACGTGTGAAATAAAAACGATAATTACTAGCGAATCTCTTTCCTTCTCGCTTTCCGAGATTGGTCAGTGGACTTTATCCCGATTTTGTAAATAATTTTCCCTTAATTGTTTATTATAAAAAGATGATTGTAAAAGTGTTTCGGTCCTGTAAAGTCATTAAAATTCGGTCGCGGCGGCGTCTTCGCCTTTCGCCTTATAAAAACATCTTGTATTTTTTGCCACGTGTTCGCAGCGATTGCGAAACATCTTACGATATATCTCCGGGCAAGAATTAGTGTCGTGGTCGAATCCGGAAATCTCCCGTTATTTCGCGTAATTAAAATAATTTTTCCATCTATAATTATTTGTGCGTATACATGAGAGTATTCGCGAGAAAGAGTGTGGTATGAAAGTATGAGATTTGTGTACGAAGGACCGGGAAAAAAAATACCGCGGTTCGTAAAACAAATAGTCCGGCCGAGTCATCGACTAGCGGGTATTCGGTAATTTATTAATCATCCATCATTATTCTATGATAAAAACAAGTTTGACATATTTTCGTTTCTTTCCGTGAATAATTCCGTGGTTAGAAAATACGGGCTCGTCATAAAATGTAAGAGTGTGTAGAATCCTGGTCGTATGAGTAAGAAAAATCAGTATGCGTGATCGCGAATATTCTCGGGCCTCGTTCCTTTTCCGCGTTATTATTTTTCTTTATTTGGTGTTCTAATAATTTTTCGGTCTTGGCATTAAATAATTTAGAATAAAAATCATGCGTGCGAAACTAATTAATTCTGTTAATGTCTCTAAAAACAAATCTGTGAATAATAAATGATAATTTTCTTTTCTCGTTAAATTCCACAGTGCTCAATTTTTCTTTCGTCGAATAATGCCCTCACCCAGTCCGCTGTAGTGAAGCTGGTCATCGTTCACTCTCTTTCTCCCATTAAGTCGCTTTGGCGACTGGCGCCCAATATAATAAAATAAATTAACGTCTTCACGTTAATTTTTCCACATTAATTGAAGGGAGTGAATTTTGTGATAATCGTGGCTATGAAAAATTACGTCACAATATATATATACATATAGACAGATAGATGTGTACCTTGCACAATATAACCACAGAAGTTTCAATAAAAAATCGCACATTCGCCGTGGTATGTGAGACAGAATTGTTTATATTTAATAATCCATGAATTGTGACGATGTAATGTTACATGTTTTATCATTCATCAATTTAGTGATTATTTTCAGTGAAATGATACATCGGCATCCAGCGAAATTAATAAATAAAAATGGAGAAGGCCGAAGTTTTGTTTCAATGGCTGAGAAAATATTGCAGCACCCAGAGAAACACGTTTTCCTCGGGGTACAATATCTCTGCTTGCTCAGTGGTGTATTGACTTGTTATGAATATTAATTTTAAAAGGTAAAAACTTTTGTTGTAAATGAATTGATATGTATATTTATACAAAAAGAAGAGGAAAAGATGAACAAATTTTTATAAAACTCCATAGAAAACTTAGTTTCAGATAACGTCAAGTTCACATTTTTATAGTGAAGCGGCAATTATCAGAAAGAGAAAATATACAATTTGCAACTTCTGTTGGAGAGAGCATCCCGAGGCCAGCAACCATAATGTTACGAAGAGAAAACACTATTGGACTTCGCGTTACTCAAGCTTCCGACTGCGCACCCCTTTAAGTTGAAAGGATCCAACAGCCAGTTCGCTTAAGTTGAAAGGATCCAACAGCCAGTTCGCTTCGCTGATTTCATTCAAATTTTCTTTCCAGAGCGCGAACAGGGCCAGGCCAGGGCACTACGCGGCGTTGACGACGACGACGACGATCAGATCATAAATATGTATCCTTCACTCCCGCGGTAACCGTTAAATTCATGGAAATTCTTTAATTAAGTTATTTTGGTTTTGCCGAGAGGGAATCCGGACGAGAACCCGAAGAGTGCCTGTGCGAAACCCTGCCTTCGCTCCATCTCAATGGTTGCCCATCTGAAGAAAATCCTTGTGGGAAGCGTGCCACGCTGAAAATCTCCTTAGGGCTGTCTCCTCCTATCTATCTTTCTCTCTTTCCCTGCTCGTGCACCATTTGTATATATTACCCCATGTACATCGTAGAACAGAATACTCATATTTCCTTCGGGTCCAAATTCACAGTCTTAGAATAGTGTTGAACTTTCCTTGAAATGTCTGCAGATACGTAAAATTTACCTTCAATTCTACCACGAAATTCGAAAACTTGCTTTTCAACGCAAAACAAAAATAGTCCTGGTCAATAAAGTCTGTTTTTTTACGTTAAAAAGTAAGTCCAAACAGTTTAAAGTTTTGGCCTGTTGGTGTAGGGTTTGAAATATATTCTCGTAAAATGCACACCTCGACGAACTGAAAAAAGCACTAAAATAATAGTAAAAAAAAATGCTGAAAAAAAATTTCGAAAAATTTCAGCGAATTCAAAATAAAAAAAAATCACAATTTTGTACCCTCGTGATATCCTCTGAGTATCGGTAAAAGAAACTGAAAGAAAAATGTCGAAAAAATGTCTGAAAAAATTCTAGCGAATTTAAAATAAAAAAATAAATAACTATTCCATCTTAATATTTTATCCCTAACGCCATAATTTCTGAGTTAAACCAACCCACTCTCTTGGTCAGAACTCTGAAGTTCTGACCCAAAATGGTTGGAAAAAAAATCCCAAAGAAAAATTCTGAAAAAATGCTCGCCAATCCAGTGTGAGCCCATGTTACTTTTTAACCTCTTGACATCTCCTCTGAAACCCTATAGTCTTTGAGTTACGCCGCATTTTCAAAAAATTGTCTTTTTCAAATGCAAAAATGAAATAATTTTGCGAAAAAAATCGTACGAAACTATCTAAAAAATGAAAATGACGATTTGCTACCCCTTTTAAGTTTACCATAAAAAAAACTAGCGAAAAAATGTTCTGCAAACTATGCGCACAATTTTCTACAGCCAAAAAATAGTGAAAAAGCGGTTCAAAGGTATCTACCGGGTCAATAAAAATCGTGAAGGATATTTAAAAAAAGATGAAATAAAGCTGAATTTATCCCATTCAAAACGCCGTCCGCTAAATTTGATTATTTTCTTTTTTGACGGAGCTATCTAACTTTTAGTACGGCTCGAAATCTCGACTAGTGTATCCACACTTTTGAGCGGGAGTGCATGATATTGCCGTAGGGAGATTTGACGATTGAACAACGTAATGACTCAATGCCAAAGAGAGGTTGGCTGGTAATGAAGCCGTCAATAAGGGATAGTGGATGCAGTACCACACGTGAGTAAGCCTTGAAATTCTCCACAGATTCACATTCAGTTGTAATGGCAAAGAAGAGTTTCCAGACACATATCGACAGGCTTGTTATTCATCATGCAAGTTGGCATAAATGGATATGCCCGTCTAGAAAATATAATAGGGACCTTGTCAGGACGTTATAAGGCTGCCTCATTGCCGTATAAAGCCACTTACACGGCGCCCTGACAGCGCCCTGAATCGAAATTTAACAACTCGAACCATCATGCCCTGGTCAGATTGGATAACTAGGCCCTCACCAAACTGCCAAACACGGACCTGATTAAGCTGCCTGGCTAGGTCATTATAATGCTATCATTGCATGCCTGTACGGGCGCACGGGTATATGCATTCTGTAAAGAAATACAATAAAACAACACCAAGAATATTATTCAACTTTTTTCATTTATTCAATATGTTTAATGTTAATTTTCCATTTTCATTTAATAAGGTATTTAACATTCATAGAATAAAAGTTCGATGTTATGTAATATTACGTTTATAACAGGCATCCACATTCCTGTGCAACATATAACGTTAAGAAAAAATCACACTGTCGAATGATGTTCTTTAGGTCAGGGTTTTTTTATTTATTTTTACGTTTTGCATTATTATCAATATTTTTCCCCTATATTGTTATCACTTTTTTAACTTCTAGTCAATTTCATCATTTGAAATTTTAGATTCGTCTGAATATATTGAATTAGTTGCAGGGCAGACATCACTCGCACTGTTAACACGTGGTCATTTTTCAGGTTAGAATTCGTTTCCAGAAAAAACTCAACACTACAATACTACACAGAATTTAATCCAATATTCACACTTGCACACTAAAAGAATATTTAATTTTCAATTATTGAAACTATAAATACACATTTCAATAGATTAAATAAATGAACAAAATACGAAACTAAGAGCATGCTTCAAATAGATACAGACACTCGTAATCTGAAATTTTGAGGTTAGAGATTCACTTTTCAATGTTGGATCAATAGTCTGGTGGTCATAAGGTAGGCCTTAGTAGGTCCTCATAAGGCCACTCCGGTAGGGCATTCTCAAACTGAACCCTACGACGGCCTGATTAAGGGGGGGGGGGCTTAATAGAGCCTCACTAAGGTCTGTCTGATTAGGACCGTTTAAAGATAGCCTGATATGTCATTCATAGAGAAAGATCTGATCACGACCGGATCAGGCGCTCCATAATAAGGTTGCCCGTTCCTCAACCTGATCACGGCCTGATCCCCAACAGACAAACCCTAACAAATTTCCAGGCGGGTGTGTGTAGATGAGTGCATGGTGCAACTTTTCAGAGCATGAGTTCAAAGAATCAGCTTCAAGAAAGCTGATTTTTTGATTTCACCCCGAAAGCACAACGTCCTCCAAATACCGAGCTCGCTCTACTCCTATACACAACACCCATTCTACAACTCCTATATATAAATGCATATATATAGCCCTTGAGGATCTTCCAAAGCAACGTATAACGGCTATCCTCCATCTCAACCTCTACTCCGGACTCCAATCTCCCGCGACATTCTCCTCTCTACTATTACCCGCTTGCAAAGCCGGAGGACCAAGATTCCCCGATCCCATTCAGGAATGCTATGTTCACATTCAGTCGTCTCTATAGCAACGTCGCTACCACTATATACAGCCCTCTGTCCCTTTCTCTTGATCAGTTACGTTTGCTTCCTGGCTTTCACTGCAACAACACAGAGAAGGTTATTGTACCAACCCAGAGAATATATACTATTTCAGTGTTCCACCAACATGATTATTTCTACTTCGGTCACAGGATCTTCTGTTAGTCAGTCCAAATTATAGCACGTGTAACCAGCCTCACAAATAGCTATTCTGTAATTATATTCTCATTCACTTTGTCAGGTCTTATTCACCATTTAATCTCCGCGCCGGTACTTTGTAGTCTCCAGCGCCTTGGTCAATTCAGCCTTAGAATACCAATCAGTCATTTGATTTCACCATTAATCGGTTTGTGTGACCCACCGTTATTTTTTCAATGAGATATCTATCATTATCGACTATAATTAACCAACTTCAACTTTTTTCAGGGGCACGTTAGATGCTGAGAAAAACATACATATCCTTACATTTATTCCACATAAACAACTGATGGACAAAACATACGAAGCGAGAAAGAAAACCAGTTACTGGGCAAGTTATGTAATTTGAAATACACACTCTACAAGTAATCTCTCTCGCAATCATGTTATGATTTGATTAATGTGAAATACCGTTCATAATTGGAGATGGTATTACGGACGAGATTTGCAGCATAGGCGAAATGGTCTTCACACAGGGTATCACGTGTGAACGATCAATGGTACCCGCGCCAATGGTTTCTGGCGGGGGTGCACTAGTAGTATAGCACTATTATACATATGGCTTTGGGAACTAATAGAGTCTGGGCTGGATACGTTCCTCGCTAGTCTTGCCTGTTCGGATCCCTTGATGAATCGTCCGCACGTGCCACCCTACTGTTCACATTTTCCTAATTACACGCCAAAACGCGTTTTTTGTACTTGATATCCATAGACCGATCAGACTAACAGTGATGGAAACTGTGTTACTTGTAATGTACCAATTTTTTTCTGAAAATCTGGGGCTCGGAGGAAAAGAGTTGTAACAATCTCGCCATTAATTGGGGTCCAAATTGTTCACATGGGAACCTGAAGATGTCCATTTTGTTTGTATATATGTGACGGATCAAATCGGGGAATTTTTGGAACATTCCCTGATATTTTTTTCGAACACCTATAACTCCCTCAAAAATCAAGCAAAGCAATTTTCGTTTTGGAATGTATTCTCTCTTGATAGTACTACCAGTCTTTCAATCTCCAAGTAAAAAATATTTGGTTGCACCCTATTTATTCCCTTCGATTTTGTTCATAAATACGTAGTAAAAACTGTCTTTTTTTCATTAATTTGAAGCCTAAGGGTCAAGTGGGTAAATAAAAGGCGGGATTTCATTTGCTTAATTTTTTAGGAAGTTATATACATATATAAAAAATAAAAATCCACTTCATAATTAGTTAAAGAAAATACAAGGATAGAACTAACGATTCACCCACAGTCATAGTAGGGTATTATTAAAAAAATAAGAGTTTTGTACAAAATTTTTTTAACAAATCGAAAAACACAAACCGTGTGAAAAAAATATTCCATAATTAAAATTGAAAATAGTGGTTATATTAAGGGGACATACATAATTAGAAGAAGTAAAAAAGAGTCATGAATAGGGAAAAAAATTTAACTATTGGAGCAATGAGACGAGGGCTTTTCGTGGTTGATAACACACATCTCGATAAGTATTCACAATTGTTTACTTGCAAATAAAGTGGGACACAGCCGTGATATGGTTTCGTTAATAGACGACCATTTGAAAAACTTGTACAGGATGAATTTCGAAAGCTACGCGACCAATTTGTTGAAAAATCTTGTCCTTGACTTTGTCAAGACTTTGTCCATGGAGTGCCATATTTTAGGTGTTTATATTTTATTTTTTTTTAAAGGAAACGAGTAAAGCTTTTTGAGTGCGGTTTTTTCTTGCTTTTATTCATGATATGCAGAACGTTAAAAAATTGTTTTTTTGAAAAAAAAACTAAAATGGCGGCCGTTGCAGCTCCGCGAAAACAAGTCCTCAAATCGCGGGAGGTAAACGGCTGACATCACTGCCCCCTCTTTGTTGATCTGAAACACAAATTCAAAGCATATTATCAATCTGTGACCCTTTGGTCATGGAATGACGGATGGGTTTTTCGTTTAGTACAAATTTCGGAAAATGGCGGCAATTAAAAAAAAAAAATCGAATTTTCGCGTTTTTTTTCGCATAAAAAGATAAATAATAAATGCAAAAATGTATCTATCAAAAAAAACGATCCGTCATTCCGTGGAGACATATTTTCTGAGTATGCTCTCCAAATTTCAGGTCGATATGTTAATTACAGCGGTCAGGAGAATGTCAGCCATTTTTAAAAACGTGTTTTCGAGAAAAACGCGTTTAAAGTTTTGTAATGTGTTTACACAAATGTGTTTATAATTACCGCTAATCGGCAATGCGTGGTCCATAGAGGCATCCCTCCTCTTCTTCTAGCTGCTCATGTTGAGCCGCTAACATCTCCCGCTGCTCAATCCGGGCCTTTTTTGCTGCGTCGGTCACCTGCCTCTCCGCGCGCTCGATCCTTGCTTTGTCCCGTGAATGGATCCAGCTCTCGGCGAATGTGCCAATCCGGACACCCATGAGATCCATGGCAATTAACAATGATTCCTCACCTTCGTTGAAGATAATCACTGCTAATTCCGTGGCAATATTGACCACATCTGCGCCGGAATGAAGATGTTTGGGCCCACGCATCCAAATCATTTTATTAAGTGACTCATTATTGTTTTGAGTATGAGCACCCAAACATCTTTTGAGCAAATCGTCCGACGACATGTCTTTGTAAATTGGCTCGATGACCTTCAGAACAGTGTCACTAAGACGCTGAGACGGTCAGACCGCGCTGACGGTGTCAACTTCAAATACGTTTAAAATATCGTAAACGTTCGAAATCCGGGAAACGCTTCGACAGATTTATTTCTACTTACATGTAGATTAAGAATCCGTAATAAAAAAAATTGATTTTTCGAAAATTTCAAGGACAAAGTCTCCCTTAAAAACTTCTGAACAAAAAGATTCCTTGTTTACAAGCTCACTTCGATCGCACTAGCGATTGTACCTTATTTAAAAATCGATTAGCTTTGTTCTTATATGTGTGTAAACTGAAAAACCTCGACTATCATATTAAAGAAAGAAGTGACAGTTAGTCTCGAAATGTCATCGAAGATGTATGGTTCTGTGAATATTCATCAAGATAATTATACAAAATAACCCCTATAATTCTAGTTTTGAGGCTTTCCTCAATAACATCTAATTACTGACCATATCAGACAACAACAACCATATAAAATAAAATGTAATCACGACAATTTATTGCTCATCGAGTGGAATAGTTAAAATCATATTCTTGTTCATTTTCTACTGATCATGGGTCGGTGAATTCTTATATCCAATCTATTAGGTGTATAACTTAATTTTTACCATTTTTTATAAAATTTATTTAAGATTATAAAATATACAAAACAACATTAATCTTCGGAATATTGTCCACTGTTTTCGATGACCTTTCTCCATCTATCAGACAACATACGGATGCCATCCCGAAAGAAATGAGGAGGTTTTAAGGCAATAAATTCATCGATGAACGGTAAAAACTAAGTTATACACCTAATACATAATTC